>ML795641.1:134186-145841 GCA_009831015.1 Picea engelmannii
TGAATCACATTCCAATCAATAACATGATTAACATCAGGTATATATTTCTTTAGCAACGATACATGGAATACATTATGAATAGACATAGATGCGGGCAATGCAATCATATAAGCTATTGGACCAATCCTCTCTAGGATTTCAAACGGTCCACAATAGCGAGCTGCCAATTTTGAACAATTTCCCAACTTTAGGGAACTTCTGTTGGCTTTTACTTTCAATAATACATGGTCACCCACTTTAAATTCCTGGTGAGCTCTGCCCTTATCAACATGGCTTTTCTGCCTGTCTTGGGCAACCTTTAAGTTTTGTTTTATTTTCAACATTTTCTCTTCCATTTCCCTGAGCAATTCTGGCCCAACCACTGCTCTATTTGCTGGGTTATCCTAGCTTACCAGTGTGTTTCACTTTCTTCCATAAAGTGCCTCAAATGGGCTCATCTTTAGAGATGCTTGGTACCCAGTTTTATAAGCAAACTCTACCAAGTGTAGGTAGTCTTCCGATTTTGATGGTTTATCCATCACATACATCCTCAACATATCCTCAATCACTTGATTCACCCTCTCTATTTGTCCATCTGTTTATGGATGATAAGTTGTTATGAAATTCAAATTTGTTCCAAATCCATTAAATAATCCTTTCCAAAATTTTGAGGTAAATTTTGGATCTCTATCAGACACAATTGTCTTAGGTATGCCATGTAATCTAGAAATTTCCCTCATATAAACATCAACAATGTTTGCTGCCTTGTGAGTGAGCTTAACTGGAATAAAATGGGCAGCTTTAGTAAGCTTATCCACCACTACCATGATATAATCATGTTGCTTGTTTGTTTTGGGTAGTTTGGTGATGAAATCCATGGTTACAACTTCCCATTTCCACTCAGGAATGGGCAATGGCTGTAGCAAACTAGCTGGGTGTCTATGCTCAACCTTTACCTTTTGACATTTCAAACATCTGGAAATAAAATCAACAACCTCTTTCTTCATGCATGGCCAATAATATTGGCTCTTGACAACTGCTATAGTTTTCTGATATCCTAGGTGCCCAACATAAGGTACATTATGCATTTCTCTCAATGTCAGATTTTTCATCTCCGGGGAATTTGGTACATAAATTCTGCCCCTGTACATGAGAATTTCATCCTTATCTAGCTTGTATTCTTCAATTTTCTGGTGCAAATTACCTTGATGTAGTTTTGCCACTAAATCCTTGTATTGTAAATCTGATTTGGCAGTCTCTATAATTCTGTGTTTTGATGTGCGTTATATCAAAGTCATATTCACTTAGAAATTCTAACCATATGCTTTGCCTAACATTTAAAGTTCATTGATCAAACAAATATTTCAGACCATTGTGGTCTGTCCTCATCTCAAACCTTTTCCCCATGAGGTAATGTCTCCATTTCCTCAAGGCATGTACTATGACTGCCAACTCCAAATCATGAGTGGCATAGTTTCTTTCATGCTCCTTCAACTTCCTTGATTCATAACATATAACAAACCCATTTTGACCGAGGACTCCACCAAGTCCCTCTTTACATGCATCTGTGCATACAATGAAGTCTTCATTTGGGTCTGCTATCCTTAATATTGGAGCACTTACTAATAATTGTTTCAAGTGTTGGAAATTCTTTTCACAATCCAATGTCCACTGAAACTTCACACCCTTTCTTTGCAAGGAAGTGATTGGGTGTGAAATATTTGAAAACCCTTCTATAAATATCCTATAGTATCTTGCAAGGCCCATGAATGATCTCACCTCTGTCACATTATTTGGCACTGTCCATTCTCTAATGGTTTCTATCTTCTTAGGATCCACTGCTATCCCATCCTTTGAAATGATATGACCTAAATAGTGAATTTTCTTCTGATACAATGAGAACTTGCTCAATTTGGAATAAAATTGATGCTCCCTTAATACTCGCAAAACCATCCTCAAATGATGTTCATACTCTTCCTCTGACTTGGAATATATGAGAATGTCATCCAAAAAGACAATGACAAACTTGTCTAAATATTCTCGGAAAACACCATTCATTAAGCATATGAAAACAACTGGTGCATTTGACAAGCCAAATGGAACCACTGTGAACTCATAATGACCATACCTTGTCCTGAAAGCGGTCTTGCTGATGTTTTCCTCTTTAATTCTTACTTGATGGTATTCTGACCTGAGATCTATCTTTGAAAAGATCTTTGCATCCTTCAATTGATCAAAGAGATCATCAATCCTTGGCAGAGGATACTTGTTCTTAACAATCACTTTATTCAATTGTCTGAAATCAATGTACAATCTTAATGTTCCATCTTTCTTCTTCACAAACAAGACTGGGGCACCCCAAGGTGACACACTTGGGTGTATATACCCCTTCTTCAAAAGCTCTTCAAGTTTCATTTGCAACTCCTTCAGCTCTGGTGTACTCATTCTGCAAGGAGTCTTTGACACTGGAGCTGCTCCATGCATTAGATTTATAGAGAAATCTATGTCCCTCCTTGGGGGTAGTCCTGGTACCTCCTTGAAGACTTCTTCAAATTCTTCCAAGACTACATGATCTTCCAAATTTGGCACCTTATTTATAGGTGTCTCTTCCATATGTGCTGCAAATATTTGACACCCTTTTCTGTAACATTTCTTCAGTTGCAACGCTGGAATTTCTCTGATGGTTACTGCCCTGGGAATTCCCTGCACTTTCCTTAGTTTCCCTTCCTCATTCAAGCAAGTAAATGCTTTGTTATGACAGTCTAGGAGGGCATGCTGTTGGTCCAACCAATCCATCCCAATTAGACAGTCATAGGAACCTAAAGAAAGATGTTCAAATCTTCCCGGGTGCTCATTCCATTCATGTCCATAAGACATGACTTAACCATCTCATTAACTTTTCTTTTGGCTCCTGTAGCCTGCTGCACCAACCAAGATTTCCCATGCTTGATTCTTGTCAAATGAAAACTTTCCACCATCTTAGGATCTATATAACTATTACTAGCTCCTAAATCAATTAAAATAACAATGGTTTGGTTGTTGATCATACCTTCCACTTCAATCATATGTGACTGATACTCTGCTTGCTTGTTGTCCAAGGCCTGCATAGATCCTGGGTACCTTTATGCCCATGTCCTCCACTATTTCAGCTTGCTATACATTATGTACAGTCCTCCCTTTTTCACTTCTGTGAGGACAATCTCTGAACATGTGATCCCCTTTACAACCCCAACATTGAATAGGTGGTTACCTTGTCCTTTGACTCCATGTGTCAATCGTTATGGGTTCTTTAGGATTTTTCTGTCCCTGCAGATTATTTCTAAAGAATGGTGGCTTAGACCCCTTCTTCCTTTGATCCACCTTGAATTTCTTTTTGTCTTCCCAATCTTTTCGGAAAGTTGGCCTTGATTTCAGCTGATCATATAGGCACTTAGCTCTCCTTATGGTCTCCTCCAATGTCTTTGGATCAACATACTGTATTTTGTCACTGATGAATGATGGAAATCCACTCAAATACCTTTGAATCTTAACTGTCTCATCCTTGATGAAAGATACATACTTCAACAGTTCTAAAAACCTTCTTTCATATTCATCTATTGTCATACTCCCCAGCTTGAATTCAAATAACTCTTTCATTTTCTTATCATAGTATCTGTTATCACTCCAAGAAACCCTTTGTGGTTGCAAACCAAAGGTGCTTGGTAACTTAAGAAATGATTTTTTTTTTGTATTTTGTAAATGTGGATCAATGGGATAACTCAATTCAGCTTATGGCATTCAAACATGAAAATGATAAACAAATAGACAGTGCTCTCAAAGATTGATTAATCAACAGATAACTTTAAAATGGGTGAAGAATAGATTGTAACTAAACCAGTACAATGTAGGGTCTAAGAGACAATCATGAAACCTATTATCAGGCTATGAGCTAAACAATGGGATAACAACCATTCAAAGCTTGACAACACAAATAATAGTGCAGAAAGAAAGATGGAAAGCTGACATCAAAATTGAAAGGAACCTGTGATCTGTATTAACATAAAAAAGTCTGAGTACAATAGCATATTACTCTATCCAAAATCGAACCCCCTAGTGCTCCGAATGTCTTTGGCTTTATAGCCTTTTACAATCAGTTTCAGATCCTATGAAAATGGATCTAAGATACTAAAAATAGTATAGCCTAAAACTAATTGTAAACTCTAAAGAAGAGATCCTTTATTAATGGGAATTAAACCATATCTAAATTAAATTCTTCGACAGCTGCAAAAGCATTCGACCTCCTTAAATGAGATGACAAGACATAAAATATTCAAAGGATGAAAGATAAAGCCTAAAACTGCCACCTGGAAAGAACATGTCAGTCTTTGCTAAAAACAAGTAACAAACTTTATCTGTTCATCTTGCTGGCACTGGAATAATATGCTGAAGCCGATTCTCTTAATTATAACTTTGATAAATCATCCTCGTGCTCCATCAAGTCTTCAACAGGTGTTACCTATATCTCTTGACTTATTGCCACATGTGCATTTACTCCTCCTGCTGGAAAACTATGACTAAAGAGGGATCAAATCCTTTACTGGCTACATAAAATCTGGAACCAACTGCTCCTTGAAATATGGGATTGATCTCTTCATGTGATGATCTCCTTGCCACCTGTGATCCTTGAGTACTCTGTTAGAAAACCGCCCCTGTTCCATCTTTAGCTTGGAATAAGTAAACTCTCTCTTCTTTCCAGTTTGATTAGACTTCCATGACAGGAAAGAAATACCTGCAGTAACTCAAGTGAGGAAAGCAATATATTCATCATGCTTTCTATTTCAAGGTTGGTGCATGGCATGAACAGACGTATCAAAATTTGAAACTGGAAGCTTGATGTAGACATCATGAGCTTCTGATCTGGACACATCCCCTGTGTTTTTATCCATTGCATAGTAGATTTAGATTGTGTTAATAATATTATCCAGAATATGGACAAAGTAATAGAGTATCAAAAAGAGCAGTGTCCACTTGAATCCAAGGATATATTCCAAGATTGTAACCCAACATCTACAGATCACTTGTCAATGCATCTACCAAGTGTTTTTTATTTTACATACTGGCTGCCAAATGCAATGGTGTAAGGCCCCCTGGAAATGTAAACTTCTGCACCCCTTCAAAGATAATCCTCCTGTTATATCTCTGTCATTTCAGAAAAGTCTAGCCTCAGTGTTGGGTCTTGCTGCCAACACCTTTATAATAAGTCTGCAAGTCTGTGATGTGTATGCTTTAGGTATGGTAGACCACAACCCCTTTTGGACAATACCCACAACTGCTTGTAATGGAGGTAGGTAATCATACTGAAGCTTCTCTGTTAGGAGCTCCCAAAGAATAATTCCAAAACTGAAAATATCAGTTTTTGGTCGTATGGTTTATGCCCTATTACTTCAGGAGCTATCTACCAGGAATTACTAAAGCATCATAGTTTTCTACCTTCACATCCTCAAAATTGGCATTAAGACTGAAATTATGGCCAAATTTTTCACTATATGTCTGATCACCTTCAAAGTCATGGATAGCATTTGGGCATGTATCTCCAATGTTCTGGCCCGGGAAAACAACATATACATTGCAGCCTAGGGCTTGTAGAGCTTGGAATGGTACCATTACCTCATAATCTTCCATAAAGTCCCTGCAGAGAAAAATAATGCATTTGCTTGAACCAGTGACCTTTGCTCCCAGTGTTTGGACGAAAGCTTATAAACTCAGGGTGTTCGAGCCAAGCTACACCAGTGATTAAATTTCCATTAAACAAAACATGCTGATATTGTCTCTGCAGAGTGAAACATATCCTTCTGGAGTCGACTGCTCTAATTTGAAGAAGCTTCTGAAGAAGTCCCTCATATGCCCAAACACAAAAAGCAATCCAGTAATGCATAGTCAAAACCCTGCTAGGTACTTCAAAATGATTTTCTGGAGCCTGCTCTGAGTTATTCCAGCATTGTTTAGACATCTGACAGAGTATGACTGTTAACATACTGCCTTCCCAAATATACCTGGAGTGTTGGAGGTGGAAGGATAGCATCTATTGGACAATCAGCAATAGCCCCTTTTTTCTAGAGTATGCAATGCTACAACACCATCATGTTATTGATTTGAACTTGAATCAGTATCGTATAGTCCAAGTAGTATTTCCAAACCATTGTTATCAATAAAGATCATTCTCTGGTCATCAACAGAATGAAGATGAGCAAGAGCCAAAGCAACTCATCTTTGAACAATCTGATAGACGTATCAGATAAAGCAAGTACTCCAATATTCTTCCATGAATTTTTTCTCCAATCTTCTTTAAAGTCTTTGCCAAACAGTCCTTTGATGCCTAGACAATCAATTCTACATCTTGTAACTTTTGAACACCGGCCTCTTTTGTGATGTCAAAAATATTATCTTCATTATCTGCAAGCCCATAAAGAGCAAAAACTGGATTGTGTTGAAGAGATCCATTTCTAGACTCTAGAAGCTCGAGAAAAGGTATTAGACCCCCATTATGGACAATGCCAACAAAATTGTGTGAACTTTGTGCTAATCTTCCAAGTGAAAATACCGCCATCTCTTTGAGTTGGGCATCTGGCAATTGGAGCTTTTTTTTTAAAAAGAGGGCGAACAGCACCACATTGGACAATATGAACATTGCATTTGCGAACTGCCCCAATAACAATGCTGCTTCCCTTTGGCATCCCTGGCACCTTGAACTCAAGAAACCGGTAACTGTTTGTAAAGCTCCAGCAAGAAAAACTTCTTTTTCTTTATATTAGTAGAAGAATGAACCAAATTCCCGATTACACCCACCGCTTCATAGTGAATGCCAACATCCTCAGCACGCAACATGAAAATAAGGGTGGGAAAAGCATTATATTCCAAAATCTAATTTGTTCGCTTCATTCTTGAATGCTAAGGTACGCTAAGAACCTGCTGCTATTCGCTGCACTTTAGTATCGGTTGAGTCAAACAAATCAACTAATGGAGGAATTCCTCCTTCTGTCCTTATGCAATTTTGATAGTGCCATTTTCATGGGCCGATTTTGTGATAGCATCAACAACTCTTCGAGGAACACCATTCTCAGCACATCATTTAAACATAGAAGCCATACAGGAGAGAGCACCTGCATCCGCAATGAGTCATTGATGCTCTGGTTTAACTGCAGGTGCAATGCACAGTCAAAACCCTGCCGGATCGGTGGAGCATTAACGAAATTCAGAAGATAATTTGATAAACTGTAGCTGATAATACGGATCTGCCCTGATTTATCAGAAGAAAACCTAATAACACCTGGCAAACGCAATCCTTGTGGGGCACTGGCATCTGCGATATCAAAGGATAAACACGTACATGCAAAACAAAACACTTATGAATAAAATGTGTTATTACTTTGATGAAACGCATGGCTGATTAATGGCTTGATTCATGGCTGAATTTGAGGTCTGACCTGGGAATTGATTTGTTGTATTGTGGTCTCGACATTTGTCATGTGCAAGAAAAGTCATTTTGAGCGAAGTCAGGACTTTCCCCAACGCAGAGCTATTATTTTATGACTCGTGCGCTGTGGAAAGTGACGACTTTCAACAGCTAACCCACAAAAAATTAAAAGGAGCGCGCTGTTGAAAGCTAGAAAAGTAATTTTTTAAAACCAAGATTTGCAGAAATGAATTTTTTTACTCATTCTACCACTCAAAATGATGGTGCTATTTTGAGGGATAACAGTATCTCTTAGTTAAGTATTTCTTCTCGAAATACTTCTTGAATTACCTCCAAGTAACACTTTTCTCTTTGATGTGCTACACCTGCACAAGATGATCCCACCACATGGATGCTTTTCCTTTGAGTTGATAGATGGAAATTATACCTTCTGCATGAGAAGAATAATTATTCAATTGGAAATACTTTCTCATGCCCAACAACCATGTTTCTGCATCTTCATCCTTCTCGTGCTCATCATCAAATGTAGGAGGTTTGATTTTGTTCATTTCTCCTCGTAGCTCATCCACCCCAAACTTCTTGTGCTTTCTGATAGGGGATGGGCTTGAGTTGCTATCTGATATCTTATTGGAATTCCTCAGGGAGTGGTGGTGATGCCTGCCAACACTTCTCATTTTTCTTTTCTCATCATGAGGCTTGTGAATTCCCAATTTGCTTGAGCCACTCTCCTTATCCAATTTCTTTTCTATTATGTTCAAGCTCTACAATAAATTCATGTTGAATTCATCCTGTTGCTCCTTGCCTCTCATAATCCTTTCATTATCAACCTTATGGCTTTGGACATCCTTCTACAAATTTTTAATGGTCTCTACCATATTCATGTTTTCATTCCTTTCTTCTCCATGTCCATTGGAGTTTGTTCCTTCAATGCTCAAATGGACATCCATCCCTCTGATTTCATCTTCATGGCTATAATTCCCTTGTGCTTCTTTGATTACTCTGGACTCTAAACTGATCTTGATCTAGTTTTTGTTAACTCTACAAAATGTGCAGCCAACAAAACTTTGTTAGACTAACTGTTTCAACAATTTCATGAGCATATGAACCATTCTAGTTCAATAATATATATCATAATTACTTCTTCCGATTTCCTAGAAATTTGAATGCCTTGATCAATTTTTCGGGTGGACAATTATATTTCATTGTCCAAGACCTTTCCAACACCTACTCACATGCTCAATTCCGAGTCTTGAGCAGAAGTTATGCTTCCATGGAGCTAGTTGGGTCTTATAATTTACCCTTCACTGTTTCTCTTGTAGTTCACCCTTCAAGCAAATTCGCACACAAAAAATTGCTACATGTAACCCGTATTTACCATGCGCAACAACCACACAAGGTAAATCATGCTTTACACACTTAAAAATCACTATGTATCACTTCTCTGTCACACTAATAACTGTGCACTACTTTTGTGTTGCGCGCCAATAACTTGCGTGCACTACTTTTATGTCGCGTGCCAATAACTTGCGTGGACTAATCTTATGTCGCGCGCCAATATCCACTGCGCACAAATATTCCGCATGCATTTCACTTGATGCACCACACCATGCCAGAGTTTAGTACTTCTCCTCCGTGCATTAAAACTCTGCGCACACCACTGACTAAGCTGTCGCGCGCCAACATTTACCCACATTGCGCATGAAACTACCAAATCCACTGCGTTGTGCCAATACTGTGCACACCATGCACACCATTATTATGTGTGTGCACATCGCGTAATGCTAATTTTAGCGCGCACATCTGCACACAATATTCTTCCGCACGACGCCACAATTTACCGTGTGCACCTGCATGCCAACATTTTCCGTGCGTTGCCAAAATTTACCATGGATTCTCTGTGACTTGAAATTTGTCCACTTCGAAATTAATCTTCTATGAATATTCACTTCAACTGAACCTTTCCAGCCCATCCAAGCTCAATGTTGGAACTAAGGCTTTGATACCAATTTGTAACATCCCCAGCCTCCCATAGGTTGGGAAATGCCATCGCTCAGATGCTTTACTTAGATCTAAAACCATTCTGTAACGTCCCCAACCATCCATGATGGGCCACACTACACCAAAGAAAACATACATTCTCTGTGCGGGACATACTGTAACATACTTAGTGTCCAAACTGAGTTATGTCACATAAATTTCTATCTGCATGTGATTTAAACATATCCACGCACAGAACTCTTGCGAAAGCATTATATATAAAACGTAGGCATACAAATATATCTATAAATACATAGATTCATACTGAAATCATTGTAAACATACACATGTAGCATATACAAGAAATACCCACAAATATACAGACAATCATAACCATGCATAAGATACAACCATAAAACTGAACACGTAAATAATAATGCATCATGTAATTTTATCACACAAATGGCACTTATCTTGGTAATAATGTCACCAACTGTGTGCAGACCATCCATGAACCTCCCAGCCTTAGACTACACTATTCATCACTCTCAACAGTGAGTCACCCCTGAGATGGGACTAAAATCCACCCGGGCAAAGGGATTCCTAACCAGGCTAAAGGCTCATGGACAACAGGAAAGACTCTGTCCCAGGTGCTCACTCAACTAACAGCCTATAGTCCCTCATTCCCCACATGCTTGTCCCACCCAAGGAAGTGTTCTCCTTCTCTGCTCAATAGTCCCTCAGCTGCCCCACTTCCCTTATAGGGCTTCAACAACAGGACAAACATGAAGTCTTAGAGCCCTGTAACTGCAGTTCAACACCTTCAGGAAATCGATTCCCAACAATTCTCTCACCCAGAGAGAAATTTCTCACGGGCCTGACAATCCGCCTCTTCAATATACCATGGGCATGACAACCTGGTTCTTTAGTATCTCTCAGTCCTGAAAACCTACTTGTTCAGTCCAGCTTCCCAGCCAACCAACTACACTAACCTCTATGGCTATCGATATAGGTTCAGATACAGTGAAATGAATGTACGAGGATAACTAACTGCGTGAGTGAAAATTGGTCATGGAATCATGGCTGAGTGATTGTTGAATGATCGAAGAAATCATGGAAAATATGATGGTCTGAATGATGGGGAAGTGTGAAAATGAGCTAAGTCCCAACAATATGTATGCATGTTTCCAACTTGACACTTGTCATGTTGGGAGCTACTTTGGCCCACTTGTCCGCAACTTTGGAACTTAGGATAAAATAATTATGCATACTTTATGATTTAAGAAATATTAATATAATATTTCTTTTTGGCTCAAGATTCCTTGCTTATCCCCTTTCCTTAACTTAGCCCCTCCCTGTCCCTAACTAGTGGAGTTTAGTCCCCCATCTCTTTTATCGTGGTCAGTCTGCGTGCAACGATGTATTTTATATTAAATATGAGACATGTACAAAAACAGGCACACTGGCCTTTAACATCTAGGCTCTCCAGCCTAATCAAAATATACACATCCTAGATTATAATAACTGGCTCACCAGCCTATAAAACATATCATATACACAAAGACTCCCTGGCCTTCACATCACGCGCACTTAAGATGCTGCGTGTGGTATCCTGGAATGTGCACCGTTCCTCATTTTACTGCGCAATACATAAGCACACTATGCCATGAAATATGCATACAAAAATGATATCAAAACAACTCACGAGCTTAAGTACATTTGTATTTACATTTACTTGGGTTCGGCCTTAGGGATATTACATTCTGCATCCCATCCTCAAGTGGAATTGACCAAAATGGTGAAGTCCCTTTGTTACACATTATTTTCGTCATCCCTATGACCATTAATGATGTAAACCTATCTGTTTCCTTCAGAGGGGTCAGTGGCTTGAGTTCCCGAAGAGAGAAGGGAGAAGAACTTTTCCTGAGAAAAGAAGTTGCATTTTACTTTGTAAAAACCCTATAAAAAAGGAAGTTCGTAGCCTGCATTATAGCTAGGGTGCTAGAATGCCTGATTCTTGTAGGCTGCATCATAGCTAGGTCGCGAGGAGTTTGTAGTCTTCTCTATAAGCAAGGTGCGAGAATGCTTACACGTGGGAAAAACAAGCGTTTTCGCGAATCTTCTAGAAGGAGAAACTTCCATGGTGAGGTGGCATCCAAATGGTTTGGATCTTACTCGCTTTCATGATTTAGTGGGATCATCCTAACCTCCTCACCTTATCCTCTTCAACTTATAAAAGGAGAGGA
>ML795641.1:169080-190889 GCA_009831015.1 Picea engelmannii
AGAAACGTAGTTACGTAAAAGTTTGGTTAAAGAGTTTAAATTGACAAATCTTTATTTGTGAAGAAGAAGTAGTTTGTTTTCAGTTTCATCTTATGCTCTTCTCTTTTGTCTCTTAAAGAACATCACTGGTTCCACTTCTGTTCCCTTGGACTTAAGACAACCCCTAAAATTGACGCTCAATTAAAAGTTATTAGACTTTGTGTTTGTAGGGTCCATCAATTCAGTCTAGATTAGAGCCTTGATTTAGGATTGGAGATGAAACTCTTCAAGGCTACAAAAACAAACATTGGAGTCTGTGCTAGGGAGTGCTTAAAATTCCAGTAACCATGAAAGTTATCCGGGACCCCCCTCTAACACAGGGGATAAACACGATATTGCGTGCGGAAAGGTAGCGGAGATAACCCCTCCAAAGCCAAACCAAGTGTAGTGGGGAACACATATAGAGGGCTTATCTTGGGATTCCGTTGATCGCATTTTCCACGAAGCTTTGTGGGTCTTGGATCCGTTCAAGGTCCTCAGTCATCTTTCAGAACAATTGCTTTTGATACCCTTGATAGGTTTCGGGCTTGATACCCTGCTCACTGCGGTCCACCCGACTGTCGACTGTACCCACCTGGTGACTGTTCGCGCACTGACAACCTAGTTGCCTTTATCTTAGTGACTTACAGAGGTGACCGTGGGGGTATAACTCGATACCTAGGGCAGACATCGGGCCATGCTTTGTAGAGTATACCTGGAGGGTCCTTCCATATTTGATTTGCACTTGCACCGGTAAGTTTCTCTAGTGTTGGCTGGTATAACTGTTCTTCCAACTAGCTAGTGATCTGCTTGTCTCATCTCATAGGAGCTTTTTCTAGTGTGTGTTTGTCTTTAACATTAATATAATGCCCTAGTGTTGCATTGATATTCTCACACCATGGAGGATTAGGAGAACTTCCAATCACGAAGGCTTCTTGGCCTGCCACCGTTGATCTGGAGCCACCCCCACCACTGCTAAGGCGAAGACTAGACCAACAAGGGTCCTTTGAGGTGATTAGGCCATAGGAAACTGTGCCCACCCATCTCTGAGAGGAGAACATTTGATTTCGGAGGAACCAACCATTTCTGACCTTGGAGCAGAAGCTCTTGGTCCATATAACCCTTCGATCACCGATCTATCAATGCCCATCGTCGTACAGGTTGACCCTTACGAGAGTTAGGTAGTGTCACAAGTAGCGATGGAGACAAATGATGCTACTTCTTTAGGGAATCCTCATACTCCCTCTACGACTGTCACTACAGGGGGTTTTCCACCTCCTAACCAATTATCCCCGGTCTGGACCACTATGGTCTCGATTGCCTCTACCTAGAGAAATGGTCTGTTTCTGTCTATGATGGTGATCACTACTCCTTTCACCCAGAGTGTGACAGGCCCTCTGTTCTCATACAGGATGCCTAGCTTCGATATGAACTCTGTCCTTTCCTACTCCACTTTACAGACTTTAGGTCTGGGGGTAGGGAGCTTGAATGCTCCTCTATAAGGATCCATGGGGGGCACTTCATCTCCCTATAATGATTTCCCTTACGGAGGGGGTCATATACCTCCTTCGTCCCCTTCGCTCGACGGTGCTCACTAGCACTCCGCCGGGCCGAACGTAAACTATAGTTCATTTGGAGTAGGTAGTCAAGGAATTCTTTCTTATATCATGCCAATAGGTTCAACTCCATTCTCTTTGTTTGGTGTGTTTGGTAACAATGCATTCTCATCAGTTTCTGTCTTGGCTAGGGGCAACCCCGGTTATGGACAACAAAATCCTATGCAGGGTACTATTCCTGCAAAGGGGGCAAACTCAGGAATTCCTTCCTCACAAGGACCTTGGAATCCATGGCAGGGATCAATTCCTTCGTCAGGGATTCTGATCAAGGGAAACCCCTTCGATAACCAATGGAACCCCGGGCAAGGCTCATGACCTATGCCCGTCGGATCGACAGGGGGAAACCTTTCCCAAAATCCTTGGAATGCAACACAAGCCCAACCTTCTATGTTCTATTATGCGAGTTAACCGATGATGTCTCAACAAGCACAGAACCCGTATGCTGATCACAACCATGGTTATTACTAGAAACCTGGCCAATAGCCTAACCTTTCCTGGCAACCTCGTGCCAGCCAAAATCTAGGCTCCTTTTTCCCTGGTTATAATCAACAACCCAAATTATCGTTTCTAACAACTTTTCACTTGCTAGACTTGACAAGGTTATTAAATGACCCCATTTGTCACAATCCACGTTGGCCTCCTATGCCAACCAATATGCCTTCAGACATTCCAAAGTTAGAAGATAATCCTAATGAAGATCCAAACGATCATGTGACTACCTTCCATTTATGGTGCTCTTCCAACTCATTGAGAGATGACTCCATCCAGTTGCGTTTGTTTCAACGCACTCTCATCGAGAGTGCTATGAAATGGTACATCGAGCTCGACCGCTCAATATAATCTACCTTTGGTGAATTGGAAATGATTTTATTAAACCATTTTCAATTACCTTTGAGATATGACGCCGACATTGAGTTGCTGGCCAACTTTGAGCAGACAAAGGTGGACCATATTTCAGATCACATCCGAGAATGGAGATGCCAGAAGAGTTTGATAAGAGTACCAGTCCCACCAACATTCCTACTTGAGTGGTTCCTTAATTCATTGGTACCTCAGTTATCCAAATACGTAGCAACGTCGAGGGTCTTTTCAGAAGAAGAAGCAATAATGATATTTCAACAACTAGAACTGATTTAATCTCAGTCTGGTCTACTTTACAAAGTTTTTCTAGATGCACCGCGGTCAATACTTGACAAGACTAGACATAGATCTAGACCAAATGCCGATGGTATTGTTGGTTCAGTGAAAATGAAGCTCACTGATCAACTGTCAAATCAATTACAACAATTGTCAATACAACAGACAACGACCAACTAGACCACTGGTTCGACTGCTCCCCCTACTCAAACGTCAGATGTACACAGTGTGAAATTGACAAACCCGAAGGACACCCAACAACCAGACTGAAAGAAGAAACAACGAAAGAAGGGTAAGGGGGATAAGAAACCTAGCAATAATGTTGGCGAGGGAAACATAGAAATGAAGAAATCGAAGTATCTATGTAACCTTTGCGCGGAAGACCATCCGACTCACCTGTTCCCTTGACTTATGGAGGCCAAAAATTTATTGGCACAACAACAGCCTACCGTGTTAACAAACCCATTTCCACATCGGAAAAATTTAACTCAAGCCTCTTCGAGCATGGAAGGGGGCAGTCGGGGACCCCCTCCATCTTTGAGTAATCCTTCATCCACGAATGCGTATATGTTGAAAGGTAACGTTGATATAACAACTAGGACACACGACTACAGAATGCCAAACACCTCTGAGAAGGGTAAAGAAGCTGAAAACCCACCTCTTCCTCTCCAGATTGAGAATAGGTTGGGTGAAATAATGACACACATCCCAAAAAGTGCGTTCAAGAAAGCTTCCCACAGTCCAAATGAAAGGGCCACCGATAACTACTCTGTGGTGGAGGATTTGTCTCAAACCCCTTATGCAATGTCTGCTTTGGAGGTCCTCCAGAGCTGCCCTTCCCAGAGAAAGGCTTTGTTAGTTGCCTTAGGATCTGCTAAGACTTGTAATCCAGGAACGATCATGCTTGATACGACTGACTTAAAACCTCATCTCCCTTACCACGTGGAGTTTCATATAGTAGTGGCTTACACCACGAAATTTTTTACCTGGAACATTTTCTGCATGGTGGTTGATGAGGGCGCCTTGACATGCATGATGTCATTGGCATGTTGGAAGGCCATTGGCCAACCCGTTTTATCTCCGTCACCTACTCTTCTTACCGCTTTTGACGGTCGTTCATTCTGACCACATGGAATCATCCCCTCCTTCCTGGTGCAGTTAGGGGGGAAGACCGTGTGAGTCGATGTTGAAGTGGTCGATGCGTCTCTCGATTACAATATATTGTTAGGAAGGAGTTGGACCTATGCTATGAATTAATTGGTGACTATAGTTTTCCAGGTCTTGTTGTTTCCACACGAGGACCAGATCGTGTCCTGAGTTGTCCTTCTCCCGTCCTGACCCTTCATCAGGGGCATCCATGGTCCTGATGATTGATAACCTTCAACTCGACATCGTCAACATAGGGGTTGGTTTGTGCCCACCTTTGATGGGTACTTTTGATTACTTGCCTCCTTCCGACGACGTTAATTTCATATCGGCTGTCCTCGACTAGCCTAAGGTTGAAAATTTTCAAGTCTCATCATTACGTATGACTCACTTTGATGATCTGTGGACTCTTCCTTCCCCATCAACCATGATGGAAGGGACAGGGCACCATGGCATGGCCATGCCTTTGTCTGCGACAGAGGTTGTGTACTCTATAGTCCAGCAAGCTTCCGCCGATCCCGATCCAACTCCCGCACAAGAGTTAGATCCGATTCTCGATCCTATTTGGGCTCAAGGTTCCCTCACCGATACTAATTCTTTAGACTTAGTCTTGCCCTCGAACGAGGAGATTATTGAGGCAATGACTAGTCCGGACAGAACCTGGGATGATCTCCATCACATATCTTATTTCCTCCCAGAGTTAAGAAGGATTGAAGTAAGTGAATTCACTCTGACTATGACTGGAGATAGGTCTTGTCCTATAAATCCTTTGTCTATGCACACAGTTTACACTGAAGGAAATATGGAAACCATCACTAAAATGATACCTATTGATATCTCCAGAACCCAAGGCATCGTGGAGAATGTCTTCGTCAGAGCGGACTGCTCCCCCAAGGAGATTCAAATCTACAAGGATTTATTTAAAGAATTCTACAACATGTTTGCCTAATATTATGAGGAAATACCAGACATAGATCCAAGAATTGTCGAACACGAAATCACGACATATCCTGACGCTAAGCCAGTCTAGAAAAAGCTTTGTTCAGTTAATCCTAGGAAAGCAACAACTATTAAGGCTGAAGTAGAGAAACTGCTTGAAGCTAGTTTCATCTACCCCGTCCAATTGACTCAATGGGTGTCAAATATCGTTCTAGTCAACAAAAAATAGTGTATGATTCACATATGTACAGACTTCCGTTATTTGAACAAGGCCTATCCAAAGTATAATTTCCCCACACCATTTATTGACCAGATAGTCGATGAATGCGCAGGTTGTGAGGTCTTTTCTTTCATGGATGGTTTTTCGGGATACAATCAGATACAGATCAAACCCAAAGACCAACATAAAACCAATTTCATTTGTTCGTGGGGTACATTAACTTATCAGAAGATTCCTTTTGGTCTAAAAAATGCTGGAGCTACTTTTCAGCGGTCCATGTCTTTTGCTTTCCACGATCTCAAACACATAGTCGAGGCTTATCTTGATGATTTAGCATCACGATCTCGTAAGAGAGCTGATCATCCCACACACCTCCGACTCATCTTTGAGCGATGTCGCTAGTAACAGATTTGCTTGAATCCAAACAAATGCAGTTTTTGCGTAATGTCAGGTCATCTACTAGGTTTCATAGTTTTGACAATAGGGATCATGGTCGATCCTCTAAAGGTTGAGGCAATAGTTTAGTTTCCTCCCCCGTGCATAGTCCCTCAGCTTCAGAGTTTACAGGGAAAAGAAAACATTTTATGATGTTTCATCGCAAACTATGTAGAGATCACAAAGGGTTTCATGCATTTACTA
Organism: Picea engelmannii; assembly: GCA_009831015.1. Lineage (NCBI taxonomy): Eukaryota > Viridiplantae > Streptophyta > Pinopsida > Pinales > Pinaceae > Picea > Picea engelmannii. The sequence continues at coordinate 174,796 of ML795641.1, forward strand.
AAGAAGGACGTTCCTTTTCATTGGGATGAACCTGCTCAACGCTCTTTTGAAGCGTTGAAATGCGCCCTCACGTCTGCCCCTCTGCTTTGGCCACCCAATTATAATAAATATTTCTTATTGTACTTGGATGTGGCAGAGTCAAACATTAGTATGGTCTTGGTTCAAGAGGATGATTTTCTTGAAGAATATGTGATTTATTACCTGAGCCGAGGCCTGGTTGGACCAGAACTCAATTATTCACACGTTGAAAAGATTGCGTTGGAAGCAGTTCATGCTGTCCAACGGTTCCATCATTACATTCTGTTTCGTAGGACCACCGTCATTGCCATTGTGAATCTATTTCAATACGTGTTGACACGACTTGTAATCAGTGGAAATATCAGTAAATGGATAGTCATCCTCCAAGAATTTGACTTGGATTTTTCTTCGGTAAAATCCAAAAAGTCGTTGGTCTTCGCGGAACTCATCTTGAAACTTCTAGTCGAATCAGGTGATGTTATACCCGAGGAGTCGCCTATTAAAGGAGACATGTTTTTGATCACGTCTTTGGATCCTTGGTATGGATATATACTAGTATATTTCTAGACTTTGAAGTGCCCCACCTCTGCTTCTCGTGATGAGCGTCACCATATACGCCATCAGGACACAAACTATCTCATACTCGAGGACACTATTTATCTTCGAGGTGTAGATTGCATCCTTCACCGATGTCTCATGCATGAAGAAGTGGAAATCATGCTTAACGATTGCCACACTAGAGCATGTGGCGGTCATTTTTCTAGGTTGGAAACAACCCAAAATATTCTACGAGTCGGTTACTTTTGGCCTACGTTAATCAAATATTGTGTTGAATCAGTCAAAAAGTGCCACCCATGTTAGATCTTCTCTCGGAATATGAGGTCCACCCCACTCCCATGTTTCCCGTCATCATAGTTGGTCCCTTCACCAAGTGGGGGATTGATTACATTGCATGCAACCCCCCTTTAACAAAGGGGCACCATTATATCATGGCAGAAGTAGACTACTTCACGAAGTGGGTCAAGGCTATGCCAATGTTTAAAGATGATGGCAATACATCAACTCTCTTTTTGTTTAACCAGATAATAGCGAGGTTCGGTATCCCGAGAGATATTGTCACTGACCATGGCAGTCACTTTTAGAATAAAATGATGTTTGAGTTAACATCAAAGCTTGGGTTGAGGCAAGAAAATTCGTCACCCTACTATCCACCAGCGAATGGTTAGGTGGAAACTCTGAACAAGTCCCTTAAGACTATTCTAAAGAGAACGATCAATTCGTCCAAGTCAAATTGTCATTTGATGTTGTACTCAACATTATGGGTCTACCGAATGTCTGTTAAGACTGCAACTGGTTTCTCACCTTTTCAACTCGTTTACGGGCTGGAAGCAGTCTTTCCTATAGAGTGCCAGATCCTGTCTCTAAAGTTGGCAGTATAGTTATTTCCAAACACTTCATCGCTTGAAGAGTGTTTATTATATCTTGAGTAGCTTGATGAGCAGCGTCGGGATGCAGCCTTGGCCAACAAGGCTCACAAACAAAAAGTCAAGTGTCAGTATGATTGGTCCATTCATCCTTGGATTTTCTCTGAAGGTGACCTTGTCCTAGTCTATGACCAAGATAAGGATCCCCTGGGGGTAGGCAAGTTCAAACCCATGTGGTTTGGACCTTTCATCATGAAGGAGGTTCTAAAGAAGAGCGCTTATCATCTGGTAGACTTTGAGGGAAATGCTTTGGAAAAGACTAGAAATGGGCTCTACCTCAAGAAGTATTACTCGTAGGTGGATCGCCTTGGGTGACTTCTTGTACATATGTATAGTTCTCATACATTTTATTTTTAGTTTTTGTCTTTTTTGGTTTTATGGATGTGTCATTTTTGATGTCATCGTTTTCACCTTGGCAGATGCCAAGTGAATCAGAGGTGTTCGTTGGGTTTGCATACGACGCTAGCCAACACACTTGCAGGCTTTCTTCCACAGCTTGGATGATTTTCATACCTTAGGGCCAGTTGCTATCTTCACAAGGTATCTGTTTAGGTGACACCACAAACAATGCCGCTGAATACAATGTAGTTTTAGAGTTGCTTTGTGATGCTTTGTCGCATGGTATCTCTCACCTTCGGGTCTACTTAGACGCTCAACTGGTTGTGTCTCCGTTAAATGGGGTTTACCATGTTTACGATCCTACTCTACACCGATGGTTCCTTAGGGTACGTTTCTCAGAACGAAGCTTTGATTATATTACATATATCCATGTTCCTAGGAGATTGAATCAAATCACAGATACTCTAACTAATCACGTATTAGATTGGCATATTGCATAGATGTAAGAAAAATCACACACATGCACATGTAAATACATTTGTAAATAAATGTAATCCATAAGACATAAAAATATGTAAATACGCATATATATATCAAAAATATCAGAGTACATAAGTGGGCACAAGCGCCTCAAAAATATATGTCCAGTAAGAGTCACGGGGCTTATTCCCTAAAAAATATACAAAAGGTTCCCTCGACACATAAGTAGTCCAGCCTAGCTAAGGGCGGGTCCTATTGGCCCTGCCATAGTGAACAAAGACATTTTCTAAATGCCGAAAGAGTTGGACCCAAGTCCATGGTAACCCAAATTTGTGAGGTTGTATCGATGGTGGGAGATCCTCGATCTCTTCCATAGGGACTGTATGAGTGAGTGCGGTGAGGTTCTGCTCCACCCATCTCAATACTCTCTCATCCTCTCTGGCTGGATGTCTCCTTGCTGCTGTTGTTGGTCTGGTGGCTGCGACTGGTCCTACCTTTGTTCGAGGATGTCGCCTGATCCTCAAGAAGTCTGCTGTACGCACTGGTCCCACATCCATACATAACAGATACATAGTTGTCAGATACTCTTATACACATAAAAATTATATATATAAAAAGAAAAAAGAATTAAATAGCTTTGAAAAGAAAACATGCCTATCTCTCCTCGATCACCTCCAGGAGGTACAGGCATGTCTAGATCCCTGGAAACGTTGATCTCGACATAGGGGTAGTCCTCTATTGTCAGAATCTGCCATGCCCACCAGTCAAAAAACTTATCATCGAAGGCCTCTATGGTCCTTCCGCCCCCCTGTCGTGGAAACAATGCCGCCCATATACATAATACTGGGAGGGAGGCCTCATGCCCTCGCACTGTCTCTTGTGAAATAAGACTAGGTACCCTCTCGAAGAAGAAAGAGAATAGAATGGTCCCGAACCCAAAGTTTTTGTTTTCTCGCCCACGACACTTGGTGAGCTATCTCTTCATGTATTCTAGCATGGTTGTACTGCAATAAAAAATCCATGCATTTAAGCACTGCACTGCATAATGCATGTGCGTTCGGGAGGCCTGATGCAAAGCTGCGGATCCAGTAGTCCACCCAATGAGTAGAACTATCACTTTCAGTGATAGTTTGCTGATCTTGTTTATCGGCACCTGAGAACCTACTTTCTCAGTACCAGCCTTGTAATGGAGTCCAATCAACTCCTCAATGTTGTGAGGCCTGGGGGGAAAAGTACGTAAGTTGACTGGATTGTAAGTTTTAAATTTGTGAAGTAAATCAATGCATATAGATTCTTAAGCAAAACATAAATTAATCAATGGTTCATTCACATAGTACACAGAGATTTATACCGGAAACCCTCAATCGGGAAAACCTTTCTTATATTCATTATATCAAATTTCACCATTCACTATACAATATATATACAATGTTTTTAGGTATTCCATAGATACAAAAACTCTAATCCCAGATTAATTTACAAAACCGCTAAAAATAACAAAAATTACCCCAAAAAATAAATAAATTTCGGGGCGCTGCCCCGAACCTCGTCGGCCCCAGGCTACTGCCCGTTGCTGAATGCTGCATGTAACCAGGGGGGGGCATACCTACCCCCCCTTAGGACCCCCCTAGGAAAGCACCTGACACACACGACACAAAGAGCACTACTAGAGGGATTGTCAGACACAGTTGTCATATCTGACGTGCCCACACACACACATGTAAAGAATATAACACCTACCCAACATGGATCACCTCTCCTCGAGAGACCAGGAAGGAAGTAAATTTATTCAATCATTGGATTCAATGACTGCCCCTCAATCATAAATGACTCAGCGTCAGGATGCCAATAATCTATCAAGGCGTTCAACAGCCTGGGTTGTGCCCTCATAAACGGACACCGAAAGAACTTCCACAAACCACATTGTCTCAATGTGGCCATAGCTGCAAGGTCCTCATCGACCAAAATATCCACATCCTCATGCTCCCTCTCTCTCCAGTGGACATACATCCTGCAAAATGACAAATTCATGGAGGATTAAATATTTCAGTTTTAAAAATTTCCACATCCTTGACGGTGTACGTGGGCTGTATTGGACACAGTCGCGTATGCACGTGGGCATACTATTTTCTGCCCGTGGGCATACGTGAGCTGTCTTATGATAGCCCACGTACACATAGGTCCAACCCATTTTGGAGGTGTGTGCCCTCCCAAGAACTAAAATAAAATAAAAAAGAAAGTATGGAAATACAAGAAGAACTAGTTTGTACTTACTTGGTCTGAGCGGAAGTTCATTTCGTCCTTTGAAGCTCTCGTAATTAACTCTTTTAGAAAAGGCGTGTTTTTGACTTTTTGGTCAATGCTCAATTTACAATGGTGATAATGAGCTGCCAGCTTCTATTTATAGATTTTTTGGCCCCCTTTTTGTCATTTTTTGGACCCTTTTGTCGTTTTTTCTAGCTTAAAAATCATTTAGTATGGTTCTTGAGTTTCTTATGGGATGTTACGATACATGTTACTTTTGGTATTTGGAAAATTTTGGAGAGTTGGGTCATTTTTAAAGGTCCTTTGGTAAAAAGTTGTTTTTCCAACTTTTTGCATTTAAGTTAGGTTTCCACCTCCACTTTCTGCATCTCGTTTTCTTTTTCGCTTTGCCATAGGATCGACCCCACTGAGTTGCGACACAGAATCATCATTGCTACTTTAGAGGTGTTGTAATTTAGTGGTAGATTCTGCCTTTACATGGATGCCCTAGTTAGATCCTCATTGCTTTTGGCATCCATGCCGTCGTTAATGACTATAGGCTCGGGAGTCCTTACTAGTTTTTTCCTGATTACGAGTTTTGAGCCTTATTCACATGATTCATTATCACTCTTGACCTCTCCCTTGGGACTCCCAAATAAATATGAGCTTTCTTTAAGCCCTTTTCAGACTCTTTAAACATGAAAAGATTGCCGAGCGATCTTGTCCCCCTTCACACTCGCCAAACTAAAATTTGAAGGCACATTTGTCTGACGTCGTTTACCCCTTGTTCAGTCCGGACGATCAGTTGTACGAACAAAGGTATACTCTAGGAGATTCGGTTCGCTAGAAGAGTATTCTCAGGTATAATTTTAACCCTTTTTCGGGCATGATGGACTAAATTTATGAAAAAAGGAACCCCCCACAGAGTCCATAGTTAAGCTCTTTTCAGACTCCTTAAAAGTGAAAAGATCGTCGAGTGACCTTGTTCTTTCACACTCATTAATTGGTTCAGAAAAACATCTACTAGCATGAGTTTACCCCTTTTTTCGGCCTATAGATTAAGGAGGAAAAAGGTACACCTCGGTAGATTCGTCTCACTGGGAGAGTTCTCCTCAGTAAATTTCACTTTTTTGGGCTAGGGAGACTTAATATAGAAAAAGGCAATGAGTCCATAGTTAATCTCTTTTCAGACTCCTTAAATATGAAAAGATTGCTGAGTGATATTGGCTTTGTCACACTCATTAAAATGGTTTTGAATAGACGTCTTTTCAGTGCTAGTTTACCCCTTTTTCGAATCGACTAGACTACCTTCGAAAAAGGTACCCCAGTGGAGCCTCCTTTTTACGCTTTTTCAGACTCTCTAAAAATGAGAAAACACCGATCTTACCTTCTCTGGGCTCATTAAAACTACATTGAAGGACATTCTCATTATGTCTTATTAATCACATTTGCATTCCTGCGTCTTTGGCCTAATGCCGACTCCATGTTTTTCTTGATTGAACCATCTGAAGCATGCCTTATATGCAAGCCTTGTAGCACTTTGCCTCTCCGTCTTGACACCTTGACCCATGGAGGATTTTTCTCAAGTGTCCTTTTCCTGCATATGTCTCCTTGATATGAGAATCAATGTGTTCCTTGCACTTGGAACTAGTATGTCTGTGACACTCGTTCCTCCTTTGCAACGTAGCATTCTTTTATTCTTTTTCAAGCTTTCCAAAATTATTGAAAAAGACAAAAAAAAATCAAATATACCCCAAAAAGAGGAAGGGAAAAGTATTTCTTTTTGTTGGGAGCACAATGAGTCGTCCTTGAAAAAAGCACATCCTTCCATTTGTTCGTCAAGCTCTGGGATTTAATATGACCTTAGGAAGCTGTTCTCGCTACATAAGGCTGCGTCCTCCCCCATTTGGTTATCCTTCCAAACATATGGAGAGTTTGCATTGCCTCCTGCATCATGAACTTATGTCAATGCCATGCTGCTTGAGTCTCATCTTTTGTTGTGCTTTTGTCCAAGGGAATTTTTACTAAACTTGAGTTGGCCCTTCTACAGTTTGTCTCTTGTCCTCATGCCCGACCACCCCGAAATACCAATCAAATCCTTGTTAAAAAAAAATGAAGTTCTCTGCCTGATCACCAAGATCCTCTTGTCTGTTCTTGACGAACCATCGAAGACCTCTGGGTAGTGAAGTCATACACTGATATTACACTCCTACCTGAGTTTTGAAAATCTCAAAGTTGTTGCTCGAGCTCTGAAAGCCTCATCTCCAGCCATCAGACATCATTAGCTTCTTAAAGATGGATACTATACATGTATATATTTTGATTTTGAGATGTAGATCCACCTTGTATTGCTCGCGACTACAATTTATATAGTTATATGACATGGATCTGCATTGTATTTGATTGGAACCCATGATTTTATTTTATACTGATCATGGGTATGCTCACCTCGATGAGACAAATTATTATTTTGTAGATGGAACCTCCCGAACTTTGGTCTCTGGGCTCACTCGCTTCATACATTGGTGAATATTTGTAATGTATTTCAACCATCATATTCTCTTTTGACCTCACACATTAGGGGGAATATGTTATAACCCTAAATTACACCAGACATGCATACTTAGCATCAGGCCATCTTACTTGCTATCTTTGCCAAGCCATCATTGAACAACTCTTCTAAAAAATCATTTTTTTGAAGATGTATGCACCCTGCACCACTACTTCCCATGTACACATGCTCTCTGCACCATTATAGTTCACATATACTCAAAAAAAGCATGAAAAATAAAAAATTTCAAAGGGATACGGGTTTTCAGGCAGTTACCTAACCATTTGACCACCCATAGCCGGTCACCCAACCAAATAACTATATTTTTGGCCTATATAAGAAGGTGTTGGGGTCCCATACCTACAAGAAGAACAAGAGCAAAGAAACTCTGCCCATTTCAGTACTCCCCCTTTGCCCTAATATTTTGCAACCACATTGTGAGTTTGAGCCATAATTCCTTTTTCAACCCTTTTTCCTCCATTGCAAACCCTTGCCATTTCCCTAGAGAGAACTGAAGAGGAGAAGAATACGTGGAAGCAGTTGGTGCACGATGAAGAGGAGCCCAGGATCGAGTTCGAGGAGCAGTTTTCGGTCTCATATTGTGAACGAATTTGTGAGATTAATATAAAGAAGTACTTTTTCCATCTCGCCAAATGATGTATTCAATATTCATGATTTGTTTGTGTTTTTGTTATGATATCTAATCCACTAATCCATATATAGAATGGATTCTTGTAGTTTCTTGTTTGTCATTTGGTGAATGCAGGTTGGCCTTGGGAGGATATCTGCAGTCGAGAAATAAATGAGCGCAAAGGGATCGACACTGGATGTGGAGTTTAATGTAATCCTACCAGATCCTATACTTTGTTTTTTATGTATGATTGTGGGGTAATGTCGAGATAGTTGTTAAAAGTAGGAGACTTTAGACGGTTATCTCTGCTTTCACTTTAGAACCATGGTGTAGTTCGTAGGGGGTTTTCCCACTATAGCATAATCCCATCCATCCTACCCGACTACATCCCACCCCTGGCTAGTGTCTTGAGGGACTTCGACTACACAATCATCACTACGTACCTTTTGAAGGGAATACAAGCAGTCAGATCGTAGTTGGAGAGGATTCCAACCTTTAATATCAGTGACTATGACCTAGGAGACCACAAGAGCTATGGCATGCTTGCACCTCCCAAATATTTGACCAAGACAAAGGGGAAGAAGTCGAAGATCATCCCCCCAACCATGGACTATGGACATCACGAGGTCAATTGTCTTGAATGTAAAGAATATACCACATTTTGGAAGGCACCAGTAGGTTAACGCGTGCGTTAAGCTCCTGCTGTTGTGCTTCCATGTCATGTATATATGGTTGTACAGACACATCACTCTTGATTCGACACTGATACATAGGATCATTGGATTGAGCATGCAGGGACCAAACCCACAATACTTTTATCCAGGGAAGGATGTAGACCGCGCCCTGACACATAAGATCAAAGACACTTACGATGATGTAGAGAAAGGGATGAGAAGCTACAAGGTAGACTCCATTCAGAATGGCGCAGTCCACCTTGCTTGCCATTTGATTGCTGGTAAGATAGTCTGAAAGAACAGACCCACGCAGGTCACAGGGTTTGTCGTTGACCTCACAGAAAAATGCGTGGAAGGAGTACAGATGAATTGGGCTAGTTACCTAGTCAATTAGTTAGAGATGGATTGTCGTGAAGCTCAGGATCAAGGCTATGAGTTCCATTTTAGCCCACTGCTGATCCTCATTGTGTTCACTGCTTGGGAGATACCGAAAGGTGCGACCTTCCTTGACATTAAACCATTCGAGCCACTAGCTGCGAAGTTCACCATGCTCTGGTATTTGAGCAATATGGGGAAAAATGGCAGTCGAACGCAATATTCCATACCTACTACTTGTAGCTGAAGAGGGCTATTGTGTCTTTCCCTTGTATGACATCGAACACCCTAGATAGTTTCAGGCCCCTTATGAAGTTCCACGCATATATGCATTTTATTTATATTACTGCACGCACAAACGAAAGTAAATAAGAGCTTCAGTCCTACTACAAGTTCACAGAGGAGGACTTGAAAGAAATCACTAAGGAATGGCCCACAAAGTTCCTTATACCAGTCGACTAGGCAGAACTGTCCGACCCCAACCTCATTGGAAGTCCGGTGGTTACTCACGAAGAGTATGATGCACCCAACAGTAGTAGGACAAAAAAGAAGGAAGATGTACAAGAAATACACAACACATCAAAAGAAACTGCATCAGATTCACCTAGTAGAGGAGGTGGTGACGAAGTAGACAAAGAAGAGCAAAATGGGGAAGAAGATAAACAAAATAAAGACGAAGTAACACCGCCGTAGAATCCCCCTGATAACCCAGAGACATCCAAGAAAATAAAGGTTTCCCCAACGAAACCTACATCGCGGAAGAATTCCAAAGCGAGTAAGCCGAAGCTGCAGACAATACTCACGGTCGATGATTTCGACTTCATTATCACAGCTGTATCATATGCCTCAGAATACATTTTGCAGATAATTGAAGCCAAACAAGAAACCATGTATGAAAGGATTGAAGTAGAGATGAGAGGATTACAAAAATCCCTTCACTCTAACCGTACAATGTCCACTACATGCTTGCCATAAGAAGAAACAGAGTTGGGAGATGAGCCTGCCCAACTCCGCAGAATCACCGATGTGACCGAAGCTTGCCTTCATTGTGTGTAGGAAGAAAAATAACAGGCCACAATGGCCCTGAAGCAAGCACAAGAGGAAGTCATAGAACAATGCTGAGTTGCACAACAAGATAAGGATGACCTCCAAATCAAGTTCGAAGAGGATAAAGCGTAGATCCAAAAAGAAAAAAGAACAATTGCTCATGGAGCATGTTGGAGTTAAAGAAGTAGTCCACAGAGCACTTCATTCTGTGACGGGGTTAGAGTGAATGAAGGAAGACCCCGTGGAAAATCAAGTGGTGAAGCTTGCTGAAGCCAATCAACAACTTCAACAGAGAATGGCAGAACTGGAGCTACAAAAAATGCCAAGCACTCCGTAGGAAGTGCGAAACCAGAGAGAAGCAACTGCCCAGAGCGTAGTTGAAAGGATCAAAGCATTAGCCTTGGAATGTAAACATGTAAGCAGTCACAGTGCACAGACTTATGAGTGCCTTACCAAGGACCCTGAACTAAAAACACCGGAGTCACAGCTCCAGGAAGAAAAGCAACAAGCAACAATAGTACAAGCATAGTTAAAGCCCTTGTCAGCAGTCGAGCGAATGAAAAGATACCAAGAACAATGCATGGCTCAGAAACAGGTCCATGCCATACAAAGAAAAGTCATGGAAGTGTCTCAGAAGCTCCAGCCAGTCCAGGATGCAACTTGCCTACTTTTTGAGGAGATTGAAGGTCGAGGAACAGAGCTGGAACAAGTAATCACTTCGATAGAGCAGTGCTTATAGGGACCCATGAACGAGGTATTTATTCAAGAGTTCACCAAGCACGAGGCTTTGGCACAACAAAAAGTTGAAGCAGCTCGAGTAAATATCTAGGATTTTGAGGGAGAGTTACCTAGACCAGAGTGACTCAGGATGAGTCACATGTGAGTGTTGCGGGCCTGTTGGCCCTTGACCAAGTTTTGGAGATCCTTGGTCATGTTTGACCTACTTTGGGACTTCGACAGGTTGGTCAAATGCAAAGCGCAAGTCAAAGCAGAGATAGTGGGATATCTTCCCCTTTTAGGGCAATTTTTGGGATTAGGGTTTATGTAATGGGTATGGGATGTTGGCCCATGGGTTTACCCATGTTTAGGCCCATTTTGTAATGTATAAATAGAAATCTAGGCAATTTAAGTAGTGATGTATGTGTGTGGTGTGGTGCTCAGTATTGTGCTAAGTGCAAGTAATTGCAAGAGGCTTTGTGCTTAGTATATGTTAAGACTTGCAGAGCTAAGTGAAAGTGATTATAAGAAGCTTATTTGCAGACTGTGTAAGAAGGCTTGGTGCTGTGATCTAACTCGGGGAAGGAGGATCTGGCAAGGTGCGCGTAGATCTCCTGTCCTCCGTGAAGTAGGGTTTTGATGCTTCGTGCCTCTAAGAAGCTTGACAGAAGATAATAAATAAAGAGAAGAGTTGGTGGACGTAGCCCCACACTGGGGTGAACCACTTATATCCTATGTTATGGTTTCTTTGTGCATTATGGTTATATGTTATTGACATGATTTATGCTTAATACCAATATATTTATGGACGATGCATTTGATATGATAGCATAGTGCTTGGTAATGTGAATGAATGTTAGATCTAATCTATCTTTTCATGCTAAGTTCTTAGATGTGTTAGATCTTGTTGAATACTGCATTGCTATGTAATTAGGGTTTGAATCTGCGATGTGAATAAGGGTAAATACCGATGAAAGTTAATTGCTAAGTGGTTTGTTAAAGTGGTGAAATCACAGATCTGTGTCCCAGCTAAGTTGCAGATGTTTTAGTCCTATAACCACCCCTGCCTCTACCTTGGGTGAGACTTCATCTTCTTTGTAGGTGTTGCCGAAAGGGTTGGTAGTTAGGGTTTTGTTGGTCCACTGTTGAAGTGTTGAACCCTGGGTCTGCCCTTGTCCCAAAATACTCTCTTACTTGGTAAAGACACGTGGCATTGAAGATCGATGATTTAATTCGCTTTTATTACTCGAAGTCAGGACTTTCCTTAAGTTATTTGTTCTAAAACAAACCTTAGCTTGTCGATGCTGAAAAGTGCCCAGGATCAGCGATCGATGATAAACCTATCAAAGTGCTTTTAGATCGGTTCCCTTGAAAAAGTCCCGATGCCAAAAATGCATCGGGGATCGACGATCGGGAATAAATTTTATCGTGGTTAGAATGTTTGTTGTGATCCTTCTAGGTTTTCCCCAATTCCGATAAAATGCATCAGGCATAGACTATCGACGATATCTTTTCATTCTTTGTTAATGTCTGTCCCCTTCCCTCGTCTTTTACCGATTGTGAAGAGGAATCGACTATCGGTGATATCTTTATGTGAAAGGCTTAACGTGAACCAAAATTTCCTTCTACCGATGTCATTGGAGATCGACGCTTGGCGACTATGGTTTTCCAAGTGGTTCCTTTTTTCTTCTTTGAATTCCTTCTGATGCCGATTCCGAGCACATTGGGTGGAGTGTTTGGCTGTCGATTATTTATTCATGTGTTAAGGTCTTTTTATTCATGGGGTTTCATAAGTTCAAGAAACTTGAAAAGGTGATGAGAGTCATGAAAATAAGCAAAGACAAAAAACATTTCTCAACATGAAATCGAATCAGACAGTGCAGTATATCAAGTGGTACCCAAAAAGTAAAATTTGATAAAGGATTATTAGGGTGTGTTTAGTACTAAAAAAAATGGTGACTTACTGGGCGAAAGCAAAATCTCTATTCCTACCTTGGGCTCGACTGATGCAAAAGCTGGTTAAGAACTTAACTAGTTTTTATTAGAGCCTCTTGTATCCTTGCATTTGAAATTCCATGTTTGGTGCATCCGGGCCTTCCTATGGGGTTTTCAACCTTTATTCCTCCTTCATTTCCTGTAACCCTGACTCATGCCCCCTTTGAAAAGAGTAGATTAAAGCATTCACATGCACCATGCCCTTCATTTACTTGCTACGATGTTGCTCCACTACTAGCGAGAGTCCATAGCCCCGACGAAGTCACTCCAACGTCATAGACCTTGCTTCACTGATAACAAGCATCCATAGCCCCGACGAAGTTATCTGCATACCCTCTCCTACTGTGCACTCATTTGATATAGTTTATTTTTCTTCAGCAGAATGCCCTGAGCATGTGGGAGAGGAGGACGCCTATTATTTGCAAAAGCGAGATGGTTAAGGTGAATTTTTGCTAGATTTTTCTTTGAGGTACATGTAGTCCTTTCCAGCTTACCGCCTTTCCCTTTAGGTTTTACCAGACCACCAGGAAGACACTTCATCATTTTCCCAAGGCTGTTCATCTGCAGGTTAGATAGAAAAAACACTTAAAAACAACCGCAGGTCTCCCAACTCTTCTTATGTTGTATGTAAGCGATGAGTTAGGAACAAATTTCTCCATATCTCATGAATTGAGGTCAACCAATGTCTTTCCAAACAAAATCTTCAAAAGTGCGGAAGTACTATTGAAAAAAACAAAAAACAAAAATGCATTCCGCAATCGATCAACCTAAAAACAAAACATCATGAAAACACACACACACACACACACACACACACACATTTTTAACAAAAATATTGTTTTAGGGATTGGACATTCACCAGGAGGGTGTCAGGTTCCCCCCTCATATTTTGCAACCAATACGTGCCTACCCCAATTTTCTAGACCACCTGAAAAGGTTTGAGCCATAAATTCTGAAACTTCGAATGTTTTCCCTTTGACTCATTTGCTCTGTCCCATTTTAGGACTAGGTATCCTGCTTCAAAACTATTCTCTTTGGACTTATGCTTATCAAACCACCTTTTAACCATCTGCTAATGAGATATGAACTTTGATTTTTCTTTCTCCCTCTCTTCTTCCAGCATGAGGTGGGTATCAATTCTTTGTTGTATAACTAATGAGGGTTGTCATCTAGAATCCTGAGCAAGTTGAAGAGATGGAATATATAGCCCGTTTGGGAGAATGGCTTTCTGTCCTTATACCATACAGTATGGGGAGTTTCCTATAGCTTCCTTGGGTGTTACTCTATCAACCCATAAGGCGTTATGGAGTGAACTGTGCCAATTCCTTTGATTGTCTGCAACTGTTTTCTTTAATATCCTCACCAGGTTCTTATTGGTTGATTCTGCCACTCCGTTCCCTTGTGGATAATAGTTTGCAGAGTATCTGATTACGATTCCTTTGTCTAGAGAAAAATATGTTAATAGGGTGAAAGAAAAGTAAGCTGCATTATCAAAGACAAGGACAAAAGGCATCTCGAACCTTGTGATAAACTATTTCTCTATGAATTGGATCACCACCTTTTCATTTACATGAGTCATAGGGATGGCCTCTGTCCATTTCGTGAAATAATATGTGGCAGTCAGTATGTATCTATGCTGTTTTGATAAACTCAGTGTAATTTCTCCTATGATATCTAACCCCCATTGCTCGAATGGCCTAGTAATGACCACAGGTTGGAGTGGGACAACTTATCTTTTTTCCCTCCTTGTGCTAATTTGGCAAGTTTTACAGTTTCTAGCGTATGTGTGAGCATCCATGAATAGAGTAGGCCAATAATAGCCAACTCTCAGTATTTTGTGAGAGATGGTGTTTCCCACAAAATTTCCACCTACAGGACCATCATGGAGCTCATTAAGAACTTTTTCTGCATCTTCGCGTTCGATACATCTTAAAATTACCCCATCATAATTAAAACGGAAGAGTACCAAATTTATGAGGCGATATTGTGCTGATTTTAACATGAGGGATCTCCTTTCCCTTGGATTTAGGTTTTTTGGGAAAGTCCCATGATGCAGGAGATAAGTCAATTTCTCATACCAAGACTCTTGCACTGGGGATACATATGAAGCTTCACCACACCACAATGCGAATTCATTCTCCCATCCAGGGTCTTCATTTACTTGGTCATGGGCTTCAACTGCCAGTTTTCATAACCCTTGTCCCTTAACAAGTTTAGCAGGTTTTATATCTAGATCAAATTATTGGTCTACTTCCATATAGTTTCCTCTTCTTTCCCCCATATCTTGTTGAGTGAATAGGGATTAGACCGCAAGGTGAGGCACAATGAATTTGGTATGGTTCTTTAGGATGTAAGATCTAAACTATTTCACTGCCTTGTATATTGCATAAGCCTGCTTGTCTATAGCAGGGTAATTTATTTCGCCCCCTTGGAGATTAGTGCTCATGAATGATACCGAGGCCTCGTTGTTTTCATCATCCTTCTGAGTCAATATTGCAGCTAATGATTGGTTAGAGGTAAAAGTATAGAGGAATAAATCTTTGCTAAAATCAGGATTTTGCAACACTGGGGCTTGAGATATTGCAGTCTTAATATTGCTGAATGCTCTTTTTCATTCATCATCTTGTTGGTGTTGGAAGTCAATCCTGGATTGCAGCAGGAGCAGAGCCCGACGCCCATCAGTTTATGTCACAAATAATTTAATGGGGTGATCTAATGGATAGAGACTTAAGAAGATATCACTCTAACTCAGAAAACCGGTCTTGGTATGTAGAAAAACAAAGGAGGTCTTGATCTAAATTCCATTAGTGAGTTGATTATAAAATGAGCAGATGGAAGACTTAGTGAGATGAGTGAGCAAGACTACTTTGGGAATCAGGCCTTTTAGCAACTTGAAGAGGAAAATCTCAGAATACAAGATCCTCTTGGTTTAGAGTTTTGGGGAACTGAAGGGTGACTTGACTGGATCTTCCAATTCCAAATCATTCAGCGTTGAGAAAATACAAGAACTGATTAGAAACAATACAACTATTACAGTGATCTAACATACATCATCCTATAACAATGCAACTCGACTGGACCCTCCAATTTCAAGATGTTCTAACATAGTGTACACAGAGAGATGGAAAGAGGCTGACATTCATAAGGCAAGAAGTCTCAAATGCCAATACATAACCAGAGCAACCAGTGCTTCATCAAAACTTTACAATTGGGAGCCTAGCTCAACCATCGACCCTCAAAAATACAAAAAATTGAGTACATATACTCAGAAAAATTCTCCCAATAGAGGCGTGCTCGGACCTCCAAGGCGCAACGTCCCTTCAGTAAAACTTGGACATAAATCCTTTGTTAGACGCCACCTTAACTCAGCATGGCTCTTGCAGGGGGGACCTGCACACAAGGGTACCATGGGATGATTGGTCCAGGCCTCCCATACCTTCCATTTATGGCTTGAGCTGAGGTTTCATCTACCTGCTCGATTTTCATTTACTGCTTTCCCAAGGAGTGGCCGAGATGATATGCTGAAGAGAAAACCATGA
>ML795641.1:198262-214476 GCA_009831015.1 Picea engelmannii
AACTCAGTGTAATTTCTCCTATGATATCTAACCCCCATTGCTCGAATGGCCTAGTAATGACCACAGGTTGGAGTGGGACAACTTATCTTTTTTCCCTCCTTGTGCTAATTTGGCAAGTTTTACAGTTTCTAGCGTATGTGTGAGCATCCATGAATAGAGTAGGCCAATAATAGCCAACTCTCAGTATTTTGTGAGAGATGGTGTTTCCCACAAAATTTCCACCTACAGGACCATCATGGAGCTCATTAAGAACTTTTTCTGCATCTTCGCGTTCGATACATCTTAAAATTACCCCATCATAATTAAAACGGAAGAGTACCAAATTTATGAGGCGATATTGTGCTGATTTTAACATGAGGGATCTCCTTTCCCTTGGATTTAGGTTTTTTGGGAAAGTCCCATGATGCAGGAGATAAGTCAATTTCTCATACCAAGACTCTTGCACTGGGGATACATATGAAGCTTCACCACACCACAATGCGAATTCATTCTCCCATCCAGGGTCTTCATTTACTTGGTCATGGGCTTCAACTGCCAGTTTTCATAACCCTTGTCCCTTAACAAGTTTAGCAGGTTTTATATCTAGATCAAATTATTGGTCTACTTCCATATAGTTTCCTCTTCTTTCCCCCATATCTTGTTGAGTGAATAGGGATTAGACCGCAAGGTGAGGCACAATGAATTTGGTATGGTTCTTTAGGATGTAAGATCTAAACTATTTCACTGCCTTGTATATTGCATAAGCCTGCTTGTCTATAGCAGGGTAATTTATTTCGCCCCCTTGGAGATTAGTGCTCATGAATGATACCGAGGCCTCGTTGTTTTCATCATCCTTCTGAGTCAATATTGCAGCTAATGATTGGTTAGAGGTAAAAGTATAGAGGAATAAATCTTTGCTAAAATCAGGATTTTGCAACACTGGGGCTTGAGATATTGCAGTCTTAATATTGCTGAATGCTCTTTTTCATTCATCATCTTGTTGGTGTTGGAAGTCAATCCTGGATTGCAGCAGGAGCAGAGCCCGACGCCCATCAGTTTATGTCACAAATAATTTAATGGGGTGATCTAATGGATAGAGACTTAAGAAGATATCACTCTAACTCAGAAAACCGGTCTTGGTATGTAGAAAAACAAAGGAGGTCTTGATCTAAATTCCATTAGTGAGTTGATTATAAAATGAGCAGATGGAAGACTTAGTGAGATGAGTGAGCAAGACTACTTTGGGAATCAGGCCTTTTAGCAACTTGAAGAGGAAAATCTCAGAATACAAGATCCTCTTGGTTTAGAGTTTTGGGGAACTGAAGGGTGACTTGACTGGATCTTCCAATTCCAAATCATTCAGCGTTGAGAAAATACAAGAACTGATTAGAAACAATACAACTATTACAGTGATCTAACATACATCATCCTATAACAATGCAACTCGACTGGACCCTCCAATTTCAAGATGTTCTAACATAGTGTACACAGAGAGATGGAAAGAGGCTGACATTCATAAGGCAAGAAGTCTCAAATGCCAATACATAACCAGAGCAACCAGTGCTTCATCAAAACTTTACAATTGGGAGCCTAGCTCAACCATCGACCCTCAAAAATACAAAAAATTGAGTACATATACTCAGAAAAATTCTCCCAATAGAGGCGTGCTCGGACCTCCAAGGCGCAACGTCCCTTCAGTAAAACTTGGACATAAATCCTTTGTTAGACGCCACCTTAACTCAGCATGGCTCTTGCAGGGGGGACCTGCACACAAGGGTACCATGGGATGATTGGTCCAGGCCTCCCATACCTTCCATTTATGGCTTGAGCTGAGGTTTCATCTACCTGCTCGATTTTCATTTACTGCTTTCCCAAGGAGTGGCCGAGATGATATGCTGAAGAGAAAACCATGATCCTTCTCTCTACGGCTCAGAGGCTGGCCTCCCTTTTTTTCGACACTACCACTAATGTAATCCTGTGCCATGATCGTGGGCCCGCACCCAGAGGCACCTTCGGCATCTCGTGTTTTGTGGATGGGAGGAGGTTGCTCCTTATGCTTCAAAGTTACGAAAGGAGAGGTGGCGACATAGCCCAATCGCACGCCACATACCCCTCCTTGATCAGACAGCCTGGATCATTTCGGCGAGACTGTGGGCCCAGGTCCTGGACGCCTTCGACACTTCACGTCTCGCAGCTGGGAGGAGGCTGTTCCTTGTTCTTCAAAGTCACAATAGGCGAAGTAGCAATAGAGCCTAATCATGTGCCACATACCCCTCCTTGATCGAATGACCTAGATAATTTCGGTGAGACTGTGGGCCCAGGTCCTGGATGCCTTCGACACTTCACGTCTCGCGGCTGGTCCTTGTTCTTCAAAGTCACGATAGGCAAAGTAGCGATAGAGCCTAATCGCGTGCCACATACCCCTCCTTGATTAGATGACCTGGATCATTTCGACGAGACTATGGGCTCAGGTCCTAGACGCCTTCGACACTTCGCGTCTCGCGGCTGGGAGGAGGCTGGTCCTTGTTCTTCAAAGTCGTGATAGGCGAAGTATCAATAGAGCCTAATTGCATGCCACATACCCCTCCTTGATTGGATGGCCTGGATCATTTCGACAAGACTATGGGCTCGGGTCCTGGACGCCTTCGAAACTTCACGTCTCGCGGCTGGGATGAGGCTGGTCCTCTTTCTTCAAAGTTGCGATGCAAGAAGAGGTGATAGAGCCTAATCGCGTGCCATGTACCCCTCGATCGGATGGCTTGGATCATTTCGGTGAGACTGTGGGCCTGAGTCCTGGATGCCTTCAACACTTCATGTCTCGTGGCTGGGAGGAAGCTGATCCTTACTCTTCAAAGTCGCGATGTGTGAAGAGGTGATAGAGCCTAATCGTGCACCACGTGTCCCTCCGATGCGCTAAAACTCATGCAACTCCGTGGCTCTGGCTTACCCGATGACTGACGATCTGCTCCATCGATCGGTCCTCGCCGTTGAATCCTAGATCTCCCATCTACTAACACTTAAGTATGAAATGTACTTCTTCTGTGTGTTGCGCTTGGCGCTCATGCCTACGACCTTTGAATAAAATGCATTTGATGGGTTCTTTAAGCCCCATTTCTTCGCATTTACGCCATGGGATGAAATCCTGGAGAGAAAACACCCTCTTGCAAGAATTTGTGCTAACATTAGGCTCCATGGGGGATAGAGTCATCCCTGCGATGCTCTAAGAACTCATTTGTAGCTTCAGTGCCTTGCTATTGGGATATGGAGTCATTTACTAAGCCGAGAAATAAAAATAAACAAAGAACCAAAAGGACAATATTTACAAACAAAGGAGCCGTCTAAGGCTCAAACAAAACATTTCTTCAGAAAATGCCCATTTACTGGGCTGTTGAAAACCTCTTCACCTTCCAAATCCTGCAACCTGTACATGTTATTTGAGAAAACCTCAGAGATTTTGAAGGGCCCGATCCATAGAGCGTCAAACTTGTTGTGTTTTCCCTTATCCTGTTTGGGTACATCCCACTTAAGCACCAAATCCCCAATTTCAAACTCCTTCTTCCTGACTTTCTTGTCAAAGGCCTATTTGACCTTCTGCTGATGACTATGAGCTGCGCCCATCACCTATTCCTTGATCTGTTGTACTTCCACCATTTAATGAATCCTTCTGACCATATGATCCATCTCTCCTTCATAATCTTGAAATAACTTCGCTACAGGTAAGGCGATCTGAGTGGGAAAAACCACCTCTGTTCCATAGACCAGCTGAAAAGGCGAGGTGCCCAGGGACTTCTTCGTTGTTACTCGATCGGCCCATAGGGTGAATTTGAGATTTGAATCCCAAGCCCTCTTATTGTCTTCCAATAATCTTTTAATGAGATTTATTAGGATTTTATTAGAAGATTATGCCAGTCCATTTCCTTGAGGATAATAGGGGGTGGAGTGAATTAGCGAGATCTGGAACTGCTCACAGAACTTAATCAGAGGCTCATATTTGAATGAAGCAGCATTATCAGTGACAATCCTGCTGGGACAACCAAATCCGGCTATGATATCCTCCAGGAAGCTGATAATTACTTTGTGTGATGCACTTCTGGTGGGGGAAGCTTCTATCCACTTGGTGAAATAGTCTGTTGCAGTCAGGATCCATCTGTGTTGGCCACTTGAGGGAGGATGGATTTCCCCGATGAAGTCCAATCCCCACTGCTGAAAAGGTGCTGAAGCCACTACAGGCTTAAGTGGCAGTGGTCTAAGCTGCTGCTTTCCTGAGAACTTTTGGCATTTGATGCAGGCTCTGATTTCTTTGCAGACATCAATGAATAAAGTGGGGTAGTAATACCCATCCCTGAGGATCTTGTGAGCTATGGTCTTCCAGAAATGATGCCCCTCACAAAGGATGCTATGGAAATCAAACATAACTTTCTGGGCTTCTTGTGGATTCAGGCACGTTAAAAATACCCCTAGAGGGTCTTTCTAGTACAAGGCTTAGTCAATGAGGCAATATCTGACCTCCTTGAGCTTTAAATCTCTTGCTTTACTCTTTCCCATTCCATTAGGAGGCTTCAACTCTTGCAGAAAATACAAGATATCTCTATACCAGGTGCATCCGGCTAGCGATAAGTCACCTTGAGAACCTTTTTTGGACGACTCATCTTGCTTATTTTCTAAACAAGCATTGATGAAGCTAATCCCCAAGGCTTTGCAATTGGATTCAACTAGCAACTTGGCTAAACCCTGCCCCTTTATTAACTTGGTGGGCTTAATCTCCAGATCAAACTCCAGGATTTTGGCAATCCATTTACCTCTTCTCCCATCTATGTCAGGCTGTATAAGGACGTCCTTCACAGAGGTAGAAGGAACATATGTAGTCACTTTTGAGTGCAAGACATAGACTCTGAAAGATTTGAGAGATTTCACCAAGGTATATGCCTGCTTCTCCATGATCTCGTACCCGATTTATGCATCTCTTAATGCTTTACTGAAGAAGGCAATGGGTTGCTCTCGCCCTTCCTCATTTTTTTGCAATAAGACCGCTGCTACAGTATCAAAAGAAGCGAAAGAAAAAACTAGGAAGTCTTTGGAATAATCATGATTGATCAACACAGGTGCATCAGTCAATGCCCTTTTTATTTGGATAAAAGATTCCCTAGGCTCAACAGTCCATTTGACTTCTTTTACTTTCCTGAGCATGGCTGTGATGTGTTTCACCATCTTAGCAAAATTTGAGACCAACCTCCTTAGAAAGTTAATCTTCCCTAAAAATGCCTGAACTTCCTTCCTAGACCGGGGAAGTGACAGGGTCTAAATTGCCTCTACCCTTCTCGGATCAATCCTTACTCCTTCTGTTGATACTATATGACCTAACAATTTCCCCTCCATGGAAAACAAGGATTTTTTGGGGTTAAGGATAGGCCAAACCTCCGACACTTCAAGAACACTTTTCTTAGGTGATAGCAGTGCTTTTTGTCAGACCTGGAGAAGACTATGATGTCATCCAGATAGATCACCACAAACTGATCTTTTTCCCCAATGAAGGCTATATCCATGGCTCGCTGAAATGTTGCTCTTGCATTCATCAATCCAAAGGGCATTTTGGCATACATGAATTTGCCCCAAGGAGTGGTGAAGGCCATTTTTTCTTTGTCCTCAGGCATGACTGATATCTGGTTATAACCAGAAAAACCATTGATCATGGATATCCTAGATGCACCAGTTACCCTTTGAAATATGTGTTCCATGTTGGACAAGGGGTAATTGTCCTTTCTGTTAGAAAAACAGGACCGTGGAGCAATAAAATAAAACAAATGCATAAACAAAACACAAAAGACACACAATACAAGAGAGACACAAATTTACGTGGTTCACCCAGTGTGGACTACGTCCACCAGAGAAATTGCCAAGTCCTTCCTTTATTATTATCCGGCAAATGAAGGGATACAAACTATAGAAAAACCCACTGTAACTTCCTCTTCTTTCTCTCACAATCTCCTCTCTTAGAATACAATATTTTCCATCAACCATAGCCGCGATACATTTCCCTCATAAAAGAGGGTTTCCTTCTAGGGCAAAAAAACCTAACATAATCTCTACTGTTAGATCTGCGACCTTATAATGAACGGTCCAGATTTACAATGAAATTACAATATACTTTTACAAGGAAATTTTTGCTTCGAGGGCTTCGCCCCCGAACCACCATCGGGGGACACTTCCCTCGAACCCTCGCTGGGGGCCCACTTGCCCCCAGAACCCCTAGCCAGGGGGATAGCCCTGCTGGACCCCGCAGAGGGGGTACCCCCCTCTACACTCCCCCGTGTGGAAGAGTGTACATACTTCTAGGGTGTAAATACTTCATGGGGTATAAACACGATTGAAATCAAGGACCTCTGAATCAGGAAGATAATCAGTCTCCACAACCAACACTTTCTTGAGATTCTGTTCAGATTCCTGAAGTCGACACAAAGCCTGATCTCACCACTTTTCTTCCTTACTCGGACCAAATTGGCCACCCATTCAGAATATCTCAAGGGGACAATGATTTGGGAATCTAACAACTTCTTCACTTCTTTTTTCTTGACAAGCAACAACGTGGGATTTATTTGTCTTAGCTTCTGCCTAAATGGCCTGGCCTCTTCCTTCAGTATATTCGGCCCTCTGTCCTCTGGTTAAATTGCTCGACAACTTGACAAACTTAAGCTCCTCCTGTGTGCCAATGTTGCACTCAGCTATGTCAGCATCTTCATCTGAAACCCTACCCTTTACTACCACATCATTCCCACAGAACAATATTTCTAAAGGGACTAGTCCCCTCGGAATGTGATTGCTAGGCAACCAAATAATATGGTGATTAGAAATTTCATTTAAAAACACCTCAGGGTAATGGTCACCTTCAAGGTCAGGATCCTGATCAATGTGCAACGCAGAAAATTCATCAATAGATTGGAGAAATTTTTCGATTTCAAGATCATCATCGAATACATTCCAATGCTTGACATTGTTTGGTACAGAGGGCCTATATTTTATCTTAACATCATATTTGACCATAGACAATAGAGGGATCTTGAACCGGCTAGCTGAAACAGCTAAAGAATCAACCACATCATTATCCTCCTTTGGGACAAAAGAAATGTTGAAAGTCGAGAAGAAATTATCAATAAGGTCCCATACCTCATTCTTGTAACTTCTGAGACGAGGATGCTTGGCCTGATAGACATTCTTGACTTGTTGGATTACCAATTCCGCATCTCCGAACACTGCCATCTCCCTTATTCCCATTTCTTTTGTGGTCCTCATACCTAGAACAAGAGCTTCATACTCTGCCACATTGTTGGTGGTTTTAAATTCTAGCTTGTATGACAGGGATATGGTCTCTTGAGAAGGTGACATGAAAACCACTCCAGCGCCAGCGCCTTCACTAGAAGAAGCTCCATCAAAAAACATTTTCCAAATGGAGGTGTTTGGAGGAAGTGTCCCATGATCAAATAAGGGTTGCTTTCTGATTTGGAAAGGGGCTTCAGGAGCATCGGTGATCTGCAGTAAACTAGACCCCAAATCAGTGTCTAGTGCAAAGATGGGATGATTGGTGGGGTTTTCTTCATCACTAACAATATAGGCTAGCTGGGATTCTCTGTACAACCTCCTGTGTTCCCCTCCAAACACTGGAATAGTAGCATATGTGATATCCATCTGTAATGTTCCTCCAAGCTTTTTAATCCAAGATATTGACAATAACATGCCAAACTTGGGAGGAACGTCGCCCACTACAATGTCCATGACCACACTCTTCATTGACAGCTGAAACAGAGAGATCGCCAAGTCTTTGATGACTCCAAGAAATTGCACCCTCCTTTAATCAAAAGATTACAAATTATGATAAGCCTTTGTCACTTCCAGTCCCAATTCTTCCATGACTATTTTGGGCATAAGGTTATGGGAAGCCCCTGAATCCATGAGGCAGTTATGTAACACTTTATCATGTATGTTTATGGATGTGTAGAAAGGAGGGGATGAATCATCTTTATCTTCTACCATGGGACCTAGGACGACTGCTAGATTTTCATCTTAGAGATTTATTGAGTCTGTGGAAGGTTGGGGGGGCTCAGATTGTAGCAGCTTGGAGAGAGACCTCTTGAAATATTCATTTTTCACTAGTTCATATAGGGGTACAAGAATTCTAATCTTCTGAATCTCATGCTCAAAACTAAAGGAGGAAAGAGGCTTAGGAGCTTCCCTTACCTCGGAGACAGGTTCCTTGGCTGCTGGCGAAGCATTCTGAGTTTTCTTTTCTTTAGTAGTGGTTGCTGCAGCTTTAGTAGGCCCTTTCACTATGAGGGGCTCTTCCTGACTATCGAAATTCCCGTCTTTGTTTTTTGACTTGAGATGGTATCTGTTAGGAGTGTTTCTGGCCTTTCCCCCTTTACTCAACTCGTTGATTTGAGTGTTGATAAGGGATTATTCATATGTAGATTGAGTCAAATGAGGAAATGAGGAAGTTTTCTTGATGCAGTGGATCTCAGGGTCTAGTTGATCCACCTCCTCCCCTTCTTCATGAGAAACTAGGCTATTCTGGAGAGGGGTCTGAATCCTCTGATTATCCCTGTCTCTGCTTCTTTGTTCCTTTGGAAAAGTCTGTGGCATATTGTTACCAGGCCTCTTGAAACCTCTGTTATCAATATTCTAGGGGTTTCTGTATGTGGGCCTCCCCTCTAACTCCCACTTCTCCATCCTAGCCGAAAGGGATTTCAGTACTTTAGCTACCTCGTTCATCTGAAGGGGAAGGGGAGAGGAATGGGATGGGGAGGCCTCTGTTCTTCTCCTGGATACGTCTCTATCGACCTTATTCCTGAGTCGGTTAACAACCAAATTAGTAGACTCTACTTCCACGACTGCATCCTTCATGTGAGCCAGAGTGGTGGCTCTCCTTTCCCTCAGCAGGAGGCATAAATCAGGATCAAAAGCACTAGCATAAGTGATTGTTGCAGAGGCTTCGGAGGGCTTTATCTTGGTGGGGATATTATTGTACATTTTATTAAATCTTTTGGAGAATTCAGAGACATACTCTCCTTCCTTTCTCTTCAAAGACCCAAACTCAGTCATGTAGTACATGAAGTCCTTTTTGTCTCCCCATTGTCTCAAAAAGGCACTATCCAAATCCTCAATCCCATCAATATATCCAGGAGACAGGGCCCTAAACCATTTTCTAGCCTCACCTTCAAGACTATGGAAGAAAATCCTCATCCATACATCTGCATGCATGATAAAATCATCATCTGTAAAACTGTAGAAGGCTTCTAGGTGTTCTTCTGCAGTTATTTCCCCCTCGCATGTAAACTTGGGAAGCTTCTTGAGGTAACCATCTGCTGGGAGGGCGTTGAGAGGCTGAGGTAACACAAGGGGAGCATACCTAGCGGCTATAATAGCCTCCATTTTGGTCATAGGGGGATTTTATCCTGCCATAGGGATATTAGGTGGAGGAGAACTTAGAGGGGAAGGGGCTCGAAAAGGGGATACTGGGAATGAGCTTCCAGGAAATAATGGGGTATTTAGGGAGAAGGCTAACAAGATTGAGTCAATAGATGCTTCTCTCTGTGTAGAAGTGACAACAGTAACAAGGGGAGGAGTGGAAAATCTAGGAGTGGGGAAGTCTACTGTGGTTCTGGGTCCATGCCAAGGTACAACTTCAGGGGAAAGGGGAGTGACAAGGATTTCTCCCTCCAATCCCAGACTAGCAGGGGAAAACTTAGCAGGAACACTCCCAAAATTCAAGAAATGAGAAACTTTAGAAAAAGGTCCACTAGGAAGTTGAGGAGAAGAAAATGGAGTTTCTACAGAAGGAGATGGCTGATTACCTGGTTCAACGGTGGAAGTTTCTCCTTCAGAGGCCTTTCCTTTTCTGAAAATCACCTCCAGATGAGCTACAGGTGTAGCTAGAGGTAGCTGTGGATGGGACCGCATGTGTCTACCTCTGGAAGCCACAACTAAAATAGCAGGCTCCCTCCAATGGACTTGTCACAATGGAGTCACCAGGTGCACAATAGCATCTTCAAAGGCTTTGATGCCTAAT
This sequence comes from Picea engelmannii, assembly GCA_009831015.1. Taxonomy (NCBI): domain Eukaryota; kingdom Viridiplantae; phylum Streptophyta; class Pinopsida; order Pinales; family Pinaceae; genus Picea; species Picea engelmannii. The sequence goes on from ML795641.1 coordinate 208,299, forward strand.
GCACCTTCAGAATCAGAGGCTCAATGTCATTCAATCTCGGGGAAAATTTTCAACTTCTTCTTCCCCAACAACGACACCATAAATGTTGGCGTTGGAAGTCACTCCTGGATTCCAGCAGGAGAAAAGCCTGACGCCCATCAGTTTATGTCACGAATAATTTAATGGGGTGATCGAATGGGTATACTTAAGAAGATATCACTCTAACTTAGAAAACTGGTCTTGGTATGCAGAAACAAAAAGGAGGTCTTGATCTAACTTACGTCAGTGAGTTGATTATAAAATGAGTAGATGGAAGACTTAGTGAGATGGGTGAGCAATACTTCTTTGGGAATCAGGCCTTTCAACAGCTTGAGGAGGAAAATCTCAGAATACAATATCCTCTTGGTTCAAAGTTTCAGGGAACTGAAGGGTGACTTGACTGGATCTTCCAATTCCAAATCATTCAATGTTGAGAAAATACAAGAACTGATTAGAAACAATACAACTATTACAGTGATCCAACATACATCATTCTATAACAGTGCAACTCGACTGGATCTTCCAATTTTGAGTTGTTCTAACACAGTGTACATAGAGAGATGGAAAGAGGTTGACATTCATAAGGCAAGAAGTCTCAAATGGCAATACATAACCAGAGCAACCAATGCTTCATCAAAACTTTACAATCGGGAGCCTAGCTCAACCATCGACCCTCAAAATACAAAAAAATGAGTACATATACTCAGAAAAATTCACCCAACAGAGGCGTGCTCAGACCTCCAAGGCGTGGCATCCCTTCAGTCAAACTTGGACAGAAATCCTTCGTGAGACGCCACCTTAACTCATCATGGCTCTTGCAGGGGGGACTTGCACACAAGGGTACCACGGGCTGATTGCTCTAGGCCTCCCATACCTTCCATTTATGGCTTGAGCTAAGGTTTTATATACTTGCTTGATTTTCATTTACTGCTTCCCCAGGGAGTGGCCGATGTAAATTCTAACCTCGTACAATATCTACTGCAAACTGATATTCAGAAAAGAACAGAAAAGATGCAATGGCAAATACAAACATTACACAGAGATTTTTCACCTGGAATCCCAAACCGGGAAAACCAACATATATTATATTGATACACATTGTGTTACATTGTTTACAATACAATATACATATAGGAGCCAGCGGCATCCAAAACCCTAACCCAATGACCTGGATTAGTCCAAAACCCTAATTCCTTAACCGGAAATAGAAAACCATCGGCAAAAACCATGTGTCGAAAACCACCTAATACCATGTGGTCCCGGAAATATGTTGGCCCGACGATAATATGTTGGCCCAAATTTTTTTTTTCGGGGGCGCTGCCCCCAAACCCCCACGCGGGGGGCTCCCCCCCCCTACACCCCTCGAGGGGGGGCCTAGCAGCCTCCCCTCTTACCCCCCTGCGCGCCCAACGTAGGCGCTCAATCACTACTACTCGTGCAAAGAAGATAACACATACCCAATAGCCGAGACGATATGCTTAGGAGAAGACCACGAGCCTACTCTCTAGGGCTTAGAGGCTGGCCTCCCTTTCTTTCAGCATTGCCACCAATGTAACCCAATGCCATGACTGTGGGCCCACACCTAGAGGTTCCTTCAACATCTCACGTTTCATGGATGGGAGGAGGTTCCTCCTTGTGCTTCAAAGTTACAAAAGGCGAAGTGGCGACATAGCTCAATCTCGCGCCACGTACCCCTCCTTGATCGAACGACCTAGATCATTTCGTCAAGACTGTGGGCCTAGGTCCTGGACACCTTTGGAACTTCGTGTCTCACGGCTGGGAGGAGGCTGGTCCTTGTTCTTCAAAGTCACAATAGGTGAAGTAGCGATAGAGGCTAATCGCGTGCCATGTACCCCTTCTTGGTCGGACGACCTGGATCATTTCGACGAGATTGTGGGCCCAGGTCTTGGATGCCTTCGGCACTTCATGTCTCGTGGCTGGGAGGAGGCTGGTCCTTGTTCTTCAAAGTCACGATAGGTGAAGTAGCGATAGAGCCTAATCGCGTGCCATGTACCCCTCCTTGATCGGACGACCTGGTTCATTTCGGTGAGACTGTGGGCCCGGGTCCTGGACGCCTTCGATACTTTGCGTCTCGCAATTGGGATGAGGCTGGTCCTCATTCTTCAAAGTCACGATGTGAAAAGAGGCGATAGAGCCTAATCGTGTGCCATGTACCCCTCCTTGATCAGACGACCTGGATCATTTCAGAGAGACTGTGGGCCCGAGTCCTAGACACCTTCGGCACTTCGCATCTCACGTCTAGGAGGAAGCTGATCCTTGCCCTTCAAAGTCACGATGCACGAAGAGGCGATAGAGCCTAATCACGCACCATGTGTCCCTCCCATGCGCTAAAACTCATGCAACTCCGTGGCTCTGGCTTACCCGATGATCGATGATCTGCTCCATCGATCGGTCCTCACCGTTGAATCCCGGATCGCCCATCTACTAACACTTAAGTCTGAAATGGACTTCTTCTGTGTGCTGCGCTTGGCGCTCATGCCTGCGGCCTTTGAATAAAATGCATTTGATGGGTTCTTTAAGCCCCATTTATTCACATTTACGCCACGGGCTCGAATCCTGGAGAGAAAACGTCCCCTTGCAAGAATTTGCGCTAACACATCCCACTTAAATTCAATATCTTTGCGGATCATTTTTTGTAAGGGTTTGATCGTTTCAACGAAATCGAGGGTGAATTTCTTCACAAAATTGATTTTCCCAAAGAAGGATTTCATAGCCTTTTTGTTGTGGGGTAATGGAAGCTGAGATATAGCCCTAATCTGTTCTAGTTCTATGGGAATTCCTGATTGAGATATAATATGACCTAGCAATTTACCTTCCTCGACACCAAAAATAGTTTTTTTAGGGTTTAAGGATATACCGTATTTCCTACACCTTTCAAAAATCTGGGTTAAGTGTTGGATGTGATCTTCTCTGTTCTTGAATATACAGTCACGTCATCCAAATAGACTACTATACACTTGTTGATTAGTCCCTGAAACACTATGTCCATGGCCCTTTGGAAGGTTTCCCCTGCATTGATTAACCCAAAGGGCATACATTTATAAGCAAAGGTTCCCCACTTGGTTAAGAAGGTAGTCTTCAAACGATCTTCCTCTGAAACTAGAACTTGATTGTAACTTGAAAAACTGTCCAACAGGGAGAAAATATGAGAGCGAGACACAGTCTACAAGAGTTGCTCCATTGGTGGGAGTGGGTAGTTGTCCTTTTCCGAAGCTCTGTTGAGGTTTATGAAATATACACATAGGCAGATTTCCCCAGAATTTTTCCTCACTGGAACCAAATTTGCTACCCATGCAGTGTTTGTAACCTGGAAGATAATATTGGAATCTAGTAGTTTCTTTAACTCCTAACACATGAGAGGCTCTAAGGATGGATGGTACTTCCAAAGATTCTGTTGGAAGGGTTTCACTCCGGGCTTTAACGAGATTGTGTGTTGAATGATACGAGTGTCATAAGTTTTTAGATATCAGTAGGACCATGCAAATATATCTTGATATTGCTGGAAAAGTTTGAGATAGGCCTTCCTTTCCTCTTTAGATACTGTCTTGCTGATATTTATATTATTGGGTTTTTTTGGGGATCCTAGATTTATAGTTTCGTGCATGGGATAGGAACTCCTCGTCTTCATGTTTGTTGACCCTTTGAATCTTTCCCTTAAGTCAAAAATATTTTATGTATTGTCTACTCCCTTCGGTATTTTGTGAGACCTTGGTTTGTCAATCGATTGATCTGTATGAGGATTGGTTTCTGCTAATTTCTCCTAGAATAATTCATCGTCAATAGCCAAGTCTTTAAAATTATTCTGATTGGTCAAAAAGTTGATGATTTGTTCATCTCCTTCAAATACCTTCGAATTAGAAATATTATTGGGCACCGATGGTTTGTAGAGTAGCTCCACAATGAATCGAGAGGCTTCATAGTATTCTAGAGGGGATAACCTTGAGGCAGCGGTGGCCAGAGAGTCATCAAGAGTGTTCTTTGTTCTAGGGATCGCTGTAATGTTGAAAACTTCAAAATGTTCTATTAGTTCGTGCACTTCTCATTGGTAATTCCTCAGGTGGGGAGAGTTGCAATGTATAGTGTTACTTACTTTTCTAACGATGATTTTAGAATCTCTGAAAACCTTCAATTCTTTAATGTTTAAGTCTATGGATTTCTTTATCCCTTGTACTAGAGCTTCATACTCAACGGTGTTGTTTGTGCATTAGAATTCTAGTCTACAGGACAAGAAATTTCATTTACCTTTTGTATCAGTGAGGATGCACCTTTCCCTTGACCCTTCCTACGATTTAGATCCATCGAAGTATAAGGTCCACATTTGTGAAAGAAAACTGTCAGATTCCTTTTTTATACCACTTTCCTCCTTTCCTCCTATCTATTATGCAGTTTCTAACACCGATTCCTGACAGAAGAGGGTTCCCCCCACCGTCATTGGTAAATTTTCTTGAAAAATTACTTCAGAGTTTTGAGTAAGAGGGACATCGGATGAGAGGGGGGAGAAATTCCCGAAATTGGAGTCACAAGAATAATTTCCTAGCATGGGAAATCTACCAATGAGGGCTAGTTAAGAGTTTCCAGGTCGGTGACCGTGTGTTTTAGATATATTTCCCTATCGATTCTAATCATATTCATGTGTCCCTTTAATGGTAGCCAAAGGTGAGCCTAATATATAATAAAGTATCTGTTTAACTTTCTAGACCAAACTTGACTCAACAAAAATCCATAAGCTTCTGGGATATATACTACAATGATGTCAATTACTTGAACGAATTTAGGGTGTATCACTATTTTGATCATTACAACTTTGAGTTGTCCCATAACCTTCACCTAGGTTTTGTATAGTTGTATTAAATGTTTATCACTGTTGAGAGGGACTGATTTTAATTTTTTATAAATAGACAATGGCATAACATTGGAGGATGCTCCTGAGTCAACCAAACAGTTATGGAGGTTTCTGTTGAAGACTTCAAATGTCAAAAGGAACGGTGGGACAAAAGGTTTCCCCTTCTTATCTTCAGAGCAAGTGTTCACAGTTGGTTTATTTATTAGATCCGTGGGAGTTAGATTTTCTCCTTGGCCAGTTCTTGTTGTAGGATTTTCTAATGATGTCAATTCTTGTAACAGAAAGTCCTTTTGCTGAGGGATTCTACACATGTCCATGATCGATATATTTGCCTTCAACTTTTTCAAATATTCTACTATGTTGTAGTCTAGCTTGGGAGATTCTCGTGTATGGATGTTTATAGGTTTTCTTCGAGGGACAAAAGGTTCTTTCAGGTGATCGAGAGCTGTTTTTCCTCCTGAATTTTGGGCGGTAGTGAGGTCGTTTGAGACAGGTTGAACCCTACTTCGTGCTTGCACAACCAAGACTTCTACAGGTGGTTCTCAAACCTCAAATAGGTCATCAAAAGGCATTGGTAGGTCAGGGTCCCATATCAACATGGCTGTTTCTTTTGGTGGATCAACTTCTTTCCGATTAACAATATTCATAACTGAGCCGCTTGATTGTTTGGTTAGGGAAACCTCATCTAGAAACCGGTTGGCCATCAAATTCATGGCATGCGCCCATTGTGGGCAATCTCTTTTAGATAATTTCTCTTGGTGATAGGTACATAAAGAGTTAGATGCTACATTTCCCATATCGATGTTTAAGATGGATGGGGGGTGGTTCAATTTCTTTGAAAGGTGGATTTATTTAAAAAAAGGGTTTATAGGGCCTCTAGCCTTGGTTTCCTTCCCCTGCACTTCTTTTCATGTCTATAATTTAGTTTGATAATTTCTTAACCATGCATTGTTGGTATTCTATGTCTCCACTTCCCTTTTCGGGAGCTTGTTCTGTTTGTTTCCCTGGGGTCTAGTCAACATGTGTCCTCTCCTAGGAGGAGGTTGAACTTCCTTATTAAATAATGAGACCTGGCCTTCTTTACAACCCTTCATTTGAAATTCTATTGTTTTGGCTTCTTCAAAATTCCTAGCTAAGGTTGTTTTGGCATCCCTCTTCACAAACATGGAAATAGAAGCTGGGAGGGCATTATCATATACTTCGATTTGCAATTCCTGAGTGGGTTTAGCTTCAGGTTGAAATTTGTTTAGGATAGTGGTGAGCCGTTGATTAAAATATTTAACCTTCTCCTTTGAA
>ML795641.1:217585-245972 GCA_009831015.1 Picea engelmannii
GGGGGGGGGGGGGGGGGTCGAGAATGAATTAGTTTGCTAAAGTCACTCCCGGAAAGGTGTCAGCTCTACAATCCAATGGACCTCCCCCCCAAAAAACCACTTACCACATCGGGGGGTTCGGAATACCACCCTTCCCCAAAAAAACGCGTTCGCAACGTTTTCAACTAGTCATTTTCCGAAGGCGATTTCGGGCAAACTAAGACGAATTTTGAAAAACCAAGAGAGATTTTTCTCCATAATGGGCTGAAGAACAAAAACCTCTCTCAGTTTTTGTATAGGTGACACCATATGGGAGAATCAAAGATATCTTTCAGCCTCATTTTTTTGGATTTCTGGTTCTTTCTGTTTCAACCTTGATTTTGCGGGAGTTGTTTCGGCGAGTTGGAGGCGAATTTGGCGAAACAAAAACAGGTTTTTGTCCGAAACATACTCATCTACAATAAAATCCTTTAGTGTTTTCCCAGGTGTCAACATTAAAGAGAAACATATGTCTGAGAGGACCCCTTTTTTGCAGAAATTCGGCCCGTCTTTCATGGCGGGCAGTTTAGGATTTTTGGGGATTTGTTGCTATTTTTGGCCGAGGCGGTTGAATCCGACTTCGTAAACTTGATGGGGGATATCTACTATTTATTGATGTGATTTTAATGTAAAATGGTTGTTGATCCTTGCACCCAGAAAGGCTGTTCTCTATAATGTTTTAGATCCACCAATAATACAGAGGAATTGATGCACAAGATTCTTGCGTCTGGACATTGGTGATGTTTTTCTTGCCATGTTAATGTTTTCTTACTATGTTATCACCTTTTTTTCTAATTATAACCGTTAAAATGAAGTTAAAGAACAAAATTTACCTCGTGTACTCTGTATCTGGCCTTTTATCAGTCTGCATGTTATTCTTCTGATTTTGAGTTAAAGAAATTATTGAATGCTTCTTTACTTAAATGAATCTCTCACCTGTTCTATCTTTCCATCACATTTTATCTTAATCGATCCAATATCTTGACTATATCGCCCTGTGAAGAATCCTTTTAAAAGATATTTATCTGACCTTAATTTTTAACAGAGACCCCATATCCCAATGGGATTCTAAAGCAATCATTCAGCCAAACACCTCTAATAAAAAACAAACCCTATTCTACATAGCTAGCCTAATATCTATTCAAACAAATATAAATTTGACAGAGAGATCCCTCTCTGAGTCTTGGAGGGATAGATCGAAGACTCGAAGCGGTTTTGATGTTGCCTCTGTGACTGCCTCCACAACCTTGGGCAAATTATAGAGTGCTAACATTGTCGACAGGTACCCTTATCATTTCCACGAGGTTTGGGTCATTCCGTAGCTGATCAATTAATCATTGCACTTGTTCCATTAGGATCAATCCCATTGCCTGTACCTCCATTGTCGTAGTCAGTCCCCTGTTTTTCGCCTCTACGGCCTCTGCCGCTCTGATTTCTTCCCTAGCTCCAAGGGCCTCTTGAGCTGACTTCTCTATAGTTGTCACCTGTTCATCCATGCTCATGGCCTTGAACCTGGTCATTTTCAGGTCGGCCATAATTTGCACCACCTCATCCCAGTCCTAGGCATTCTCTATAAAGACTTCGTCTTTGAACTTTTCGTGAGCATACGACCAACAAGACAACACCTGTGAAGCATGTTGCAGGCCCAAGCCCCTAGGATCGTGCTTACGGAATCGACCCGTTGGGAATATGAATTCGAGTTGGCTCAACCCTTATTGTTTGGCTTGAGCGGTATCCTTTACCAAGTAGAAACCTACATGGAAACCATAGGGTATGAAATCCCATTTCTTGTCCTTGACTAGGGTGGCGTTGTAGCCCTGCAAAATGGTTTGATAACATATTTCGCCTATGACAAGATGGTTTGGGACATGATATGATAGGAGATGTGGTGATTTGGTGGCCCCGAACACCCCGATGTAGGTGGCGCGCTTGTCCAAATACCAATGGCCTACCTTGGATATCATCTTCTTGGCTACTGCCGATAGCCTTGGGAATTCCTTCTTAAAAAGAATAAAATAAATTTGGGTGATGAATTCATCGCAGATGAGGGATTAGGATTTCTTATTACTGTTTTCTCATAGCACGCTGAAGTAGACGTGGACAGGGAGCTCTGCAACATGCCAACTCAGATTCGTGTCGGTGAAGATGTTTCTGGCGCACATGACATCGAGCAAGTATGAAGCCATGTAAAACGTTGGTGCTTCCCCTTCCTTCGACGCCTAGGCTTGTTGCACACAGATTCTTAGTTGCTTGGAGATTATTTCTCCCCAGTTGAAGCTGTACCTGATGATTGCAACTGTGTATGCCAAATTTATCCATGCCTCTTAAAACCTGGAGAATTTTTTCTCTCCATACAATCGGCAAATGGGAGCCATAAAATAGACATATGGCTCCCTTAAGTTAGCTATCCCATACCAACCAGTGCTCCGGTTGGTAAACTTCTTGTCCTCCCTCCATCATGAGGCCATCACCCAGCTGGTGTCATGGTGTTCATAGAACTTTACGAGGAAGTCTGTGTTTAGCCGCTCCTCTGGGTCTCTGAGTTTGTAATACTTCTAAACTTATATCGGGAGGAAAAATCTGACACACCCGCCATTGTCATCATTGATTAAAGAATTTTGTGTGTCTGTGTGGTCGATGAGCCATTTCAGGACCTCTATGTAGGGGAAAATGGGGGTTCTGTACGACTGTCGGATGTTCGGGAACACCTGGTCGTTGAGTGCCCTTATGTTTGGATCACTGTGTGGGAAATATTTTGGGTATTCTTCTTGACTGATCCTGTTAAAGAGATCTCCTCACCGTGGGAGTGCCATATTGGACCCGATGCTTGCCTCAGTATCGCTAAAGGCTAGAGGTTGGATGAAAAATTTCTTCATTGTTGTCTTAATGATAGTTTCCAACCTCGGGACGTATTCCAATTACTTTGCGATCCCTGAAGAAGAGCCTTCACCTACCTTTGGTTCTTTCAAATTCGGTTCTCTCGGTAATCGTCTAGTGGTTGGATTTCTTGGCGACATTTTTCGTCTGAAGCTTGTTAAAACCTAGTTATTTTGATAATCACGGAGTCGATATAGTCTTCGAGTTTCTCGTCTTGCTCCTTCGGACGCTCTCAAATTCTCTTACACACATAATGATTTCATTTACAATGGATCAAGAGATTTTAAACAGGAAATATCTTACCGTGTCACATCAACCATTCAATTCGAGTTATGAGTGAATTTTTAATAAATATGTCGTCGAATCTCTAGAACTCAAATTCATCGTGGGTTGACAGTGAAGGTGCGGGTGGTGATGTGGTATATTGGTGATTTTAAATGGCTGTTTTGATTGGCAGACGAGGTAGAAACTAATGCAGGATCATATATTAATTAGCTCCTTAAATGCTCAAAATATAATCGTATCTAATGCTAAAAATGTTCCATCGTGTCGATCTTTCAATGGGTGGATCGGGGATTGGGGTTGTACCACAAACATTTTCGTTGATATCCTCCTGTGAAAAGCTTCGACGCTGATTGGTATTACCATACAATGTTGATGCGAAAAAGCTAACTCAGAGGTGTGACTCGAACCTAGGGAACCAAGAATGACTCGAGATAAAACTAGACTGTACGACCCTTTTACCTGGTAAAGACACGTGGCGTTGAATACCATCGACTTAATTCACTTGTATTACTCGGATTTGGGACTTTCCTTAAGTTATTAGTTCTAAAACAAACATTATCTTGCCAATGTCGAAAAGTGCCCAGTATCGGTGATTGACTATAAACCCATAAAAGTGGTTTTGGATCAGCTCCCTTGAAAAAGTCCCGATGCCTAAAACACATCGGGGATCGACGATTGGGAATAATGTTTATCGTGGTCAAAATGTTTGTTGTGATCCTTCTAGGTTTTCCCCAATTCTAATAAAACACATCGGGCATAGACTATCAACGATATATTTTCATTCTTCGTTAACGTCTATCCCCCCTCCACATCTTTTAGGGATGTCGAAGAGGAATCAAATATGGGTGATATATTTATGCAAAAAACTTAACGCAAACCAAAAAATTCCTTCTGCCGATGCCAATGGAGATCGGTGCTCGGCGACTGTGGTTTTTCGAGTGCTTCCTTTTTTCTTCTTTGAATTCCTTCCGATGATGATTCCAAGCGCGTTGGGTGGAGTGTTTGGATGCTGATTCTTTATTTAGGTGTTAAGGTATTTTTAGTCATGGGGTTTCATAAGTTCAAGCAACTTGAAAAGGTTATGAGATTCATGAAAATAAGCAAAGACAAAAAACAATTCTCAACATGAAATCGAATCAGACAGTGCAGAATATCAAGTGGTACCCAAAAAGTAAAATTTGATAAAGGCTTTTTATGGTGTGTTGAGTGCTCAACACTACCCAGTCTACATTGTTGATCAAGATTTAGGCAATTGTATATTATCCATAGATGGCGATTTTGAAGAATGTATGGAAGAAGAAAATAAAAGAATAGAAATTTTAAAGAAAAATATAAACGTTAGAGAAGGGATGTGGAAAATTTTCTTCAATGATGCTTTGAACTAGAATTCTTAGAGCTCTGTAGCAGCTATGAGACTCCCTCCAGGAGAACCCACTTCCTCATCACACTCTCTAACCTGGAGAGAGTTGCTCACAGGCTTGACAACCTTCCTCTTCAACCACAGGCCTGACAACCCGCCTCTTCTACCAATCTTCAATTTAGTTCTAGCAAGGTGAGGACAACATCAACGATTCAATACAATTCAAGAAAAAGGCAACAACCAAAATTGGGTAAGGTACGAATTGGTTTTGGAAAGTGCAGATAGGCTGGGTTCACAGGAAAACACAGGTCAACTTTTCCTTGTTAGTGGTTTCAGAGGTGCATGAAGATGCAGAGGTCGTTTACAGAGGCCAAACGAGTTAGAAGGAGGATGGAAGGATGGGGAGTGAATCCCCACACGAGCCGACTCTCCAACTTTAAATGCATGCGCCCAGGTCGACACCTGTCTTCCTGGAGCTGCATGCAGTCCATTTAACATTCGTTCCCTTTTCTAGGAACTTAGGATAAAAGATATCCTTTTAATCAAATTTGGGAATAATAATAAATTATTAATCTCTTGAAATTAAGCCCTTAGGCTTAGCCCCTCTTTCCAACCTCTCATCCCCCTCTCCCTTACCCAACCTAGTGGAGCTTAGTACCCCATACTCTTTCTTTGTGGTCGATCTACACACAACGATTTTTATATTTTATTAATGATATGCATAATTACATATACAAAAATTAGGCTCCTCTCCTTTAATGCCTAGGATTTCCGGCCTAATAACACATAATATTACCATATTATAATTGTTCGGCTCACCACCCTACAAAACTTGTTTACAATTGATAAATACAACTAGGGATCATCCTTGGGGATATTAAATCTAGGATGTAGATTTACTCTGGGACTTTAGAGCTTCGGGGCTTTTTCCTCTTTCACGACAAATGAATTAAAACAAACGAAGCAACAAAGTTTGAATGACTTGGGGGTTTAACGTATGCACTTCTTACCTTGATCCGATGACTGTGCAGGATCTGGACTTCTCCCGAACAGATCCAATGACTGAGATCTAATCTTGCGGCCCAAATCAATGGTTGCTATGGTTTCTTTCCTCTGCTGGATTTCTCAAACCGTTACACCTCTTAAACTTTTGAACAAAGTCAAAGTGTTTTCTCAACACCCTCCTGGCACCCATGGACGCACTGTAACTTCAATTTTCTTTGAAATTTCGCTTAAATTTCAACTTGCTCGGACCTTCCAGGCTCATTTTTGAAAAATAGAGAACTGATACCATATTGTAGTGTCCCCAACCGCCCCAGTGCTGGGCTATGCCATGTGAAAGAATTTTCGAATTGTGTATGAATTTAAGGAATACAAATACTATGCAAATAGATAGTTTTATACAAAATAATAATGGATCTACACATGCAACATACACAGGAAAAACCCATAAGAACAAATTCATAAATAAAGTTGCAACATGTAATTTAACACACAATTGACACTTATCTTTGATAGAAAGACCGCCAACTACGTGCAAACCTTCCATGTTCTTCCCAGCCTTATAACACACTACTCATAACTCTCAACAATGGGTCACCCCCAAGCTGGGAATAAAATCCACCCGGGTAAAGGAATTCTTAACCAAGCTGATGTAGCTCAGACAACAGGAAAAACTCTCTCTCAGGTGCTAACTCAAACTGACAACCTACAGTCCCTCATTCCCCACATGCATGTCCCACCCTAGGAAATGTGCCCCTTCTCTATTCAATAGTCCTTCGACTGCCCCATTTCCTTTACGGGGCTTCAACAATAGGCCAAAGAGGAAGTCTCAGAGCCCTATAGCTGCAATTTGGCACCTTCGGGAAAACAATTCCCAACAATTCTCTCACCCAGAGAGAATTTCTCACGGGCTTGACAAACTGTCTCTTCAATATCCCATGGGCCTGACGATTCGTTTATTCAGTCCATATCTTCAGTTAACCAAGTAAAGGAACAAGTACATGTATAGTACTATCTTGGGTAAGGTACAAGTACACTGCTCATAACAGAGAGGTACAATGTACAACTAAAAATCTGTGAGTGCATGAATGGAGGAATGATGGAATGAATGGAAAAATGCACTAAGTCCAAGCTCTTTATATGCATGTGCCTAACTTGACACTTGTCAGGTTGAGAGTTACTTTGGCCCACTTGTCCCCATTCTTATAACTTAGGATAAAAATAATTATCCATACTTTATATTTTAAGGAATATTAGTATTATATTCCTTTTTGGCTCAAGCTCCCTAGCTTAGCCCCTTAACCTTAACTTTTAGCCCCCCTTTCCATAACTAGTGGAGTTTAGTCCCACATACTCTTTTAAATGGTTGGCATGCACACAATGATGTGATTTTCATTAATATTTTCATGTGAAAACATTTATACTTCATCACAGACATACTTGTTCTTTCTACATCCCAACTCACCAGCCTAAGTACAGTTGTATTTACATTTACAATTGGGGTTCGACCTAGGGGTATTACATGCCAGTTAAGTTAATTTATGACCGATTTCCGCTGGTAATCAATGCAGTGGATTGAGTGTTTTTTTTGGGTTGGGTAACTTTCTCCTGAACCCCCGGAGTCTGGAGTGAACACAAACCAATGATTCGACATAAAACGCCAACCGTAAGATCTGCGGATTACGACACTTCGCTAGTTCATAATTTTTGGGTGCAGAGTTTTATGTTGGTAAATCCTCCAGAGCGCCAAAGTTCCAGAGTGCCAGAATAAACGATTCCAAATTAAGCCCAAGGTTTTGAGCCTGAGGTCACGTGCATGACTCCGCTGGAGTAAGAGGACTCTCACGAATACACACTTTCGTGTAGTATGGGAAAAGGCATGTGGTAATAGTTTAAGGGTTCTCTGAGGACCCGAGAGACACTTCAACTCCTGTATGGTTCGATCCTAGACTAGGAGGTCATGCAGGCCCATAGGGGGTTTTCACCAAGTGGTATCTGAGAAAGAATAAGCTCCATGAGAAGAAACATTGGAAGCCATGCCACCAAGGAGACACCAAGAGAGACCTGTATCCAACACAACTATGGAGGAGGAAATGAGACAGTTTCAAGTAAGGTTGTATTGCATGGAAATAACACAAAGGAGGGAACTAGAGGCCGATGATGTTAGTGATGCTAAGAGTGAAAACCCAAAAGAAGAAGAATCTGCAGGAGAAGAAGCAACAAAGGAACAATTACTAAGAGTAGTTGTTAATATGGGAACTAGAGAAAAGATGGAATTCCCAATGTATTGTAAGTTTTAAGCCTGTGAAGTAAATCAATGCATATAGATTCTTAAAAAAAACATAAATTAATCAATGTCTCATACACATAGTACACAAAGATTTACGCTGGAAACCCTTAACTGAGAGAAAACCAACCTTCCTTAGTGCTGCACCATTCAACTCTTCATTGTTGGATATATTGTCATTGATGTCAACAACCAATGTGATGATATATTGTTAATGATGAATTACCATAGATGATATTGTCATTGATGTCAACAATTATATCAGTTAGTAGAAGATGTCAAACAATGAGCAAAGATCGATAGCACAAGCTCAGAAGGAAGAGCGCATTGCACATTATATTAGGTAGCAGAATAAATTCGTGATTATTGTTGATCATGAAAGGATCAACAATGTTCCTATGATAAAATATCAGGAGGGTTAGAAAACGCAGAGATCAAAACTCAGAAGGAAATGCGTAAGCTCAGAAGGTAGAGCGAGCAGGAGGAGTAAACTGTATGAAGACCAAAAGCTCAGAGGGAAAACACAGTACGTTAGCAAATGCAGAGATAGGCTGAAGTAATTCATGATTATTGTTGATCACAATAGGATCAATAATGTTCCTATGATAAAATCGCAGGAGGGTTAGTGAATGAAGATCAAAGCTCAGAAGGAAGAAGCACATTGCAAAAGTATCGTTGGGATCTATGGAAATATTGAGAAGTTGACCATTGCATAGGAAAAGGTGAGAAGTGTCAGCAACCGTTCAATCAAGGAAATTGACGGTGTTGATTGTCTCATATAATGGACAACGGTCATATGAGTGACCATGAGCTTGAGGATCGTTGGAAGATCGTGACCGTCGGATCTACAAGTCATCAACAATAGGGATAGATTGCGGAGATTGAAAGGAAAATTAAATCACTTGAAAGTTGTAGTTCCACAACCATCGTCGACCATTGATCTTCTTCAAGAATATCCACAACCATTGGATCACTTTTGAGTGGAAGGATAGGATAAGCGAGGTAAAGAGGTAGTGAGTTCGAATTTTCGAATACCCGTTAGCTGTCGGATCAAACCCGAGTTCTTGTCAAGCCGTTGGATCATTTTCAAGTGGAGGGATAGGATAAGAAAAGACGAAGTCATGAAATGCAAATTCATGATTTGATCTAGACTATTGGATCATGGACCATCGATCCAACGTAAGAAGATATCGAGAAACCGAGAATCAAATAAAGGAGGTGCTCTAACCTCTGGTATCGCGAAATGTGAAGTCTCGATGAAATCTGGACCGTTGGATCATGGAGGGTCGTGGACCATCGATCCGACATAAGTGGATATTGGGAAATCGAGAATCGAAGAAAGGAGGTGATCGAACCTTTGACATCGTGAAATGTGAAGTCTTGATGAAATATAGACCGTTGAATCACATACAAATATCAGGCCGTCGATCTGATATACCCTTTGAATACTATCCTGACCATTAGATCAAGGATATGAACATGTGTCACATCAAGAGACCTACGTTGATGTCAACAAGAAACTGTGACAAACCATGTCAACAGTCTATGTCGGAAAGGACACATGGAAAAGTCAGAGATTGACAAGTGTCAAGTTGAATCGACATTTCGGGTGTGTGAAAATCACGAATCTGAGTGACACATGGAAGACACTTGGCTCATTCCACGTCATCAAGTGACGTAAGTAAGTGATGTCACTACAGGAGATTTACTTTGAGAGTTTCACCATCAACAAATGACAAGAGTTGCGAAGTCCCGAAGGCTGAAGTTGCGAAGGGCCAAAGTGCCAAAGTCATGAAGGCTGAAGTGTAGAAGGACTGAAGTGCCGAAGGGCCGAAGTCATGAAGAGCCAAAGGACCGAAGTCATGAAGGATAGAGTCCCGAACTCCTGAAGGCCAAAGTCCCGAAGTAAACAAGGATCGTTGATCCGAAAGGGACATGCGTCATTAGGTTGTCAGCTCCAGAAGATTTAAGTATGGAGGAGAGAAGGAGTTTGAGATTTGATATCTCCAGAGTCTGGAGACTCGGAGTAAATGGTGGTCATCCATCTCATTGCTTGATTAAGTATTGGCCGTTGGATTAAGCAATGAAGTATGAGTGTAAGGATTAGTGCTAACCATTGATCTGGTTCCAAGATGTAATGTGAGCCGTCCAATATTTTCGGCGATATCGTATTCGGGAGATTTGAAATGTTGGATGTCATGAAGACCCGAAGGGAAAAGTGCCTAAACTACGACAACCATCCATCTCATCAGAAGATCGAATCGTAATCGTTGAAATCGATAAACGCTCAAGCGCTCATCTTGCCAAATGTGTGGTCACCGCCATTGGTCATATGCTATAAGAGTTTTTAAAAGGAAATTATAATATCTCTATAGTTGGTAAAACTCTTGGTTCTGTGCCTATGGTCATATGAAATTGGTTTGAAGGGAGTGCCTCATACATATTTCATTCGACAGAAAGTTACACCAGAACAATACGAAGAATCGATAAATGATCGAATATGGTCTATTGGTGAACCAAGAACACAACAACAACATGAGTACGATCTGATGAGTCGATCCATGTATGTGATCAACTCATGAAAAAAATAAACCGATACACAGTCATGATTAAAAGAGAGTTAAATCATGGAATTATGAATAAAGAATAAAAAAGAAAAATGATATTAATTAAAGTTTATATTATCATTTTAAATGAAAAGGTACAATGGTTCAAATAAAGGGACACGGTGTTTTATATATCACACCAGTTTGAAGATTATATAAACGATAAAAAGTGGTGAGAAGAGTGTGCCTCTACACTTGAGAATAAAATATCAAAAGCTGAAGCAGATTCCAAGAATATATCAGAGAAAAGAAAATGTGAAGATATCAAAGAAAAAACAATGTGAATTACAAAGAGAAGATGAAATGCGGTGATGAGTGTCTTATGATATACCTCTGATCATAAGATAGAGTTGATTCTATAATGGATCACTACTACTCGAGTTGAATAAATTCTAGTTGGGTAGACTGGGTTCTATCAACAACCTGGGTCTTGCGCCAAGCTGGGTCTTGGCTGAGAGTTGGTGCTCTTCGAGGAGTTGGTGCTGAAACAATTAGTTGGTGCTAAGGAAAATACTCTTTCACATATATTTATATTAATATATTCATATAAATCTTATACAAACATCTGGTGTCTCTGTGTCCATTATGATTATGATTTGATTGTTATTAATCTGTTCAATTATGTTTTAAATGGTAACTTGAAAGAAGAAAAAGTTAGAATAGTTCACACACTAATTCACCCCCCCCTCTTAGTTTGGGCAATGTGTTCTTCAAAACACAGTTTAAACACTTGAAGGTAGATCCTAAAGAAATGGGTGGACAAACGGTTCTCTCCGCAATTGAAGCTCTTTTATTCGATGGAACAAATTATTCCTCATGGAGAGAAAATATGAAACATTATCTGAAGTCAAAAGGATCTGAAGTTTTGAGTTCAGTAGTAAGAAAGCCCTGGGACTTAACTACATCAAATAATCTATTCAAGATTATAGTCCAAACAAGAGCAATGAAGAACAATGAAGTGGCATTGAAGATTCTTCTCAATGGATTATCAGATACAGTCAAAGAAAGCATAGGACTATGCACATATGCCAAGGAATTATGGCTGAAGTTAGAAAATATGTATCAAATCAAAAGTGAAGACACATAAGACATTCCTATCAAGGATGAATATGAATACTCAACCATCAATGAAGGTAAGGACTCTCCATAATATTTTGATTGCAATAACAGTGATATTGAATTCTCCCTTGCAAGTAAAGAAGAAGACTCAGATACAACAACAAAATGTTCTGTTAGCATTTATCCCATGGAATAAGAAGAAGAAGAACTATCAAAGGCCAAAGAAAAGGTTGATTGGAGTCTCTCTGAATACCTCTATGACCATAATGAATCAGACTATAGCTATCTTCATGACTACACTCAAGAATTTATTGAAAAGAGTCAAAAGCATGTCTTGGAAATAAAGAAAATGATCAAGGATAGTGATAAGATAATATATGAGTAGGACAATTAGTTAGAAGAGATCAAAAGGTTGAAAACAAAACTTACTAATCTAACAAAATAAAAGGAGAAGGAAGATGATGAGCTTAGCAATCAGAAGCATATCCTGGAAATAAAAGAAAAGCTAAAAGACAATGAAGAAATCATATATGAGCAAAATATTCAGTTAGAAAACAAAGAAGAAGAGATCAAAAGATTGAAAACATAAGTTACTAATCTAACAAAAGAAAAGGAAGAGAATATCGAGAGACTGAAAAATGAAACCAGTCAAGCAAAGGAAGAGGAGATCGAGAGACTGAAAAATGAAATCATTCAAGCAAAAGAAGAAAACAAGGAAAATGATATCTCAAGAAAAAACCTTGCAGATCTAAAAGAACTAAGGGAAAGCTATGTCAACCTTAAAATCCAACTTGAAGAAGCCAAAAGGAGAGAAGAGGTAGTAAGGAACCAGTTGGACAAAAAGGAAGAATCCTGTCATGAGCTGGAAGAAGAAGTTGTAAATCTTAGAAAGAAGGTTAATAAGTCACACACCCAAAACAAGTTCTTGAACAACTCCATGACCCTGGATGAGATCTTGGATAGTCAGAGATCACCAAATGACAAATTTGGCCTTGGATATAATAAGTAAAATATCGATACTCCTAATAAATCTGATGCAGGTCCTTCATTGGTAAAAGGTGAAAACAAGTTTAACACAAGTCCTTCAATTGCAAAATATGAAGACATGTTTGACACAACTCCTTCATCTGCAAAAAGTGAAAGCAAACATTACGTAGGTTCTTCACGTTCAAGAAATAAAAGCAACACTACAAAATTTAGAAGATTAGATCATGGAAGACATCCATAAGCTATTCATATACCTCAAAGCAAGTTCAGAAGAGAGACACCTTCATGGATGAATCAAATAATGTATGAGAGTGTCTTTAATGATTACTATTTTTCTTGTAATGAATATGGTCATAAAGCCTTGGATTGTAGGCATCATGGAAGAAAACAAGTTGGTAGGTTCAACAACAGTATAAGATGTTGGAATTGCAATCATGTTGGACATATTGCAGCACATTGTTACACTATGAGATGCTATAGTTGTGGTGGATATGGACACAAATCCTATAACTATTGGAATTCAAGAAAACAATCAAAGAGAAATGCGTCATACAAGACGACAAAAGGAGTAAATGAAACATGGAAGAAAAAATAAGTTGCAGTAATAGAAGATCAAAAAACAAAGTTCAAGAAATCAGGACACTCATAGAAGTGGATAGCAAAGATTGAACAAGTGAACAGGAGTGAAGTTATTTGCTGCAAAAAGAATTGTAGTCATGTGACAAGCATAGTATAAAGTTGTCCCAGATAACTTTAAAGCAATGTATAGAAAATAAGCATCTTGGTTAGACACCTATTAGAATCAATCGGCAGATCCAAAAGTTGTTTGAATAATATTAGCTACAATTGCGCAGTGTTCCAGTAGGGCAACGACATCCACAAAAACAACATTCTGATGTACAAAATGAGGTACATGACATCCTGCAGAAATAACAAGAGGAGAAACCCTGGCATAAAAATCTACCCTTTTAGAGACAAAGGGGGAGAACAGTCAGTAAAAATTTAGGGGAAGTATTAAATAAGAAAGTAATTAGATTAAGTCTTGAAAAGACTCGATCACTACAAAAATTTGTATCAAGAAGACTACTCATTTGAAACACAAAAATCCCAATCAACTGAGATAAGAAATTTGTAAATCAACAAGGGAAGAAACCCTGTCAGGAAGAGTTACCTTTTCAGAAACAAAGGTGGAGAATAGTCAGAAGCAGAGAAAAAACATATTGACAGGGGGAGTCATTAAGCTATGACATGCATAACATGTCTATAGGAAGAGTTAACCAAGTTCAGTCTGGTCAGTAACATATAGAGCTTTACCACAAGAGAAAAACCCTTTAAACGAAGATGTATTTGATTATCTCAGGTAAAAATTGGAAGTAATCTCTCAAGAAAATAATGCATCAGTTGGCATCTATTCAGGGGGATATAGTAATCAACGATAGAAGGAGTCATTCAGTTGACATAAAAAGGTTGACTGCAGGAGGAGTTACTAGTGGTCATAGAAGTAATTATACTAAAAAATCATAGAAGAAGAAACCCTTTGCCATTGATGTCAAAGGGGGAGAGAAACTTCATAACTTAAAAACTTCATAAGAGGAAAGCATCATCACAAGGGGAGTTTTTGTATATGAAGTTAGTAGGTTGCCCTCAATGACAAAGGGGGAGATTGTTGGATATATTGTCATTGATATCAATAGTCAATGTGATGATCTGTTGTTAATTATGAATTACCACGGCTGAGATTGTCATTGATGTCGACAAGTATATCAGTTAGTAGAAGATGTCAAACAACGAGAAAATATCGATAGCGCAAGCTTAGAAGGAAGAGCACATTGCATAGTATATTAGGTAGAAGAAGAAATTCTTGATTATTGTTGATCACGATAGGATCAACAATGTTCCTATGATAAAATATCAGGAGGGTTAGAAAACACAGAGATCAAAAATCGGAAGGAAAAGCGTAAGCTCATAAGGTGGAGCGAACAGGAGGAGCGAACTATATGAATACCAAAAGCTCAGAAGGGAAAACATAGTATGTTAGAAAATGCAGAGATAGGCTCAAGAAATTCGTGATTATTGTTGATCACGATAGGATCAACAATGTTCCTATGATAAAATATTAGGAGGGTTAGAGAATGAAGATCAAAGCTAAGAAGGAAGAAGCGCATTGCAGAAGTATTGTTGGGATCTATGGAAATATTGAGAAGTCCACCATTGCACAAGGAAAAGGTGAGAAGTGTCAACAACCGTTTGATCAAGGAAATTGACGGTGTTGATTGTCTCATATAACGAATGAAGGTCATATGAGTGACTATGATCTTGAGGATTTTTGGAGGATCATGACCGTCGGATCTACAAGCCATCAATGACAGGGATAGATTGTGGATATTGAAAGGAAAATTAAATCATTCACAAGTTGTAGTTCCGCAATCATCGTCGACCGTTGATTTGCTTCAAGAATCTCCACAACCATTGGATCACTTTTGAGTGGAAGGATAGGATAAGTGAGGTAAAGAGGCTATGAGTTTGAATATCTGAATACTCGTCAAACGTCGGATCAAACCTGAGTTCTTGTTAAGCCGTCTGATCATTTTCAAGTGGAAGGATAGGATAAGCAAAGACGAAGTCACAAAATATGAATTCGTGATTTGATATGGACCATTGGATCATGGAGGGTCATGGACCGTCGATCCGACATAAGAGGATATCTGGAAATCGAGAATTGAAGAAAGGAGGTGCTCTAACCTCCGACATCGTGAAATGCGAAGTTCCGATGAAATCTGGATCATTGGATCATGGAGGGTCATGGACCGTCTATCCGACGTAAGCGGATATCGGGAAATCAGGAATCGAAGAAAGGAGGTGATCCAACCTTCGACATCGTGAAATGTGAAGTCTTGATGAAATCTCGACCGTTGAATCATAGATAGATCTCAAGTTGTCGATCTGAGATACCCTTCAAATACTATCCTGACCGTTAGATCAAGGAGATGAACATGTGTCACATCGGGAGACCTACGTCAATGTCAACAAGAAACTGTGACAGACCATGTCATCAAGGACACATGGCACAGTCAAAGACTAAAAAGTTTCAAGTTGCATAAACATTTCAGGTACATGCAAATCAAGAATCTGATTGACACGTGGCAGACACTTGGCTCGTTCCACGTCATCAAGTGACGTAAGCAAGTGATGTCACTTCGAGAGATTTACTTTGGGAGTTTCACCACCAACAAATGATAATATTTTCGAAGTCCTGAAGGCCGAAGTTGCGAAGGGATGAAGTCACAAAGGATGAAGTGCCGAAGGGCTGGAGTGCCGAAGGGCCGAAGTCGCGAAGGACAAAATACTGAACTCCTGAAGGCTGAAGTCTCGAAGTAAATGAGGATCATTGATCCAAAAGGGACATGCATCATTAGGTTGTTAGCTCTGGAAGTTTGACGTACGAAGGAGAGGAGTTTGATATTTGATATCTCCGGAGTCTAGAGACCCAGAGTAAATGGTGGCCATCCATATCATTGCTTAATTAAGTCCTGGTCGTTGGATTAAGCAATGAAGTATGAGTGTAAGGATTAACACTAACCATTGATCTGGTTTCGAGATGTAATGTGAGCTGTCCAATATTTTTGGCGATATCGTATTCGGAAGATTTGAAATGTTTGATGTCACGAAGACCCTAAGGGAAAACTGATGAAATTACGACAGCCTTCCATCTCATCAGAAGATCGAATCGTAACCGTTGAAATCGATAAATGTTCAAGCGCTCGTCTTGCCAAACGTGTGGTCACCGCAGTTGGTCATATGATATAAGAGTTTTTAAAAGGAAATTATAATATGTCTCTATAGTTGGTAAAACTCGTGGTTCTGTGCCTATGGTCATATGAAATTCGTTTGAAGGGAGTGCCTCATACAGATTTCATTTGACAAAAAGTTACACCAGAACAATACAGAGAATCGATAAATGATCGAATATGGTCTATTGGTGAACTGAGAATGCAATAGAAACATGAGTACGATCTAATGAGTCGATCCATGTTTGTGATAAACTGATGGAAAAAATAAACCGATACATAGTCATGATTAAAAGAGAGTTAAACCATAAAAATATGAATAAAGAATAAAAAGGAAAAATGATATTAATTAAATTTTATATTATCATTTTAAATGAAAAGGTACAATGGTTCAAATAAAGGGACACAATGTTTAATATCTCACACCAGTTTGAAGATTATATAAACGAGAAAAAGTGGTGAGAAGAGTGTGCCTCTACACTTGAGAACAAAAGATCAAAAGATGAAGCAGATTCCAAGAAGATATCAGATAAAAGAAAATGTAAAGATATCATAGAAAAGAAAATGTGAAGATATCAAAGAAAAAGAAAATGTGAATTACAGAGAGAAGATGAAATGCGGTGATGAGTGTCTTATGATATACCTATGATCATAAGATAGAGTTGATTCTATAATGGATCACTACTACTGGAGTTGAATAAAATCTAGTTGGATAGACTGGGTTCTATCAACAAGCTAGGTCTTGCACCAAGATGGGTCTTGGCTGAGAGTTGGTGCTCTCCACGGAGTTGGTGCTCCTTACTTCAGTTGGTGCTGAAACAATTAGTTGGTGCTAAAGAAAACCCTCTTTCACATATATTTATATTAATATATTCATATAAAGCTTATACAAACATATGGTGTCTCTGTGTCCATTGTGATTATGATTTGATTGTTATTAATTTGTTCAATTATGTTTTAAATGGTAACTTGAAAGAATAAAAAGTTAGAATAGTTCACACACTAATTCACCCCCCCCTCTTAGTGTGGGCAATGTGTTCTTCATTCATTGTATTAATTTTACCATTCACCATAAAATATATACAATGTTTTAGGTATTCCGTAGCTACCAAAACCCTAATCCCTTAATCTAGGATCAATTTAGAAAATCGATAATAATAGCAAAATCCGCTAAAATAGAAAAAACCGCCTGTAGTTGAGAGTGCCACTACAACTTGTCTTTTTCTCATCCAACTGATTGCTCCTCCAAATAGGTTAAACACATACCCACTTGTATATATTCTGCGATCCATATCTCCAACCCAGTTTGCATCAAAAAATTAGAATGAAAATTAGGTGGACTATACATTTCTGGTTGCCTTCTTTCCCTCATTGATCTCCTAAATACTGGGGTATGAGGTTCTTCTTCTTCTGCTTCATCTTCTTCAGATGATTCAGATTTTGCATCATCCAAATCAAACTCTAGTTTCTCAGGTTCTTCTTTCCTTGGTATGAATTCCTGTTTGGAATCATCTTTTACCTCTCTAAAAACAACATCCCGACTATAAACATTCTTCTTAGTTTCTGGGTTCCAAAGCTTATAACATTTCACACCATCTTTATAACCCATAAAGATACACTTTTCATCTTTATTATCCATCTTACTCCTATTTTCATTTGGAACATGTACATAAGCATCACAACTAAACACTTTGAGATGTTCAAGAGAGGGTTTCCTACCATTCCATACCTCGTGTGGAGTTTTATCATCCAGCGTTGATGAGGGTGATCGATTGACCAGGTAACATGTTGTACCCACTACCTCTTCCTAGAATTCCTATACTAACTCGATACCACTAAGAATGCTCCTTGATTTTTCTATCAGTGTCCTGTTCATCCTTTCTACAACTCAATTCTGCTGAGGTGTGTATGGAGTAGTCTTCTTCCTTTCTATACCACACTTCTTATAGAATTCTTCAAATTCATTTCCGCATAATTCTCCACCATTATCTGTCCTCAATACCTTTATGTTCTTCTCTGTTTGATTTTCTACCAGAGCCTTAAACTCTTTAAATTTATCAAATACCTCAGATTTCTTTCTAAGAAAATCAATCCATGTGTTCCTTGAGAAATAATCTATGAATGAAACATAATACACAGATTTACCTAGTGATGGAACATGCATAGGTCCAAACACATCATTGTGTATGAACTCTAAGATTCCCTTTGATCTTGTAGCACCAGATGGGAATATTACTCGATTTTGTTTACCATATATGAAATGTTCATAGAAATCAAAATCCAGAGTCAAATTAGACATACCTTCAACCATACCTTTACAGTGTAGTGTTCGAAGGCCTTTTTCTCCAATATGCCCTAGTCTTTGATGCCACATCATGGTATTCTTTCTAGGGATAGTATTGGTCTTATATTATTTATTTCTATGCTCAGGGAAAAAAAAATGTTACACCCATTAGTATAAGGGCTTCCCAACAACTTGTACATAGTTCCACACCAAACTCCCCTCATCAACACCATTGCTCCTCGTACCATCTTGCAAGTTCCCTTTCCCAATACAATATCCACTCCTGCATCATCCAACTTGCTTACATATATAGGATCTTGGCTAGTTTTGAAATGTGCAGAACCCTAGGGAGAGTTATAATCCTTCCATATTTTAGCAACAAATTAACCCTTCCACGTCCCATGATTTTTGCTGTCGAGTCATCTCCTAGGAATACATCACCACCATCATATTTTTCAGATTCATAGAACCACTCCCTATGAGGAGTCATATGATATGACACACCTGAGTCAATTAACCATACACCACAGTTTTCATGTGTACTTGTAAATGCCATGTAAACACCACCTCCTTCTTCAGTGGAGGTTTTCACCTCTGTGGAAGAGGTATTATCAGATCCCTTTGGTTTATCAACCTTCCTAGACTTGCAATATTTATTATAATGCCCCGTTTTACCACACTTCCAAAATTTCCTCAAAGATTTTCCTGGAGACTTAGATCTACTTGTAGATTTAGATCTCCCCCCCGAAGACTTACTAGGATTCCTATCTTGGGTACGACCTCTTACAAATAAAGCATCTTTTCTCTGACTATCCATGATTTTCGGCCTCATCTCTTCAGATAACAAGGATGCGACTACATCCTCATACTTCAATGTAGATTAAGTGGTACTACCAATTGCTACAACCAAATTATCCCAAGAGTCTGACAAAGAACATAACAAATTAATACACTTATATTCTTCTGTAATCGTAATATTAACAAATACCAGTTGACTTACTAGAGTATTAAAGGCATTTAGATGTTCTGTCACTGAATCTCCATATTCCATCCTAAGATGATACAACTTCTTTCGAATAAACAACTTTCTTACCATGGACTTTGATTGATACAAATTCCCTAACTTATCCCATAGTTCCTTGGTTGTAGATTCTCCCAAGACATTCAACAACACTGAATCTGCCAAGTAGAGTCGAATAATACTCCTTGCTCTTCTGTCCAACTTCTCCCAATATTTCTTCGACATACCAATAGGTGGTGTACTAGTAGTTTGTGTACTAGTAGGATGTGTACCAGTCAACTGTGTGCTAGTAGACTGCGTACCAATAGGCTGTGTACCAAGATCCACAACGATCCATTGTTCTTTGTTTACAAGAAGGTACTCCATATTGAGCTTCCATAGCTCAAAGTTTTTACCGTTGAACTTCTCTATCTTGATTCTAGAAGAGCTCTCCATTCCTCTTTCTACACTCGAATCACCACTGCAAAATCTCTCACTAAACCCAAATTTATCACAGACCCAAGATAAACTTGATCTATCAAGACTGAGCTAAACCCTCAGCAAAAAAGGCATCCCCCTGAAGCCAAAAATGAGCTCTGATACCACAGGTAAGTTTTAAACCTGTGAAGTAAAGAAATGCATACAGATTCTTAAGAAAAACAAAAATTAATCAATGGCTCATACACATAGTACACATAGATTTACGCTGGAAACCCTTAACCGGGAGAAAACCAACCTTCCTTGGTGCCACACCTTTCAACTCTTCATTGTATTAATTTCACCATTCACCATAAAATATATACAATGTTTTAGGTATTCCGTAGCTACCAAAAACCTAATCCCTTAATTCGATATTAATTTAGAAAACCGCTAATAATAGCAAAATCCACTAAAATAGCAAAAACCGCCCCCAAAAAATAATTTTGGGGCACTTCCTCGAACCTTGTTGGCTTCAAGATAACGCCCATAGATGAACGATATGTGTAACCAGGGGGGGGGAAACCTGGCCCCCCCTGGGACCCCCCCCAAAGAAAGCGCCCGATGCACATGACACAAAGAGCAAAGGAAGTTGGGATCATCAGACTTAGTTGTCAAATCTAACGTGCTCGCACACACACATGCAAACAATATAACACATACCCAACATGTATGAAGGTAATTTAAATGTAAAAGAGTCGCTTGATTGGATAAGTGCTTCAGACAAGTACTTTGACTATGAGGAGATTGATGACGAGAATAAAGTAAAGCATAATGTGACCAGGTTGAGGGGACATGCAGCTTTATGGTTGGACGAGTTGCAAGGTGATAAAGGAGAAAAGGTAAGTCCAAGATCAAAAGTTGGGATAGAATGGTAGCTAATCTTATAGCTAAATTCATACCCAAGGATTATCATTTGAATCTGTTCAGAAGGTTGCAGAATATGAGACATAAGGGTTTGTCAGTGATGGAATATACTGAAGAGTTCTATAAGATGAATATAAGAGTAGGACACAAGGAAAATTATGAAGAGAAAGTTGATAGGTATATTAATGGATTGAGATATGAAATCCAGGATGAGATTAGCATGATGAAAATGAGGACTGTAGAATATTCTTATCAGGCATCCCTGAAGGATGAACATAAATTGACCAGAAATAAAAGTCAGAAGAACAGGGGAAATAATCCCAACAGAGGAAAATGAACCACCAGAGAAAAGTTACAAAAACCAAGGGAAGAAGCTGTTGGATCTAACAGTCAAACAAATAGAGGAGGAAGTTATATAGGAGGAGACTCTAGAGGAAGGAAACCTTTTCCAAGAGGTAGAGGAAGAGGTAGAGGAGGAGAATTCAAGTGTTATGCTTGTGTGAAAACATGGAACATGTCTTGGGAATGTCCTGAAAATAAGAATGCATGAGTTAGAGAAGCTCATATTTCTAAGGCGTAGTAGAGGAATGTGGAGATAAAGATGAAAGCATAAGCAATTGAAGAGGGAAGATTTCTCATGATGAAGAAATCTTTTGTGAATCCAAAAAAAGAGGTATGAGAACCAATCTAAAGAAATATTTTATTCATAACCGCTTGCAAGACCAAAGACAGAGTATGCAAGGTGACCATAGACAATGGGAGCACTAATAATTTAGTGTCCACGGAGATGGTGGAAAAGATAAAGTTATAGATGAAAACACATCTGAGTCTGTACAAGGTGTCGTGGTTTCATAAAGGACATCAAGTCATGATAAGTCGACAATGTAAAGTTGAGTTTAAAATTGGTAGTTATAAGGATGAGTTTTTATGTGATGCCATTACTATGGATGTTTGTCATGTTCTGTTGGGGAGGCCATAGAAATATGACAAAAATGTCATACATGATGGGAGGAAGAATACTTATACCCTTGATAAAAATGGGTGTAAACATATGTTGTTTCCACTTGAGGGAAAGAGAGTGAAAGAGGAGGATAGTACAAGTATACTTCTCATGAGTGGGAAGGAGTTGTTGAAGGAAGTTAAGAAAGATCAGGAAATGCAGTTTGATGCTATAGGTAAGTTGAGAGTCATCCTTACAAATACTTCTATGAATGATTTTCCCATGGAAATTCAGGAATTATTGGATGAGCTTGTTGACATTGTGGTGGATGATTTTCCCCATACTTTACCTCCCATCAAGAGTATTAGTCATTCATATTGACCTTATTCTGGGAGCGAGTTTTCCGAACAAAGAAACATATAGGTTAAAACCTCAAGAGAATGAAGAATTCATGGAGTATTTCCAAGAGTTGTTGGACAAA
This sequence comes from Picea engelmannii, assembly GCA_009831015.1. Taxonomy (NCBI): domain Eukaryota; kingdom Viridiplantae; phylum Streptophyta; class Pinopsida; order Pinales; family Pinaceae; genus Picea; species Picea engelmannii. The sequence continues at coordinate 239,904 of ML795641.1, forward strand.
GGACTGATCAGAGAAAGTATGAGCCCGTGTGCAGTACCAACTGTGTTGAGTCCAAAGAAAGTGGAGGTTGGAGTATGTGCACATATTCTAGAGCTATCAACAAGATAAACATCAGGTATATATTTCCTTTACCCAGAATGGATGATTTAATGGATTGTTTGAGTGGAGCTAGTTATTTTTCCAAGATAGACTTGAAAAGTGGTTATCATCAGATAAGGATGAGAGAGGGGGATGAATGGAAGACAACATTCAAGTACAAGTACATTCAAGGGATGTATGAGTGGCTTGTTATGCCATTTGGTTTAACCAATGCTACAAGTACATTCACGAGGTTAAAGAATTAAGTGTTCAAAGATTTTATTGGGAAATTTGTGAATTCTTATTTAGATGATATCCTAGTTTACAGTAAGACTGAGGAGGATCATTTAAGACACTTTAGGATGGTGTTGATGAGATTGCAACAGGAAAAGTTGTTAGTGAATTTGAAGAAGTGTTCTTTAATGAAGACATAACTTGTGCATCTAGGGTTTTTAATCTCTTCAAATGAATTGAAGATGGATCCAGAGAAGGTGAGGGATATAAGAGAATGGCCTTCTCCAAGAAATGTATTTGAAGTAAGAAGTTTTCATGGATTAGCAAGATTTTACAGAAAATTCATCAAGAATTTTAGCAGTATTTGCACACCCATACTGGATACTATAAAAAAAGAGCATGGATATTTTGATTGGACAAAAGAATCCAATAAAACATTTAGACTATTAAAGGAAAAGATAACAGAGAAACCCATCTTAATTCTTCTAGACTTTAGGAATACTTTCCAAGTCAAATGTGATGCAAGTGGACTGGCCATCGGTGCAGTTTTAAGTCAGGATGATAAGCATGTTGCTTATTTTAGTGAGAAGTATGATTCTAAGAGGAAGTATTCGACTTCTGATAAGGAATTTTGTGTTATAATTATAGATTTGAAAAAATGGAGGCATTATATTATAGAAAATGAATTTATTTTGTATAGTGACAATCATGATTTGTAGTTTATAACCAGACAAGAGAAGTTGAATGAGAGGCATGCCAAATGGGTAGAATTCATGAAGAATTTTACTTTTATCACTAAGCATATTAGTGGAAGTGATTAAAAAATTTCATATGCTTTGAGCATAAGATGATTGATCTTGCAAGAATTCCAAGTGGAGACTTTGGGATTTGAACACCTCAAGGAGATGTACCAGGAAGACCCAGATTTCAAAGAAACTTATGAAGATTTTGAAAATCCTTTGTTAAGGGATAGAAGACAATGGATGGAGTACATAATCCAAGAAGGAACAATGTTCAAAGGAAGCCAGTTGTATATTCAAAGATGCTCAATGAGGGACAATTTGATGAAGCAAAAACATAGTGGAGGATTGGATGGACATTTTGGCCATGCTCAAACATATGCACGATTAAGTTCTACATACTATTGGCTAGACATGAGGTCTAATGTGAATAATTTTGTGGAAAAATGTATAATTTTACAGTATTCTAAAGCAAATAAGAAGAACATAGGGTTGTATCAACCATTGCCTATTCCAAATAGTCCATGGGATGCTATAAGTATGTATTTTTTTTCTGGGATTGCCAAGAACCCAGAGGAGAAATTATTCAATCTTTTTGGTAGTTGGCATGGTTTCAAAGATGACACATTTCATACCATGTCATAAAACAAGTGATGCTACGCACATAGAAAATTTGTTTTTAAGGAGATTGTGAGATTGCATGGGTTAGCCAAGAGTATAGTCTCAGACAGAAACACCAAATTTGTGGGACACTTTTGGAGGAACTTGTGGAAGAACCTGGGGATGAATTTGTATTTTATTTTAGCATATCACCCTTGGACAGATGGACAAACTAAGGTGGTGAATAGGAGCTTAGGGAATCTGCTAAGAAGTTTAGTAGCTGAACATAATAGTCAGTGGGATCAAATGATCCTGCCTCAAGCAGAATTTGCATATAATGATTCATCCAAAAGGAGTATTGGTAAGAGCCCATTCCAGACAACATATGGAATGCATACCAGAGGAATTTCAGAATTGATAGATTTGGAACAAGCTGAATTTCAGAGTGCAGGAGTAGAGGACTTCACTGCAGAAATGCAGAAACTGCATGAACAAATCATAGGAGAACTACATGATAGCAACCAGAGATACAAGAACATAATAGATCAAAGAAGAAAATAGGTGAATTTTGAAGTTGTAGACCAAGTCTTGGAACATATGAGGAAGGAAATATTTCCAACATGGAAATATAATAAACTGAAGCTGAAGAATATAGGACCTTGTAAAATCCTCAGAAAATTTGTTGCAAATACTTACGAGATTGAACTGCCAGAGGACATTGGAATTTCACCAATATTTAATGTAGCTAACTTATATCCTTACAAGATGTATGAAATAGGAGGGAGATATGATCAAGAGGAGATTAAATGGATGAAATAGATGCCCATATAAGATAAGCTCCAGATAGAAAAGATTTTAGATCAAAGAATTGCTAAGAGAATAAGGAGGAAGGTTTATTATGAATATCTAATCAAATGGAAGAATCATCTAGCAGAAGATGCCAGTAGGATAACTAAAGAAGACATCCAAAAGCATGGAGAGGAAGTGGAGGAGCTCATGGACATGAGCCCATGAATATTTTGTCTAGGGGAGTATGATGCAAGAGCATTAACGTCATCATCTAATGAGGCTTGGTGGAAGATGACTCATCATCTAGCGTAACACACTTTAACTTGTTTGGATCCCAATGAGGGCACATCGATTTAATTTTGAGACCTTTGTAATTAAATATCCCATGAGATCTTCAGTATAGATCCATTATATATGATCTAGGATGTTGTAATTGTCTTTAATACCTGTAGGATTGTATAGATTTTGAGTGCCGATTCATATCTAAGATCATAAATGTTCATTTACTGTAATAAGCTTAGTGGTAGGATGCTTTTAATTGTGATATGAAAGCACTATAATAGTCTGGAGGGAAGGATTGAGAATCCCCTTCATGTATAAATCAATGTAATCTATGCCCAAAGGGGGTTGTTGAAGGTTATTGAAACTTTTGTTAATTATTTTGGAAGAAATATAGCAGAAGAGAATTGCTTTCAAAATTCCGAGACTATGAACTTGTTCATTCTTCTGAAACTGAATAGATGTTGTGTTGTTATATCTCTGTATCCAAATGTTTTGTTGAATGAGTTCTTAATTCTATTATAAGTTTCAATTGTTTCTCTTATGAGAATCACAGTGCAAGGAGTGCATAGTGCCAACGCAAGGAGTGCAGAGACTGAACCATCTACAGGTTCAAAATCTCTAGAGAGATAGTGCAGGTTTGCATAGAGAAAGCACAAGGAGTGCACCTACACTCATATAAGTGTAAAATATCAAGGGGAGATCGGTGAAAGGAGTGCACAGAGCCAAAAATTCGTTAAGTGTTGATAAAGCTCAGGAGAATTAGCACAAGGAGTGCATAGGTGACTTTCAAATGTCCCAAGCTTAGGAGAGAAGTGCAAAGTGTGTGTATAAGTTTGCTACTTAAAAGTGAACGAAAGATCATGAGGGATAGTGAGTATAATTTTCTAGGATGGAACCAAATAGAGGAAATTCCTTTACTTAGAGTTGAATGGGCGAGATCTGTTTGGGAGGAGTCGAAATCCCTCACAGTTGTTCGATCAAAAATAAGTAGAGTGGTTGTTAAGTTCTAAGTCCTTCGAACTTCATTGCTCAAACATATTTAAGTTGTTTATTGCAAGTGAGGCATGGAGCTCCGAAGATCCGAAGTCCTGAAGTAAATCTCCACCATAGATAAGGGGGTTAGCACGAGCCGTTGGATCCCCAAGTGGTTCGACGATTCGACACTCTGAGAGAATTTGGTTGATAGTTGTGCAGAGTGGAGAATATCCCAAATCTCTGAAGCCTAGATTTAATCCCGACCGTCAATTGGAAGGTAAATGTGAACTGTAGATATCCAAGTTATTCATAATTTGCATATCCGGGTGGTTTAGGTTGATAGTTGTGCAGAGTGGAGAATCTCTTGAAGCCTGAAGCCCTAAATTATTTCTTAGCCGTAGATCATGCCAAAGAGGTGGACCCCATTCTTCATTTAATTGAACCTTGAGTTGATGTTGGAGCCTAGTGTAAGGACATGGTAACACCTACGCCTGCCAATTAATTTAATTTATAACCAGGTTTAGCCAGTAATCACTCTGGTGGATTGAGTTCTTTTGTTGGGTTGGTTAACTTTCTCCCGAAGCCGCAGAGTCTAGAATGAACACAGATCATTAATCCGAGAGAAAACACCAACCGTCATATCTTTGGATTACGACACTTCGCTAGTTTAGATGTTTTGGGCATGGAGTGTTATGTTGGTAAATCCTCTGGAGTGCCAAAGTTCCAGAGTGCCAGAATAAACACTTCCAAATTAAGATCGAGGTCATGTGCACAACTTTGCTGGAGTAAGAGGACCCTCGCGAATATGAACTTTCATGCAGTGTGGGAAAAAGGGATGTGGTAAGAGTTTAATGGTTATGCGAGGATTCGAGAGCCACTTCAACTCTTGTGTGGTTTGATCCTAGACTTGGAGGTCGCACAGGACCATAGGGGGTTTGCACCAGAAGTTGTGTTCCCACACATGTATCAGTTGGAAGGAAAAAATTTATGATCATATTACATGTATGTATTCAGGAAGGGATATCTTCAGTACAAGTTGTTCCTAACATGTGGATTTTGAGGAGAAGATAGATCATATAAGTGGAAATATTTGATTCGATAAACATGAACAAATGATGACTAGTTGTAGCATATTCAAAGAAGTCTTCATGATAATATAGTGATAGATGGGTCAACATTGTGGAAAGTTGAAGTAGCAGAGTTATGGAAAGTTTGTGACATATGGACAAAGATGGACTCATGATATGCTTAGCAGGTAAAAGAAACATGGGTCAGATGCATAACAATATATTTACAATTGGAATCAGTGAAATCCGTTGGTCACAGAAACACAAGTAGTGAAAGGCACAACAAAACTGGGTAAGAGAAACTGTAAGCACAAGCTATATCATTGAACAGTATGGGTCACATGGACACAGATGGATTCGTAAGACACTTGGAAGGATTTGACAAATATATGTCAGTGGATGAGAACATGAATTTAGGAAATATTAGTTCACAGATTGGTTCAGAAATTGATTTAGAAAATAACTCATAGAGAGTTGGATGATGGAATATTTGAATGCTTAAACTTTTAATGATTTTACATATATGTCAGTGAAATTCAAGAGGAAGAACCAATGGACAATAAGTATCACTAGAAGTGAGGAAAGGAAACATTTCATAGGTATTTCTACATATTGCAGATCACAAGAGAGAGAGAGATCTAGAAAGGAAGATCCATAACATGTAGACATGGGGAGACATACCCATAAGGGGAACTATTCTTTTGCCTATGATTGGTTACAACAGGTACATTTTCAAGAGGAGACATATTGACATGGGGAGTTAACGTTTGGTCAAAGAGGAAGAGAAAGAACAAAGGCATGAAGACAGGGGGAGAAGCCCCAATGAGAGATACCCTTTTCTATTGATGTCAAAGGGGGAGAGTGAGAAACATTGATGAGGGGTGATAGTCACAAGGGGATCTTGATCATGAGTATTGTCATGACTAAGTGTTTCCATCAATTCCAAAGGGGGAAATTGTTGGACAATTTGTTTGGACAATTGGTTTTCATTAATGTCAACCCTTGGAGAGTGATCTTGGAGATTGATGTCAACCCTTGGAGAGGCCCAAAGATGTTGGATAAATGATTGAAATTTGTATGATTGATATTGATGGTGAGTTAGTGTTGACGGGCGAAAATGACCATCCGTCAACTGAGAGAGTGGAACCGGTCCGGGGTTGTCTAATAACACAAGCCGTTTGGAATGAACCACCCTGACGGGTTTAACGGATCCGTTGGCCGCTCTAAGATCCTAAGAAAACCAAAGAGAAAACTAATCTAAACTAACTAATCTATCTAAAACAAATAAAACTAACTAAAACTAA
>ML795641.1:246803-259452 GCA_009831015.1 Picea engelmannii
TGTTTTACATAATCTGGGAGATATCCCAAAATCAACTAAACTAGGAAACTAAAATGATATCAAAATAGTTCAAATATCCCCTAACTGCTCATCAAATCCACTGCAATTTCGAATTCATCTGCAATAGACCAAAAATAACAAGTTAGAAAGACATTTTATTAACAAAACAATAAAAATCTAATCCTACAGACTTAGCTACAGAATCATATGATTCTGTAGCTAGTCTAAAATAACATACAGGACCAGAATCGAAATCAAATCAAATCTTTTAAAATAATCAAAACCAATTTTCTTTCAATGATCATTCAAAACAAATCACTCAAGATTCAAACAATTTTATCTTTCATCATTAAACATAATCAAAAGCGATTCAATCAAAAACAGGGGTCAGAATACTCTGTTTTTTAGTTACCATAAAATCGGGTCAAATAGTAATAAGATTGTTTCATATTCAAATGAAATCAATAATGAGTCGTATCGTATGTGATACGATCTAATCCAACACAACCATTTCCCACTTGTTATAGCTATAATGATGTAGCATAAGATTCATATCGTTTTAATTAAATACAAAGATGGAAAGACTGTTACGATTATGGGTAAATAAAACATTCATAACAGTATCAACCAAAATTCGCCATAGATTTCGATCGCTGATCGTTGCACAATCAACAGACAAGATCGTAATAGAATCAATAGAGGTTATAATTATAAACTGGGCAACAAATCAAAACAAATCGTGAATCTGGATACGGTCAATTTCATTCTTCGAATCAAATTCAAACAACATGTTCATTGCAATATGAATCGAACTGATAACATAGTCGAGTAAACCAATGCGAATTAACCGGCTGGGTATAACCGTTATGAATTGAATCTATTCACGATTTGGGTGAATTTGTACAGAATCACATCGAAAATAATCCAAATTGTATTCTTGTTGGTCAAAAATCATATGGAACATAAAACCGTAACAGTTAACCATTATAGACAATCATATCGTATACAGTATAACCAGAACAAATCAAAATGTGATTGTGTTCAAAATTGAAAATGAGAAACAACTCGTGTCTAGAATAGATATAAACGACTTGAATTAGCAACGGAGCATTCATTTTATCTAAATTAAACCAATTAAATCCACACCAAGATCCAACAAATCGATGAAAATCCAATCGAAGCTAAAATGGGAAAACGAACTTCCATTAATCAAAACAAAACTATGTACATAATTCATATAATGTGACATAACCAATCAATTCCGTTAACTAGAGATATTCAAAACCAAATTCGAATTCATTATATAAACAAGCAATATCAAAACATACCTGTGAGGCTGCTCAAACTATGCCAACTTAGAATTCACAACCGCTGTAGCTGATTCCACATTTTTAAATAAGATGGAGCCTGTCGTTCTTTGTTTCTTATCAGTTTCTTTTAACTTAGCCTTTTGAATGGTAAGTCGTGCAACCTGGTCCTCCAAAGAGTGAATTCTTGAATGTAGAATCAACACATCATTATAATATCTCTCTAACCACGAGCTGCATTGATCACAGGGTGGCACTGTAGATTTCGACAGAGTAGGAGAGGGTTTGGATGAATGACCAGGGGCTTCACAAGACAGCTTAATGCCTGGGTAGTTAGGGTCATTCTAAAGGCAAGGGGGTAGGTTTGACACAAAGTCATACGAGGGTTTGGCACACAAACCTTTCAAATAGGGGTACTCGCTAGCCAAGAAATGCTCCACTTTCGAGTCAGAGTCTTCACTTAACACGATAGGGTTAGGATTGACAGGAGGTTTTGTTTTTTTCCTCACCATTCGAGAAATTAAACGGGCATTCTTTTTGCCTTTGGAGTTTGCAGTGGGTTTGGCTTTGGGCCTCTTGCTCATAGTCTCAGCGTTCTTAGTGGCAGTATGGGATAGGTCGATAGGTGAGTCGGTCGAGGGTTTAGGTAACAGGATGCTGTAGGGTACTGGGGGTACAGTCTTGTCCTTGGTCACCACAGGTTTGTCAACCTGTAGTGGGTTTGAATCCTCAAAATCATTGCGAGCAAGGAAATTTCTCCAACAATCTCTGTGTAACCCCAAATGACAGACAACAATAATCTTAACCAACCCATAGTGAAAAAGGCTACTGTCAGCCTGGTTCCTTTTGTATTTCTTTGACATTTTAAATAGGCTTCTATGCAAGTAATAGGGAATATTGAGCTGATGACCCATAAAAACCATAAGCAAACGAAGGTGGTGTAAGAAAACAAACCCATACCAACCTTTGCAGGTGATAAACTGTTTGATAATCATCAATAAATAATGCCAATGCTGTTTCAGCATGGTCATGGGCAAACCTTTATCACAGGAGATAACCTTACGTGACTGGAAGAGCAGTGTCCAAGGGACCTCTTCTACTTTGCAATTCTTGGACCATCATTGTCCAGTGGCAGGCAAACCCATAGCAAGGATGATAAACTGCTTGTCAATTTCCAATTGAACATCGCCGACCTTGGCTTGACAACCATCAAAGGTCATGGTGAATTGTCTAGCAACGCAGAGGTTAAAACCCTCAAATTTTTGTATGAACGGGAGCCACCCATTGTCCTCGAGGTCACTGCGGGCACTGTCAAACATCAACAGAGCCTGGCTACCATTGGGTTCAGCTCGGACGACCGGGGCCATGGTGCGAGCACATGGTAAGGGTTTGGTTCGAATTTACCAATGCACAGGAGCAGAGTCATTTGGTCTAACAACAATGAATTATCAAAGGGGAAACATTAATGTGCGCATGCGAGGGTGGTGGAGTTATTCACCGCCATGCATAATAGTAATGGAAAAGTACAATCGACGAATTAATCCTCTGTTCAATCAATCATAGCATAGTTCAAAACCTTATCATTCGGCCAACCAAAGGATCAAACGGTGAGTGATATACCAACGCGCCATTAACTATAACTATTCAAACCAATGTCATTCAACATAAAATCAAACCCAAATGTTAATCACGCGCCATTGCATAAATGTTTAATCGAAAGCTTTAAACCATTGTGCCAATCGAATTCATAAAATTGACAAGCCAAGAGCTATAAAATATTATCATAAGGATCACATCACATATATAAAAACAAAAATAAACCATGACCCCTATGCAATTCAATGACTAGGCAAGTCCCAAAAATATAACTCTATATGCTCAATGCCTTACCAGTTTAATAAAATCAAGTTACGCAACCAATATAAGAATGTCCAAATAGGCATAGTTCAAAAATCCTTTCAGCCACATAACGATAAACCAAAGGTAAGTGCCATTCAATAAAAAGATCATGACAGTTAAAATAACAATGGAGGAGTTTTCACGCTTACAGTCGTGAAAAATAAATGAAGATGAATTTGCAAGTGTCGCAAGAAATGAAAATATCGTCTATTTGAGAAATGCGACGATGATTTGAAGTTCAGAAGACATAGGTGTAGGTAGCTTATAGGACAATAGAAAAAATTGAATTGGCTTCCAACAATGGCGACACACTGGTAGAAGCAGTTATCTCTGTCAAAAGAAATAAATTCAGATTAGGACAGCAAAGAAAATTTCAACTTAAAAACAACAACCAAAAAATCGTACAAACATCATCATTTACCATCTTTTCAATCAGTGTTTTAAAAGATGAAAACAAATAACAATCTTAAGATCAACAAGTCACGATATTAAAGATAAAATATTCAACACTGTTGGCATGGCCACTGCTTCCAACAGGCATCCATAGCCTCGACAGGGTTTCCATTTAACCCACTCTGACATCTGTATCCTATCAAGAAGTTCTAGATCAGAATAAAGGACATTAAAGAGGTTTCTCATATTTTTTACAGATTTTCATGTACCCGACATTGCTTCGCTGCCAGCAGGCCTGTTCAGTACCCTGACGAAGTTGTCTTGGCGCCATGCATGCATTTACCCACTGCCAGCAGACCTGTTCAGTATCCCGGCGGGTTTACAAACACTTCCCACAGCTCTTATTAATATTTTTATTTTGTTTTCTTTTGTAGATATATAGCTGAGCGGGGTGATGCTGATAATCTTGATATTTTAACATATTTTTTTGACCTCATCAGATTTTTTTTTTTTTTTTTAACACTGTCCTTTATTCAGCTCCAGAAATGTTTTATTTACAAAAACAACTTTCTATGATAGAGAGACATATTTTGAGTCATTCCTTTACGGAAAAGGGAGAACGTAAAAAGATAATAGATGATCATGACAAACTTTGCTCAGAGATTGAAATCAGTAAACTTCTTGCAAACAACAAAATTTTCCAACATAAATATCTATTTCAGAAATATATCACTGATGTTTGTACAAACTTTCAGAAGTTATTCCAGCGAAGAAATTTTTCTATGGCCATTGTCTGAATGGTTCAGTGCACAGGTATGCATATTTTTCAAAAAACCCAAAAAAATGATCAATTCAAATCAAAACCAAAACAGAAAGTAAACGAAAAATGAAAACAAAAGAAATATTTACATAATATACAAGGGTAGTTATCAAGCAAAGTATCTTTTCAGGGCTTGGCCATTCACCGGATAGGTGTCAAGCTTCCCTTCAAGATTCTGTAATCGAAAGGAACTAGGACCCAACTTTTCAGCAATTAAAAATGGCCCAAGCCATAAGTTTTGAAATTTGGTGTGCTCACCCTTTCCTTCGTGTGGTTTGTCCCACTTCAAAACGAGATCGCCTACTTCAAAATTCCTATCAGAAGTAGAATTAGAATCGAACTAGCTTTTAATCAATTGTTGATGTTGATCTAATTTACACTTAGCTTGGGTTCTTACTTTTTCTAACTTCAACAAAGCGTTAATACGACTTTCTAAAGGGGGACAATCTTCTTCGTGGACCTTTTGTGACAATTGAAGCGAAGGAAGAAGAATGTGAGGTGGCAGAATGGCTTCTCTGCCATAAGCGAGAAAAAAGGGGGAGTTACCTATAGCGGCTTTGGGTGTTACCCTGTCAGCCCACAGTGCATTCAGCAGTGCATTGTGCCAATTCTTGTGATTTTCAACCACGGTTCTCTTGATAATTTTGATCAAGTTCTTGTTTGTTGATTCTGCTAAGCCGTTGCCCTAGGGGTAGTAACTAGTAGAATACTTCATCTTTATTCCTTTCTCCAAAGCAAACTCACTCATCTCAAGAGAAGAAAAGTATGAAGCGTTATCAAAGACTAGACGATCAGGGATACCGAAACGAGTGATGATATTCAAGTTTAGGAAAGCGATAACCTGACTGGTGTTAACAGTTCTTAGTGCGACGACTTCGGACCATCGAGTAAAGTAATCAGTGGCTGTCACAATATACTTGTGCTGTTGTGAGGATGGAGGGTTAATAGGACCTATGATATCAAGGCCCCATTGCTGGAAAGGAGAATCGACTGAAACGGGTTGCAAGGGGAAGGCTGGTTTTTGCAACCGCTCTGATGCTTTCTAACAGATGATACATTTATGACACAAGGCATGGGCGTCCCTAAAAAGCGTGGGCCAGTAGTAACCGTCTCTTAAAACCTTATGAGCAGTAGTGTCGCCACCGAAGTGACCACTAGCTTCTCCTGCATGCAATTCAAGCAAGACTTTTTCTGCTTCGTCTTTTTCGAGGCAGCGCATCAGTACGCCGTCAAAATTCTGACGAAACAGTATACCGTTAACTAGATGAAAGGAGGTGGAATTTAGTCTCAACGCTCTTCTTTTGGTGGGGTCAAGGTGATGGGGTGCTGATCCATGTTCAAGACAAAATCTAATATCGTCGTACCAAGGACTTACGAGGTTTTGTGCGCAACAAATCAAACTTTGATTGCGTTGTTCTCGGTTTGACGTATTACTATCTTCTTGTTGTCCTATTTCTGAATCAACCACCAACTTACACAACCCTTGGCCTCTCACAATCTGTGCTGGGGTGATCTCTAAGTCATAATCCTGCAAGGAGGTGACCCAGTTGGCTCTTTTCTCTTCTAACTCCTTTTGCACTAACAAGTTCCTCACGACAGGGTAAGGGACAATGACCTTCGTCCTTGACTTCAAAAGATGAGACCGGAAGTGCTTAACTGCTTTGAAAACAACGTAGGCTTGCCGATCGACCGCTAGGTAGTTAAGTTCAGCACCTTTGAAAGCAGAGCTCATAAAGGCGATGGATAATTCGTTGTTCTTGGAATTCTTCTGAGTGAGGACTGCGGCATAGGAACGATCAGAGGCAAAAGTATAGAGTGTAAAATCTTGAGAGAAATCAGGGCTCATGAGAGACGAAGCGTCTATTATGGCCTTCTTTATGGCATTAAAAGCTTGATTTTTTGTGGGTCCCCAGTGATATTGGGTGTCTTTCATAATCAGGTTCTGGAGAGGCCTGACCATTTCGGAGAAACTGGAGACAAATCTTCTCACAAAATTAATCTGCCTTGGAAAGACTGCATGGATTTTTTGGATGTAGGTGGGGGAAGTTTAGCGATGACTTGAGTCCTCTCGGGGCCAATAATCATCCCATCACTAGACACAATGAATCCTAGTAATTTTACCTGTTCTACTGCAAATATGGACTTCTTGGGGTTCAAGGAGATGCCGTATTTATGACATCGTAGTAGAATGACTCTTAAGTGAGCTAGATGATCGTCTTTGTTTTTAGAATACATGGTCACATCATCTAGGTAAACTACTACAGAGTGATTGATTAAGCCTCGAAAAGCAATGTCCATTGCTCTCTGAAAGGTAGCACAAACATTAATCAATCCAAAGGGCATTTTGCGATAAGCGTAAGTTCCCCACGGGGCACAGAAGGTAGTTTTTAATTGGTCTGACGAAGACATCAAGACTTGGTTGTATCCAGAGAAACCATCCAGTAAGGATAGCCTTTCGAAACCAGATACTTGTTGAATGATCTGTTCCATGGGTGGGACAGGATAATTGTCTTTGTCAGACGCTTGGTTGAGGTTTTGGAAATCGACACAAAGTCGAATTTCCCCATTTTTCTTCCAAACTGGGACAAGGTTGGATACCCATTGAGTGTGTCTAATAGGAAAAATTATTTTAGCACTTAGGAGTTTATTCAATTCTTTTTGAACTGTCGGTTCTAGTTTAGGATGCATTTTCCTCAATTTCTATTGGAAGGGTAAGGTTTGGGGCTTCATCGGGATGACATGCTGTATAATATTAGGATCGAATGTTTTAAGATCATTGTATGTCCATGCAAAGACATCCTTGAATTATTTAAATAATTTAACAAAAGTAACTTTTTCTTGTCTAGAACATCCCAAGACTAAGTTGATACACTGAGGATTTTCACTAGTCCCTAAATTGACTTTTTCATAAGACAATGAGGAACTGTTGGTTTTACAATTGACCGTCTTTTTAAATTTATCTTCAAAATCATAAAACTTTTCTAATCTAACAACAGATTTGGGTATGTAATTTACCATGTCTGATAGAGCTTCAGGATATTTCAGATTGGGTATTACCGTAAAGTCGTGCAAATTGTCGTCGTGTGTTCATTCATCCATCACTGCGCCTTGAAAGGTTTCTTCCATGTGCAGAAAGTTGATGATTTGCTGATCATCGTCAAATACTCTCCAGTTTGTAATATTGTTAGGAACAGATGGTCGAAACAATATCTCCACAGAGAATGTGTTTTGGGATAAGCCTTCTGCAGGAAGAAGATTAGAGGCTACATTAGCTAGTAGATCTGCTTCAGCATTATTTAATCTAGGAATGGAATTTATATTAAAAGCAGAAAATTTGTTCATTAAAATCCATACCTCATACCGGTAACTTTTGAGATGTGGGGAAAGACAGTGTATAGAGTCTCTTACCTGTCTAACCACTATTTCAAAGTCGCCAAATACAACTAGATTTTGAATGTTCATATCCAAGGATTTTCTGAGACCTTGCAGTAAAGCCTCATATTCTGCGGTATTGTTAGTACATTCAAATTCTAGTCTACAAGCCATTAATGTCTTGTTACCTACTGGATCGATAATGATGCAGCCTACACCAGCTCCTTCTTTAGACTTAGAACCGTCGAAATATAGAGACCAAATTTGATTTCCATCAGGCTCATGGGACTGTTGCATAGAAGCTATTGGTTGCACATATGCTATGATCTCAGACTGCTGTTCAGGATTGTTGATAGGTGAAACTTCAGCCATGAAATTTCTGAAGAAGGTGTCCATCCCTTGGACTTCATGTGAATCAACAGGAGGTGTGTATGGTTCATTTGGGTCGTTCAAATCCGTGACCGTGAACTTAAGGTAACGCTCACAATTCACCCTAATCTTGTTGGGCTTACCGTTTTCTGGAAGCCATAAATGAGACCAGTCTGTTGCAAAGTAACCATGCAGCTGCTCCGACCAGTCCCTGCTCAAAAGAGACCATACACTTCTGGAATATCCACCACAATTATATCAATAACCTGATGAACCTTTGGGTTAGACGATAATCTAATCAATACATTTTTTAGTTCGCCTATAACTTTAACATCTGTTCGATCAAGTTGTATGATTTTTAAAGAAGATGGTTCTACTTCAACGTTAATCTTTTGGCAGACAGACCAAGGCATCACATTTGATGATGCTCCTGAGTCAACCATACAATTATGCACATTTCTGTTGAAGATTTCGAAAGTTAAAAGAAAATGAGGTACATTCTTGCGAGTACTAAGAGTAGTAGCTTGTGGTTTCTTACTCGCAGTTTCTAATGCTACTTTATCTACATTATTTACATCATTTACATTATTTACATTATTTACAGGGGCTACAGGAAGGCTTCCTTTATCTTGTGAATCATGATTATTTTTAGTGGAAGTCTTCTGTGGAACTTTGCTTTGCACAACCTTGTTACCATTTGAATTAACATTCTTGCCATTTTCTGAAATATTTTGCAACATCTTCTGTAACAAAAATGGAAACTTCAACAACTCATAAATAGAAATGTTAGCCCTTAATTTTTTAATATCTTCAACAACATCATAATCTAATTTAGGGCCGACATTACTCTGTTTAGTTTCTGCTGATTTAGATGGCTTTGGAGGTGCAGTTGTAGTATTCTCGGTAGGAGGTTTGTTTGATGTCTTACTCCTAGTGTTGTAAGGGTGAACAGTCTTAAAGTTAGCTTGGAAGATGCTATCCGAGAAGTGTCCAAAGATGTTTGGAGAAGATTCTTCTTCTTGAGCTGTTTCCTGCTCGACTTCCTCCTGAGGGATTTCAGGAGGCATCAAGTTATCTTGGGCTTCTAGAATTGTTTGAAGAGCGCATTGCAAACTTTCTAGGTTCAAGCCTCCGAGGTTTGGATTAGGCTGGTTGGTAGGAAAAGGATTTCAGAAAGGAGGTTTGTAGGGTCCTTTACTCGAGGAAACTTCTTCAGTCGACCTTTTTAAATCTATAACTTGATTAGACAATTTTTGTACAACTTTAGTTAAATTTTCCAAATCAGAGTATTCAGGTTGTGTTTTTCTTTGAGTAGGTCTAGGGAGACTTTCAATCTTCTTTTTGGAAGAAGAAACAGTCTCAGTTTCGTTGCTATAAGAGTCCCTAAGGCTAAGTATGTCTTTTTCAATCTGAGTAGCCTCTTCGAAAGCTTCTAATAACGTGGCCTTTTTAGAACGTTTGACCCAAATAACTATGCTTTGATGTAGAGCTTTAGTGTAGTAAGCTATTACAAGACTCTCAATAGGCATAGAATCTGCAGGGATTTGATTTTTAAGCGTTAAGAATCTTTGATTAAAATCTTTAACTTTTTATTTTGGGTTCATTTTTAAGCTCGAAAGATCCATGACTAAGACTTCCGGAGGTTTACCATCTCCAAATTTTTCCAAAAAGCATGACTCAAACTTTTCCCAAGACACTATGGTATGGGGCTGTTGGGAAAAGTACCAAGTGGATGCATTACCCTCAAAAGTATAAGGGAACAACCTACATACAATGTCTTCATGTTCAACATTACGGAGTCTAATGGCTAACATAAATTTTTTGATATGATCTTCAGCTATCTGTTTTGAATCGGGATCAAACTTGGGAAGCCATTTCTCCGGGTGCTTAGGTAAAGGGTGCTGGGCTCCAGGTACAGCTACAACATCCTAGTCCAACCAGGGTCTAGCAGGGTTGTTCTGATTTGCCATTGGGGTAATGGGTGTGGAAGGTTGAGAAGGTGAATTGCCTTCGTCTGAAGAGGGATCTCCTCCAGAAGAGGAAGGAGACGAGGGAGGTGGTGAAGGAGGTATCCCAGATCCTCCTGCAGCAGGATTTGTGTTTGGATCTATAGGATTCACAGTGAGGTTAATATCACCTAACTGTTCTCTGATATCAGAGAAGTCTAAAGTTTGACCCCACGGATAGTTTGGTTGCCTAAGACGAGCTAAGGCACTATGTGTTTTAATAAGAGATTAATGAATAATCTCTTGTGTATCACCACCTGTAGGATTAGGGGCTGCTGGCTCAACCATGATCTGTGGATCTTCGGTTGAAGTAGTTGCTGTTTGAGGGGGAATATTATCTTGTGAATGGATTCTAGTCACTATAGGTGAGCGATTAGGGGGGGGGGAGGAGTCTTGCGACCACCTCATGCCATTAATTAAGTTCATGCCCTCCTTTTAGCGCCATTTGTCGATGGGCGAAAATGACCATCCGTTAACTGAGAGAGTGGAACCGGTCCAGGGTTGTCTAATAACCCAAGCCGTTTGGAATGAACCACCCTGACGGGTTTAACGACTTCGTTGGCCGCTCTAAGATCCTAAGAAAACCAAAGAGAAAACTAATCTAAACTAACTAATCTATCTAAAACAAATAAAACTAACTAAAACTAACTAAAACAAACTAACTAAAACCAAATACAAGAAACTAAACTAACTAACAATAAATAAAAAGAAACTAATACACTAATCTAATTAAAACAAACTACTAAATTAAACTAAAACTAAATATAAACTACTCTAACTATTCTATATACAAACTACTAATTACTATTACACTAACTCTAATATTTAACTACCTAATTACTAATTGAATCACAACTTATTCACAAATATACATTATCTACAACTTGCAGATTTGAATAAAACCTGTAAAACTCATTTGATTTCTGCCCTAAGACAGCTAGAGATATTTTTTTTTTTTGATTTTATGATTTTATGAATAAGAAATAAAACTTACTGAAATTAAACGATCTAATATATTAATTCTACCTATAAATCTAACTAAACTAATATCTAAATTAAACTGCTAATAAATATACTAAACAAATGACAAACTGACCTGGAAACGCTCCTAATTTTCCCTGTGTGTGATGACTTCGAGGCTGGTCGGAGGAAGGAAACTCGCACCGGTTAATCCAAAAGATTTTCGTAAACGATAAGCTGGGCTACTCTTTGAGTTGTTTACAGGACAAACAAGAAATAAAAAATCATAACAATTATATGATTTATAAATCTATGCAATAAGAGAAACCTGTTATGCAAAACCTTATACTTAATAATTCAACTTATGAAGAAGAGAAATCTGTCGTTCACAAACTGAACTAAGCAATTGCTATGTTTTTTAAATGCTTAGAAGAAATTAGATATGGATTACAGTGATTG
The DNA here is from genome assembly GCA_009831015.1 of Picea engelmannii. Classification (NCBI taxonomy): domain Eukaryota; kingdom Viridiplantae; phylum Streptophyta; class Pinopsida; order Pinales; family Pinaceae; genus Picea; species Picea engelmannii. The sequence continues at coordinate 258,389 of ML795641.1, forward strand.
AATTATATCATTTGCAAATGATTAAGATAGCTAAAGTAGTCATTAACCAAATACATATTGATATACACAACATGAAACAAAATATTGATATCATGAGAAGCTAAAGCTATAACAAAACACCAAATTCTGCCGCAGTCTGTATTAAAATTCCATATCCTTGTTCTCCCACGAATGAGGATGATCATTATTACAAAAATGATAGGTATTTATAAGTCTCTCCACAGGGTAAAACCTCCCTGTGGATAATATCAAACTGTTTTACATAATCTGGGAGATATCCCAAAATCAACTAAACTAGGAAACTAAAATGATATCAAAATAGTTCAAATATCCCCTAACTGCTCATCAAATCCACTACAATTTCGAATTCATCTGCAATAGACCAAAAATAACAAGTTAGAAAGATATTTTATTAACAAAACAATAAAAATCTAATCCTACAGACTTAGCTACAGAATCATCTGATTCTGTAGCTAGTCTAAAATAACATACAGGACCAGAATCGAAATCAAATCAAATCTTTTAAAATAATCAAAAACAATTTTCTTTCAATGATCACTCAAAACGAATCACTCAAGATTCAAATGATTTTATCTTTCATCATTAAACATAATCAAAAGCGATTCAATCAAAAACAGGGGTCATAATACTCTGTTTTTTAGTTACCATAAAATCGGGTCAAACAGTAATAAGACTGTTTCATATTCAAATGAAATAAATAATGAGTCGTATCGTATGTGATACAATCTAATCCAACACAACCATTTCCCACTTGTTATAGCTATAATTATGTAGCATAAGATTCATATCATTTTAATTAAATACAAAGATGGAAAGACTGTTACGATTATGGGTAAATAAAACATTCATAACAACATCAACCAAAATTTGCCATAGATTTCAATCACTGATCATTGCACATGTAAATTCTAACCTTGTACAATATCTACTGCAAACTGATATTCAGAAAAGAACAGAAAAGATGCAATGGCAAATACAAACATTACACAGAGATTTTTCACCTGGAAACCCAAATCGGGAAAACCAGCATATATTATATTGAT
>ML795642.1:9415-71515 GCA_009831015.1 Picea engelmannii
TACCTCAATCAAAATTTCAAATCTGAATTTGCTGTAAGCTTCCTCATCACCAGTGGATAACCATTACTCAGACTTTTCCTCCATACTCTGCCACTTTCATCAGCCTTCTTGCTTCTGTACCTGCAATCTTAAAATTACAGTCAAAATATCATCTCTTTATGCCTTCAAGATCTTTGATCTTGTTCATCCATATACCAAATGGATCATCTTCTGTTTGTATCCTGCTCTTTTCTTATCTTTGACCATAATCTGCTTCTAGGATCCTTCTTCTCTGTATATTACACTCATCAATTCTTTGTGCTAACCAAAATGAGCATTAGTTAGGACAACACCCATACTTTCATGAATATATAAAAGTAAATTCCTTCACAGAGAATAAAAGATACCTCCTACAGATAGCAATCCTTGCTCTGATACCACTTAATGCAGGCACACCCTGCTATGTCGAAGCAGATCTTCGATTCCGCCATTTACTGTACTGGAATCTTCCTTGAATATGGTCTTTACATTCTTTGACAGCACTAAACTTAGTTAACTGTAACTTAAGTTGGCAATTCTGTTCTTTTTGGCAATACTTTTGTTAGATTGGCGGATTTAGCACCTTTTCCTTCGTCATAACACTCTGCATCCATACACCGGGTGACACGTATCCTCCAACGGAATCACCAATGTGCCTCGGGGTTTGAACCCTCCATTCTCCACTGCCATGCACTGATGGACACGTATCTCTCAGCGGAAAATGAAAAGTCTCCTCGAACTTTGAACCTTCAATCTCCGTTACGATCCAGATCGTTTATCTCTTGCTTGCCGACCTCCGTTTTCCGTTGTGCTCTGGATAGCCGACTTTTGCTGTTCGATTCCACTCGAATTTTTGACCATCCGTCTCCTGGATGATTGGAACTGTCGAGCCTTAGTCCGTCCATATTACACTATGATCTCCACTCTTAATCCCAATGCTCACCGGATTAAATTATCAGTCCGTTTCAGATATGCTGCTCGATTTCAGATGTATTCTATCAACGAGAACATAGGCATCATAATCATGTACACAGAGTAATAACATTCCTTAATATATCAATAATTGGAATACTGGAATTGAATTCAACAGAGAAATAAAACCTTCTTTACAAACTCGAATTTTCCCATAGATAGTTTACAAAACAGAGATGTATCTCTGCGCATGCTCCTGGAATTAGATTCCAAGCTTCTCCTTTTCATCTACATTCAAGCTTCTTCCTTGAGCTCTATGAGCTAACCCTCATCTAGGTTAAACTAAATTAAACTAGGTTCAGCTATCTAATCATCAACCAAAACTTGTATTTATATTACAGTGGGTTTCTGTTCCCAGATCCTATGATTAAGGAACAGAGTCCTTAACAAACTCAACTGACCCCTACGAATCATCAGTGACTCACTAACCATTAACAAACCCTAAATCATCTTTTACAAGTGGAAAGGATCTAGAATCCTTATCCATTTTTCAACTCTTTAATGAAAATAAAAAATTACATTTATGTGAGACTCTAGGTCTTTTCTGATTTTCTTGACCTTGATCAAGTCATGAATGAACTCGTTTTCCCTGGGCCTATGCTCCTGCATCAAGGAACCCCAAGTGGGTGCAACTACAAATAATCTAGATCCCTTTTTTTCCTTTTTCTCATAGAAATTCTTCCACCAATATTTGACATGGGGGATGACCTTGAGGAGTGAAAATGTAATCGTTTCTCTATCGGAAAAGTTGTGGATAGAAAAATACCCTTCTAGAAAGTTTAACCATTTATCTACAACATCTGCATCTATTTTACCTTTAAATATAGGAATATAAAAATTGATTTTTATCTTGAAGGGGTGGCACCTCCATTTGAGGTAGATGCGTTTCTTTTTGGAAATCATCGAAGGATTTGTGCAAAGTTGTCCATCATTTCGTTCCTCTATCGCTCAAGGGATTTCTCGAGCAACATTTTGAAAGGATATCCTATCCCATCATCTTTATTTTCTCCCTTTGTTGGCCCTTGGTTATGGAAGAAAGAAAATATCAAGGAAGAAAAGATGAAATGTGAACTGGGCGGAAGAAACAGTCACTATTACTGGGTCGAAGTAAGAAAAAGAGAAGAAAAGACGAAGAGAAGTAAAAGGAAGCAAGTAGTTGGATGAGGAGATCGAGGATGACAGATCAACAAGAAAGACAGATCATGGACAACCCAGCAAGAGGAAAAATCCATCGTTGGATGCTTTGGAACACTATGCGATAAGGAAGGAAAGATAGGCTGGTGAAGCCCTGAAAATGTGGGACAAGTTGACTTAGGGTTTTGGACACCTAGGGTTTTGGTATCTAGGGTTTTGACACCACATTTCAGCCTAAGGGTGTCAATGAGTGATTGTAATGTATAAATAAGAACCTAGATGAGGGAAGAGGGTTCGTTCTAGTTTTTTTCTAGTTTTTTTATTGGCATGAGGGATTATTGTGTGAGAGAGAGAAGTGTTAAGTGTAAGAGCCTTCTGGTATTGTAATATCTTCATATGGGTGCAGAGATCAAGTCCTGCATCAATGTGCGTAGGAAGGGGAGAGATAGAGAGAAGAAGAAAGAATATCTGCTAGCTAAGAGCGCAGATGAGAATTGTATGCTTCATTTTAATATATTATAAAGCAAAGTTTTGTGGACGTAGCCCTAAAGAGAGGGTGAACCACGTATCTTTTGTGTTGTGTGTGATTGATGCTCTGTTTTGTGTCATGTGGTATACCATTATTTCATTACTGTGTTAGATCTGATAGATAATTCTGCGGAGTAGATCTGAACTGGTAGATGATATATAACTATTGTATTGATTTTGTATTGGATCCACTTGATATCCCCTTGGTTGTAGACATCTCTGTCCTGCAACCCCCCATAGATACTTTGGGTGAGACTGCATCTGCTTCATAGGTGTTTCCGAAAGGGCCAGTAGTTAGGGCTTGTTGGTGCACTCTTGGAGCTGAACCTCGGGTCTACCCCTATGCCAACAAATGGTTCTGTTGCTGGGACAGGAATCTTCTTGAAGGAATGTCAAGGTGGTTTCCATCGAAGAAAGAGATTCAGAAGTGGATAAAAGACCAGGAAAAGGACTTCGCTGAAGCCCAATACAAGAACCATAAGCTTAGTAAAGAGGATTAGTTGGAGAGATATATATTCAATTATATACATGAAATTTTCTTTGGAGGAATCCATCAAGAGATATATGAGTGGCTAGCTAGGTTAGAAGATACCCAATTTGAGATCAGATCTAGGCCACCTATGGTTTGGACGTTGGCTCTAATCAAGAAGGTCAAGAAATTTGATAGCGTTGTGTCAAGAGCAGTAGATCACTGGTTTGATAGTACCATTGGAGGGTATATCATTGAGTTTGTTGTTGACAAAGTAGAGTCATATAACCAAGCCGAGAATATTTCTTCAATGGACCCAGAGGAAAATTTTTACATTTTCTGAAGTTGAGGATCAAGATGATATTGCATGAGAATAACATCTTGAAGATACAATAGCTAGATGGATCCAAAAAGGCTAATGTTCAATAATTCAGATAGCGATAGTGAAACAGAGGCTAGACATATGCGCAGTGGGAGAGTGTTCAAAGAAGTTCCTCTCGTGAACCTGTTTAAGAAAAACTATGGGGACGAGGGTTTCTACAATGGAGAAGAGGAAAATCTAATAGACGAGGAGCATTTAGAGGAAGGGAAAGTTGAAGAACCTCGCTAAGAAGAACCATAAGCTTCCGAAACTGCACCAACTATCGAAGTAAGTACTATTAATCCTATTGTTGTTTCAACAACATTAAGAAATCAGAGTAATCAGAGTCACCAGAGCGCTCATAGCATTGTCACTAGTAGTCCACCACATACTCAGTCCAGAAACCTAGGAAGATCTATGACAGACGAGATGAGCTTACCCAACTTTAGAGGAGATGGATCTGAAGACCTTAAGAAGCACTGGTTTATCTGCAAAGTTGTGTGGATTATTAAGCATATCACTGACGAAGTTGTCAAATGAGCTCAGTTCAGTACTACCCTAAGAGATCGCGCACTGAGCTGGTACATGAAATTTGTCCAAGGAGCTACACCTAAACCACTGAATTCCATTAAGACTTCACTAATTGTTGAATTCAAGAAACCAAATTCATAATCACAGTGCATTACAGAACTGAAAGAAATCAATAAGAGAATAGTTGAACCAATATGGGAGTTCGATCATAGATTCAAGACCTTGACAGGCCATCTGAGTTTTCAAATCCCAGATGAGCAGAACAAGGAATGGTTCATTGTTGCCCTCTTACCACACATCAGATTTCTTTTGATGCAATAGAAGATTACTTCGCAGGCTGAGGCATTGGAGATCATCATGAAGCTAGAATCAACCCCTGTGGAAGAATGCATCTCAAGTATGATTCAAATATTGAGTCAGCTAACTAGTTTGTCTCTGCGGGTTGAAGATATGAAGAAAGACAAGGGAAAAGATAAAAGAGAAGACATATGGTGTGTTAGGTGCATATTAGAATTCCATGACAAGGAACAATGTCCCCTATTCCATGAATACTTGGCCTCTGGAGCTTCGAGCCCCTTGAAACAAGTTACCCTACCCTAGTGCGAGGTATGTAGAAACAGACATCGCCCTGGTGAGTGATACTACATGAAAAAATATGTTCAGACACCCACAAATATGTATTGCACGTTCTATAAGTCCATGGGACATGATGATAGGGATTGTAGGGCTTACAATCTCATGCATGAAAGGTCAAGGGATATATACAAGATTCAAGGTGAAGTACAACAAGAAGGAAACACTACACAGTATAACTCACCTGGGAGAGGAAACTTCAACCCTTGGGGTGGATTCTGAGGAAGAGGAAGAGGAGGAGATATGGGTTGAGGTCGAGGATAGATAATCTGCTATAACTGCACACATCATGGACACTTGGCAAGGGAATGTCGAAACCCTTGTACCACTTGCATCTATTGCAACTCTTTTGAGCATGTCATCGAGGAATGTCCAACATTGTTGGCTCAACTTCAAGAGAAACAAGGACCTCAGCAAAACCCGCAGATACAACTGATCAAATAAGAATCTCGTGAAGAATACCCTAGAGCCCCTGTTATCACTTGAGGAGGTGTTGTTATAGGAAAAGAAAGAACGATCCAAGGAAAAACTACAGAAGAATCAGAAGTCAGGAAAACTGCAGAGAAGACACAAACTTTTGATGCAAAGAAATAAAAACAAATGTTCGAGGAGGCAAGAAGAGAATTCAGGGGATACTAAGGCTCTTCATCGAAGACATGACTAAAATTAAGAGAATGTTGAATGCCTCTGGAATTCGATCAGTCTGCTTCACCCATAGATGGAAAAGAGGCGAGTAAACTTGTTAGTTTCTTGTATACATTTATAGAGCTGATTAAAGATGAGAAAGCTATACAAGAAATGCAAAATTTGGTCAGACAGTATGAGATAGGAAGGGTATATCCTTTACTGAATAAAGTAGTACATCAACTATCCAAGAAGAGAAGGGCAAATAAGGAACTACACTTGAATTCTTAGATTGGAGAGTATGATATAGACTATGTGGTCCTCGACTTAGGGTCGAAGGTCAATGTCATGACGAAGCAAACCTGGGCACTGATGGGAAAACCTGAGTTGATATATTCCCCTTTCAGGCTTAGGATGACTAATCAGTAGGCAGTAAGCCCCTTTAGAATATTGGAACATGTCCACGTGGACATCGACAGAGTGAGGACGTTTGCAGACTTCGAGGTGATTGAGATAGTTGATGATAGTTGTCCTTACCCTGCGTTGTTAGGAATTGATTGGGATTTCAAAAATTCCACTGTGGTTGATTTAAAGAAAAGGAGAATGATGTTTGAAGGAGATGGCCTTAGGGTCATCACACCATTAGATCCTAATGAATGTCCGCGATACAATGAGCCCATCAGAGAATAAGACCGCACATACGAACTGGAAAACATATACAAATTAACAACCAGACGACAAGATTACATTAATCCTATGGCAGATGGAAATTTGAGTTGGCGAAGTGACAACGCATATTCATCAGACTTAGAAGAAGCACTGGAGAACTGGCAGAACAAATGTATGAAATATCTACAAGGAGGTGTGCTATATTAACTAGAGAAGTACGCTGGATCTCCACCACAGTAAGTAACTTGCCCACCTTTGATGGTCTGAATCCTTTAGAAACCTTCTTATTGGAACTTGAAGAAAGTGTACCAACACAACAACGCTTGTTGGCAATGGATGAGGCCTTGAAAGCTACAAAAGAAAGATGGTGGGGGATACACAAAAACAACATTACAGAATGGGTACAATGTCGTACCCTTATGACCGCGCGGTTCTCAACACAAGTAGAAGGATGCAAAATTTGGTACACAAGTCGAAGCTGCCCGAACAATGTGACCATGTGCAGAGTTGTGAGGAATCTTGGAACAATGTTACTCAAGAGAAGTGAGTGCACAAATTCATAAACACACTAGACACTATCCCTATCAATTGGTACCTTCAAGCAGAGTTGTTCCTCATCACTGCATATTGGGCAGGTATGACTGAGAACTTTGTCACCACCTTTTTATTCGAAAGCCAATATCCTATAGTAGATCAAGCATTACAGACTGTAAGACAAAAATTATTTGAGGAGGCACCTAGCCTCCCTTTGGAGCAAGAAGAGGATGAATGGTCTTCGCCTCTCTAGAAACTGCAACGTTGTTACAACATCAATGTTGATGAAGACGATGATCCTAGGAAGGTGAACATCGCAGAAACAGAAGGCCAGAGAGATGTGGAAGGGCCAGGAGTTGATCTACCATTTATTGGACAACCGATCAAGATCAAGAAAATCAAAATTGGAACAAAGAAAACACCGAAGCTTGCAAATGTTGGAGATTATTGGGATGTTTCCACTATTGACAAGATCACCGAGTTACTGCATGAATATTAGGACTTGTTTCCAACCAAGTTCACTGATATGAAGGGAATTAAAGGGCCTATGGGATAAATGAGGATCCCTTTGAAACCAGATGCAAGACCAGTCAAGCAGAGACACTATAGATTGAATCCTAAATATAAAGAGAAAGTGAAGATTGAGTTCGACAGAATGCTGGAAGCAAGGATTATAGAACCTATTGAAGAATCAGAATGGATTAGCCCTATGGTGGTACAAGACAAGAAGACATGAGAGATCAAGATCTGTGTAGACCTCAGGAAGCTGAATGATTCTTGTTTGCATGACCCCTTCCCTACGCCATTCACTAATGAAGTGTTAGATAATGTAGGAGGTCAGGAAGTATATTCTTTTATAGATGGATTTTCAGGATACCATCACATCCGGATTGCCAAGGAATATTGACATAAGACTACCTTTTCCACAGAATGGGGATCCTACCAATATACAATAATGTCGTTTGGATTGAAGAATGCCCTGACCATCTTTTCCAGGGTGGAAGTCGAAGCATTCAAGGAGTTCCTACATAATTTTCTAGAAGCATACTTTGATGATTGGACTGTTTTTAGTTTATTGAAAAATCATATCGAATGTTTAAGAATAATGTTGGACAAGTGTAGGCAGTGTCAGATTTCCTTAAACCTGAAGAAGTGCATTTTATTTTCACCATTTGGAGTGTTGTTAGGTCATATTGTATGCAAGAAGGGATTGTTTGTAGATCCATCTAAAATTGACATCATAGTTGATCTACCCCCTCCTACTTCAGTCAAATAGCTGCACACTGTGCTGGGACACACAAGATATTACAAGAAGTTCATTAAAGGATATGCCCAGATTACAACACCCATGGAGAAGCTTTTGAATAAATATTGTCAATTTCACTGGAAAGAAGAATGCCAGTAGAGCTTCGACACCCTGAAACAGAAAATGGTTACTGCACCTATTCTATTTTTCCCAGATTGGAGTAAAGAGTTTCGCGTGCATGTCGATGCATCTTCTATTGAATTAGGATATGTGTTAGCACAACCATGAACAAGAGACATCGACCACCCATTAGCCTTTGCTAACAGGAAGCTATCAACAATAGAGATCAACTACACCACTAATGAAAGAGAAGGGTTAGCAATGGTGTATGCACTGCAGAAGTTCTACCACTACTTGTTGGGAGGAAACTTTAGAATGTTTACTGATCACTCCATGATGAAATACCTAGTCAACAAGCCAGTGTTGGGGGGACGACTATGCATATGGATTCTGCTATTTCAGGAATATGATTTTGAGATCATAGTTAAGCCAGGGAGAATGAACAAAGGTCCCGACCACTTGTCGAGGTTGGAACATGGAGAAGAGACCAATAGTTTGGAGGATACACTACCAGATGCACAACTACTAGCCATTAGAAATATCTATGACCACTTCATAGAGATAGTCCAGTTCCTGTCAACAGGAATGGCACCGAGTGAATATATAATCACCGAGAAGAAACAACTAGTAGTGCGTGTTGTAGACTTTTCTCTTATAGCGGGACAACTATACAAGATGGGACCTGACGAGATACTGAGGAGATGTGTTATGGAGGAAGAAAGACCATTAATCCTTGTCGAAGCTCATGAAGGCATTGTAGGAGGACACTACGTAGGGAAATCCACTACGCAGAAGGTTCTTCGAGCTGGCCTTTTGTGGCCCACCTTACACAAAGATGCTAAGGACTATTATAGAGCTTGCGATGTATGCCAAAGAGTTTGGAAACCATCCAGAAGAGATGAAATGTTGTTAGCACTGCAACTGACCCTACAAAAATTTGAGAAATGGTCCATTGACTTCATGGGACCTATTAACCCACCAAGGAAGCGCACAGGAGAAAGGTACATAATTACTGCAACAAAGTACTTGCGAAGCAAGATCAGTTAAGGACTGTAGTGCCAATACAACTGCTCGCTTCATATTTGATGACATCATAACCAGGTTTGGATTCCCGAAAACCCTTATGAGCGATCAAGGCACACATTTCATTAATAAAACAATTGAAGCCTTGACCGAGGAATTTACAGTTCATCATCAAAATAACACACCTTACCATCCACAAGCAAATGGGACAGTTGAATCATTCAACAATATCTTGGAGACAATGCTAACAAATATTTGCAGTGTCAATAGAGACGACTGAGATTTAAGAGTACCAACAGTATTATGGACCTATAAAACCACTTGCAAGAAGCTAACAATGTAGACCCCATTTAAATTGGTGTATGGTCTTGAAGCCGTTGTCCTAATGGAATATTTGGTACTAAGATTAAGAATTGCTTCCTTTAAAGATATGGACAAAAATGGCGTTGTTCGAGAGAGGCTTGCACAGCTGGTTGAACTGGAAGAAGACAGATTTGTTGTAGGATTTCATCAGCAGGTCCAGAAAGAAAGAGAGAAGGCCTACCATGACAGACACATTAAGAAGAATGTATTTAAGCAAGGTGATATGGTATTGGTATATGACAGTAAGTTCATGAAACATCCTAGGAAGTTCAAAACGCATTGGCTCAGGCCATATGAGGTTTCCTATATTACAGAAGGAGGAGCTTCACAGTTGAAGACTTTGAATGGAGAATGGAAGGAAGGTTTGGTGAACAGGAGATGACTGAAGTTGTATTATGACAACAAGTTGCCTCGCAGCTCTCGATAAAATCATGAGGATAAGGGTATAGGTACCAGGTGCAGTTGAAAATGGGTACCAGACACAAAAAATACAGTCTATGCAAGGGAGGAAGGGAGGACTAGAGCTGGAAGCATAGGATTCCCTGCGCAGTATGAAGATGAAGAAAAGCAAAGGGATCAGATATGAAGTGCCTTTGGACGAGTCACATGTGAGTGTTAGGGGCCTATTGGCCCTTGGTTATGGAATAAAGAAAATATAAAGGAAGAAAATATGAAATGCGAACTGCACGGAAGACACAATGACTGTTATTGGATCGAAGTAAGCAAAAGAGAAGAAAATACGGAGTGAAGTAAAAGGAAGCAAATTGTTGGATGAGGAGATTGAGGATGACATATCAACAAGAAAGACGGATCATGGAAAACTCAGCAAGAGTGAAAAGGCACCATTGGATTCTTTGGATCACTGTGTGAGAAGGAAGGAAAGATAGGCTGACGAAGCCCTGAAAATGTGGGACAAGTTGACCTAGGGTTTTGGACACCTAGGGTTTTGGTATCTAGGGTTTTGACACCTAGGATTTAGCCTAAGGATGTCGGTGAGTGATTGTAATGTATAAATAAGAACCTAGATGAGGGAAGAGGGTTCGTTCTAGTTTTTTTATTGGCATGAGTGATTATTGTGTGAGAGAGAGAAGTGCTAAGTGTAAGATCCTTATGGTATTGTAAGATCTTCAGCTAGGTGCAGAGCTCAAGTCCTACAGCTGGGTGCATAGGAAGGGGAGAGATAGAGAGAAGAAGAAATAAGATCTTCTAGCTAAGAGCACAGACGAGAACTGTATGCTTCATCTTAATATATTATAAAGAACAATTCTGTGGACGTAGACCTAGAGAGAGGGTGAACCATGTATATTTTGTGTTGTGTGTGATTGATGTTCTATTCTGTGTCATGTGGTATACTGTTATTGCATTACCGTGTTAGTGTTAGAAAAACAGGACCATGGAGCAATAAAATAAAACAAATGAGGAAACAAAACACATAAAATACACAATACAATAGAGACACAAATTTATGTGGTTCACCTAAAGTGGGCTACGTCCACCAGAGAAATTTCCAGGTCCTTCCTTTATTATTATCCATCAAATGAAGGGATACAACCTACAACAAACCCGTTGTAACTTCCTCTTCTTTCTCTCACAGTATCCTATCTTAAAATACAATATTCTCTATGATACATAGTCGCAACACATTTCCCTCATAAGAGAGGGTTGCCTTCTAGGGAAAAAAACCCTAACATAATTTCTACCATTAGAGCTATGACCTTATAATGAACAGTCCATATTTACAATGAAATTAAATTATACATTTACAAGGCAATTTTTCCTTCGGGGCTTCGCCCCCGAACCCCTGCTTTCCTCTGGAACCCCTAGCCGAGGGGATAGCCCCCCCCGAACCCCGCAAAGGGGGTAACCCCCCTCTGCATTCCCCTGTGTGGAAGAGTGTACATACAAAGGAATATTCATTTCACAAACCAAGTATATCAAGGAAATTTTGAAGAATGGAAGATTGTGCACCAATCAACACACCCATGGTCACAATTTATAAATTGAACAAAGATTATGAATCTCTGAAAGAAAATCAAACATTGTATAGGTCAATGATTGACATCCTACTATATTTGACAACATCAAGGCCAGACATTATGCAAGAAGTAGGATTGGTTGCATAGTTTTAAGCTACACCAAAATAATCTCATGTGAAAATGGTGAAAAGAATATTCATATATCTAAAGGGAACCTTGGATTTTGGCTTGTGGTAGTCAAGAGGTGAATATTTTACTCTAAAAACATATACAGATGTATATTGGGTAGGGAGTGTTGATCATAGGAAAAGTACAAGTGGAGGAGCATTCTTTCTGGGCATTAATCTAGTGTCCTAGTTGAGCAAGAAACAATCTTCGTTTTCTCTATCCACAACAAAGGCCAAGTATATAGCAACAAAATCATGTTGCACACAATTGTTTTTGGATAAAGTAGACTTTGAAATATATTAAGGTAAAATATGATCACCTAATATCAATCATTTGTGACAACACAAGTTGTAATATCCTAGGTTTAGTTTATTCTCCCAAAACATCTTGTAGAAATCATCCCTTACAACATCACTTGCATGCAACTGAAGTATCACCCAAGGCATCTATTGGAGAAGCATGAACCAAGTTTCTGTAGGGACGAGGGGATGGAAGGCTATCATCGTATTCATTCCCAATTATCTACCCTATGCACAGTATTATGTGTCTCTTTTCCCTTGATTACTGTATTTATGCAGCACCATCATGACGTATTTGCAAGATAAGCTGTTCATTGCAGAATTCATCATTACCGCACCTCAATCATCTAATACATAGATCTATATCTAGTTATGCATAAATAGAACATTCATGAACAATCGCATAAAAATATATTCAGACACAAAGTTTAACGTGGTTCACCCAATCCTTGGGATACATCCAAAACAGTTGGATTCTTTATTATTCTTCATACAATAATATTAGGCTTGTGCACTTCACTTACAATAGATACATCATGATATCCTTCCTCATCCTACCTAGTCACTCTGTAGTGCAAGCCTCTCTCTACAAACCCTCCCTAAACCTTTAGACATATAATTTCTCTCATTCTCAGTCTATTCTCTCAACCTCATCCTATCATCAACTCAACTTTTAGCAACAAAAACAACAATAACCTATTTTCTTATTCTCTGTGAACCCCATTCTTCCCAACCCATTACATATTTATAAATTGGAATTCAAGGCTCAAAACCCTACTTGATTATCCCCAAAAACCTATAAAAACTCATGATGACTCATTGTTTGGGTGTGCTTTTCTTGCCTTTACATATGCATATTTCTTTTACATTCCTGATTGTTGTTCTCCCTACTTTTGCGCATCTATCTTCTTTTGCATTCCTAACTGTTGTCCTTCCATCTTTTGCATGTGCCCTCAAAACGTATTTCTTTGATATGTTTGTCCAACAACCCCCAACACTCACATGTGGCTCGTCTCAAGCCACTTAATCCTATCAATTCATGCCCCTCCATTTTTCCATGAAATTAAGTCGACTTTCACTCACCATTCCTCTGAGGACTTCTCCATTCAACATTTCCAACCACACATCACTCATCTCCATCACATGCTTAATTACATATGGTCCTAACCAATGCATTTGAAACTTCTCTAGATGTTGCATAAAATTATTGTCGTATAGTAATACTAAGTCTCCCACTTGATTTTTTTTTTTAAAGTGTCTATCATGCCATGCATTTTCTTCGGTATTATGAACTTGTTGATGTAACCCTCTGACAAATCAATCTTCCTTGAGCTGTAAAAACTATTAAAATATCTCCTCTACTGCGCCATAGTATGAAGGATAAGTATTCACTGCAACACACAGGCTAGGCACATTAAACTCTATCAGAATTACTGCTTCTTTCCCATATGCCAGCCTAAAAGGTGTATGTCCAGTCAATTTTTTACTTGTAGTCCTATATGCCCATAATAATGCAGGGATCCTCAAGTCCCAATCATCCCTTTCTACATTGTAGATCTTTTTCAGATCATTTTCCATAATTTTATTAAAATATTCTACTGTCCCATTGGCCCGAAGGTGATACAGTGTACTCTTCCAATGATGAATTTGAAATTCCTCCTTCAATGTTGCAATCATCTTATTCAGGAAGTGCATCCCTTGATCACTTAATAGACTATAGGGGCATCCAAATCATGTAAATAAATTCTCAAATAGAAACCTTGCAGCAGTCTCCACAGTGCAGTCTATGATTGGTTTTTCTTCTTCCCATATGTTCAAATACTATGTCACGGTGATTACATATCTAGCTCTTGATCTTCTTGTTGGTGGGTTAATCGATCCAACAACATCTATTTCCCATTTATCAAACTCCTGCAACACAAGATGTGAGTGTATATAGTCATCTCATCCCTTATAGATGGTTTTCCCACCCTTTGAAAAACATCACATTCCTGAAAATATTCTTTAGCATCCTCATGAAGTGTGGGCCACCAAAGCCCTGTGCACAAAATATTTTGAGTTGTTTCTTTACTTGTGTAATGTCCTTCTACAATTCCTTTGTGCACTTCAGAGAATATAATTGGAATTTCATTCTCTAGCACACATCATCATAAGATCCCATATGTGCCTAACTTGTATAAGTTCCTTGCAATTACCTGGTAGTCCGTTGATTTAACCACTAATCGTTTCTTCTGTGCAACTATCATGTTTGACAATGCCATTCCTGTACTTAAAAACTGCACAATGTATGTGAAGTAGTAGTTCACCATTTTAACTATAAATAATTGCACATATGGTAAGTTGTCATCTAGATTCCATGCATCTTCTCCTGATAATATGCGTGAAAAGTGATATGGTCATGCATTCAACTTTTTGTTAGAAAAACATGATCGTGGAGCAATAGAATTGAAAAAATGCGAAAATAAAACACAGAAGATACACAATACAATAGAGACATAGATATATGTTATTCAACCAGTGTGGGCTATGTCCACCAGAAAAATTTCTAGGTCCTTCCTTTTTATTATCCCATAAAATGAAAGGATACAACCTACAACACACCCATTGTAACTTACTCTTCTTTTTGTCATAGTCTCCTTTCTCATAATATAGTATTCACCATAACACACAGCCGCAATACAATTCCCTCATAAAAGAGGGTTTCCTTCTAGGGAAAAAAAACCCTAACATAACTTCTAACATCAGATCTATGACCTTATAATGAACAGTCCACAACCTGCATAGGAATTAGGAAGATAATTAGGCTACACAACCAACAATATCCCATTTGGAGATTGATCACAAGAACTCCATTTTTGTTGTACCTGTTGGACTATGATCCACCTTGGACCTGGAGAATTTCTCATCTTCACCTTCATGCTTGAAGGCCAACTGAAATTGAGAAAGAACTCAGTTTCTCCCTGGTTACTACCTTTGTTAACATGTCTGCGGGATTTTGGCTAGTATGTATCTTTTCCAACTTCAAATGTCCATCTTCCAAGACCAATCATATGAAATGGTACCTAAGTTTTATATTCTTAGTCTTATAATGGAAGGTTGAGTTCTTTTCAATATGAATGGAACTCTCACTTTCACAATACAACATTTTATTCTCCTGCTTCTTTCCCAATTCCTCCATAAATCTTTGTAAAAAAATCATCTATTTACTAGCCTCTATAGAAGAAACATACTTTTCTTCCATTGTTGAAAGTGAAACAACCTTTTGTAGTTTTGAAATCCAACTTACTATTGTTCCACCTACAGTAAAAAAATATCCTATGGTGCTCCTCCTGCTATCTTTATCATCTGCCATATTTGAATCAACATATCTCTATAGAACAATGTCTGAACCTCCAAAACATAATGCATGAGTACTAGTACCTCTCAAATATCTAAGAATCCACTTTACTTCATCCCAATTCTATTTACCTGGATTTTCCATATACCTTCTCACAAATCTCACTACATGTGAAATATATGGTCTTGTGCACACCATAACATACATGAAGTTGACAATTGTTGATGCAGAAGGGACCCTGGACATGTATTATATTTTATCATGTGTCTTGGGACACATTTCCTTGGTTAGTTTGAAATGGATTTCCAAAGGTGTACTCATTGTTTTTTCATTCTGCGTTATAAACCTTTCCAACACCTTCTCTATGTACTCACCCTAAGATAATGTCAATTTGCGATTTTTCCTATCCCTTGTTATTCTCATACCAAGGATTTTCTTTGCAACACCCAAATCCTTCATCGCAAATGAATTAGCTCATTTATTCTTGAGCACATTTATATCTTGCATGTTAGACCCCGCAGCAAGCATGCCATCTACATACAATAGCAAGATAATATAGCTTCCCTTTTCTAGCCTTTTAAAATAAACATAGTGATCAAAATGACATCTACTATAACCTTGTTCTATCATAAACCTATTAAACTTCAAATACCACTGCCTTGGATCTTTCTTTAGGCCATACACGCTCTTCTTCAACATGCATACCAAATTCTCCTTTCCTTTGACCTCATACCCATGTGGTTGTTACATATAAATATCTTCCTCCAAATACCCATGGAGAAAAGTTGTTTTTACATATAATTGTTCAAGATGCAAATATTCTACTGCCACAAGACTTAAAATAGTCCTTGTTATCCCCATTTTGTGATAACTAAGGAGATGATGTCTTGAGGCCCTCGGGTTGCAAATATGGAGTTCTGAGATTCTAAATGGCCAACAATATGGTTTGCATAGATGGAAAACCCAATCACCACCACATATGGTCACAGGTTTAGAGATGGCATCCACCACACCAGTTGGATTTCAGAAGGCAATGGGCCTTGCTCCATGAGGACCTAATTGGTGGATAGTTTTGGGAGAACAAGCCTAGATTGGGATTCCACAAGGCTACAATCCCACATGTTGGATGTCAAGGGCCAGCATGCTATATGAGAGAGATATGACTTGGATGGCCTTGATGATGACTTGGACGACCTAGCCCACCTATTTCTTGCCAAATGATTTTCTCAAAAGGGAAAAAATGTCTCACTTTTTTGCATGACGTCATGATGTTAGGGGATATGGCTTGGTGGTGAGGTGCCACTCATTTTCACTTGGACGTTTGAGGAGGAGAAGGGTTTTCACCAAGACAATATCACCTAGATGCTTGACGCATGGCCTTGGGAGGCCCTTCCATGCTTCTCCAACACCAATGACTTCCTCAAAGTGGAAAAACGTCCCCTAAAGGAGTGAAGTCATCCTATATTAGGGTTTAATTTCATAAAAAGATGAAATTTTAAGTGAATTGTTTAATATTATTGTGTTAATGGGGAAAGATTAGGGTTGTTGACCCCTAATATTGTGTTTTATTCCTTATTTTGTGGACAACCCATGTTGGCTAATTTTTGAATAAATAGAGATCATAAGATTTCATTTTGACTCATAACTTTCCTCTCACAAGAGGTTTTGGTCAGAAAGTTTTGGTTTCCTTGGCTATTTTTGCTCTTTTATACTTGTGTATGACTGATTTTATGAATGCTTGATGGAAGAAGGCCTAGCGCTAGCTTTGGATGATGCTTTCTATCTCTTGTGGTGAATTGTCTTAGCATTTCTCTTGATATTGGTATGGTTTTTACTCTCTTGCTATCATTTATTTAAATTCAAGTTGTTTTTATGCTAGGAGATAGGTGGGAAGTATAACTCCATACACCCCCACCATAGTATTCACCATTTTTTCTTCATCTCATTCATTGACAAGGGTTTTCTAAGAGAAGTATAAGGGCATACATCCTCTTAGCTTAAACCCTAGCTTAGAGAAGCTTGCCTTGGGAAGTAAAAGGGATTACACCCCCAAGGAGGTAGCTTCCCTAAGCTCCTTGTGACTCCATCAACCAAATAGTAAAGACACTAGTTATTAATTTGTTGCATTGGAGAAATAAATTATTGCATTGGGAAACATGAATTTCGGTCTTTTTACTTCTTGTAAAAGTGGATTTTCTTCCTTGTTCCTTGGGCACCTCACAACCACTAGGGAGTATTCATATAAGGGATACTTATTTATTCTATTACAAAATTGCATCTTCAACCATTAGGGCTGCAGAAACCCTAACATACTTGCTTTAATAATTCTCTTATCAACCATTGGTTTTCGCTCAAAGTTTGCACTTGTACTCTCCTTGTCCTAGCGCACTTTTTGGAAAAGTTTGAGGGGATTCCGGTGGATTATTTTCTCATTTTAATACATTGAATTTTGCATACATAAGGCTGAAAACATTTGTTGTGGACAAGTTTTTACAACATCCCTATCTTTGTGCTAAAAGTTTTGGTTCTTCATCTTGAGTTTAGCTAGTCAATTGCTAGTCTTTATCTTGTATTTTCTATTTGATCTTGAGCACATATTGAGAAGATTGTAGTATATTTTTATTTCTTATATATATTTTCATATATTTCTGAAAATTAGGGACAACAAGCTTAACTTTTTGATCCAACTAACATATACTATTGCAAGGTGTGTTTTCTTGTGTCTCGGGAAGGCACAATCATTCGAAAAAGCACTATACTTGTGGGGCAGCCTTTACTTGAATTACAAGGCATCTCTCCCTACCCTTATTTCCATTTATACTTGTCCTATAGGGGCTACATTTCCACTTCCTTACATCTTAGTCTCAAGCCCCCTAGGGTCACCGGGATCGCCTCCCTAGAGTGACCTAGTCACCCTTGAAGTGCGATACCTACATCGAGGTGACATTGGGTGTAGGATTCTCATAGTTATAACACTTTTTATAGGGTTGGTTTGGGATTTTCCCAACCTACAACTTGTGCCATAAAATTTTGGCACCATCGCCGGGGAGGATTTTGAATCCTCTTCATACCCTAACGACACTTTGGTAAGTTATCCCAAATCCTTTCCCTTATCTTACCTAATGACTCCATCCAAGGGACGTTCCCTTTCCTCCCTCCTTGATGAGCTCATATTGAAGCTCACCTGGCGACTCCACCTTCTAAGAATACCCATTTCCCCAAACCTTTCCCCCTGGGAAATTCAAGACTTCCGAAGTTTACCAAAAAAGGCCTCCTCTCAAGTCTCCCATAAATCCCTTCCCCTTGATCCAATGGATCTCCCTTGGGAAAGAGACCTCTACAAACCCCTAAATATGACCAACATCCAATGTTACCCTAACAAGATGTCGACAGATGTCAACAAGTGGTTGTGAAAGTTCCCAAGAAACAAAGTGATAACTATCAAATACCACATTTATGTCATGGTCTGAGACATGGAAAATTCAGGTACTAATCATGAAGATGTGGCCATGAGACTATTTTCCTCATCATTGACTAAGGAATCTCTTGATTAGTTCAAGGGACTTCCTGATAATCATATCATGACCTATGATTCCTTTTCCACCTTATTTAAAAGAATATGGTCAAGAAAATAAGATGGTGGGACACTTGCAACGTAGTTCAATCAAATAAAGAAAAAGGAGAATGAAATGATAAGAGAATTCATTTCAATATTTGATTGGTTGTACAATCAAATTCCAACAAATTACCATCCTACAACATCATCAGTTTGTCTCCTTTACATGAATTCCTTTGAAGGGAAGTTCCAATACATTCTTAATGATAAAAATCCCACAAAATTGGCACAAGCTAAAGAGTTCAGTATCGACATTGAAGAGAATCTCCTTGATTAAAAAATAGAACCTTTTTAGTATCCCCGCAACAAGACAGAATCAAGGACTGATATTTCCAACAACAACGCTCTTGATCCATTTTCTTCCTAATTTTTCTCATGTTGTCCATCTCTTTAATTCTTTGGATCTCTGTAATATTTATTCACATGTCCTTTATTCCCACAATTCTAGCACTATATCTTTCCTAATATGAATTTGGATCTGCCCTTCTTAGAATTATTGCGGTTCCCTGAGCCCTTTCCTCTATCCTTTTGTCGTCCCCTATTATCCATATTCAATGCATTATCTAATGTCTCACATGTGATTTTTCGTCGCATTTCCTCGCTAAGCATAACACCAACAACATTATCAAATTTCAGAGTGTTTGAACTAGAGTCAAAGTTACTTACAACCATGACCAATCCATTCCATATTTTTGGCAATGAGCACAAGATTATAAGAGCACTAACCTCAACATCAAAGTCCACTTTTATAGAACTTAGTTGATTATTAACTGTATTAAATTCATTTAAAATATCGGTAAAAGACCCACCTTATATCATATTCATATTAAATAATTGCTTCATTAGAAATACCTTATTTGAGGTTGAGAGATTTCCATATAGTTTATCCAATGCCTCCATCAGATCCTTCATTGTATTTTCTTTTGAAATATTGAAAGCCACTGACACTTCCAGGTGTTGGTCCTAAGGTCTGCACATGACTGCTAAAGGGCAGAGCCAGGCCACCTTAAGTGTTGGAATAATTGATTTTTTATAGGTTTGATTGATTTATTTCATGGCCAGCTGATGAATGGGATCTTAAGGATAGGGGTCTTGTTGGATTGTTCAACAACATCAAATACTAGTTTTACCTTAGTTCGTGGCATGCATTCTAGTAATTAGACAAATACATAAAGATAAAATAGAGGAAATACTAGAAAGCATACAATTTGTCACTTGTTGTATGAAATTTCAAACTTGAAATAATATTTCATATCTAAAACATGTACCTAAACACAAATTATCAAAACAAAATGTATGAAAATAAACAATTTACTGAAACAATAGTTGAAATCAGGTTGTATGACAATAAATAGTTCATAGAGACAATAGTTGAAAGGAAAAGAAACTATTATTTTTATACATTTCACTTGCATTCAAATAAGATAACAAGACGCACAAGATTTGAGAAGAAATATTTTGTCACCAGAAATTATATTCACCGGGTGGGAAACGTAGTAGTTTTACACTTCAAAGCTCAGTCAAAATCCTGATGCTTGATACCCAAAAAGTTGAACCTATTTACATTCATAGATTCATGTATTTATGCTCATCCAGATAAGGTTCAGTTACTTATCTAGGATCTAAGTTTTGAAGTTCAAATTTACATTACATTTATATCCTGTAGATACAAACTTCATTGTTACTTCCTAATTACAACTTGTAAACATTTCTTTAAACTGAGTGGAGTTGAGTTCAATTGTCAGTTCATAGAGATAACTCCCCATCACTTCCACCTTAACCAAAAACATTGTTCTTATCAAAAGTAGCAATTTATTACAAGTGTTAGTAGTACCTCTAACTAAACCAAAAAATATTATGTCAGTGCAACTGGAGATTATTGTTGATAACTGAAGTGAAAGAGATGTATAACAAGGGTCTTCATAAGTTTTAACTAGTTGTTAACTCTGCATCGATGCCCATGCATGCCAATAATAGGAGACAAACTCTGAATAATAGTAGACCAAGCTAGAACAAGTTTCAAATTCTTTTGATTTTTCACAGTAGTAGACATTCAAATAATGTCCTTCAAGAACATGCAGTTTTTCTGGTGTTTCTTTTGCAATTTCTAATATTTCTTCTATGGATTTGTGTGTTGTAGCTCAAGAGCCTAGTTTTGTTATTGTATATCCTAGATTTTCTACCTCATGTCATCTTTATTTTTTTTGAGATCTTGCATATGGTGATTACTGTCATCCATGTCCATGTTAGTTTCAATTTTTGGCTTGATTTCTTCCTTTACTTTGATTCCATTTTTTAGCCCATGCTCTTTGTCAGCAACAAGTTTATTGAGGTCGATGGAGATCTTGTATTTCCTTGGTCTCATTTCATATCTAAGCCTTTTCTCATGTTTTTTTCCAGTGGTGTCTCTCATAGTTTCGTGCACCATTGAAATTTTCCCTTTTATCTCTGATTTGATATCTTGTACAACCTACTCAGGGACCTACTCTCTATCTAGACTTGTGTCATGAGAATCTTACTTAGGGTCTAGACCAATGTCCACCAAATTTTGTTTTGATTTTGGATCATCAATTTTTTTTTTTCACAACAACATATTTGGCACCTGAGGTCTCCCCTTCACTACATTTATTCTTGGTCTTGTCCCCTTTCATCCCCTTCAAGGTATGTATGACCATCTCCTCCATGTTGGCGAATTCAAAGATGTCTTCATTAGTATCCTGATATTCAATCAATATGGGATTTTTTTCCATTAAGAATGGATCAAACAATGTCTTGGATTTCAACCTCAACTGGTTGGTAAACCTGGTCTTTAGCTTGGGTTTTTTTGGCATTTCCTGGACCTAGATTGTTTTTCTTCATTTTTGATATAGTTTCTGACATAGACCTTACCACTTTCCATTTCCCTCTGTTTAGATGTAGAGGACATCAATTGCCTTTGAGGAATTTCCTCCCTTTGTGGAGTAATGGATCGTGCTTTCTCTGATCAAGTCCTCCCTTTTTTAGGTAATCTCCTCTTTTTGGCTCATTGGGTGGATTTGGATGAACTCCTAGGTTCAGGAGAAACTCTAGCTGCCTAGGAAACCTTGACCTCTTGTTCTTCGGGTTGTTGATTAACTTCATGTTCTTCCTATAACCCTAAAGACACCAGAAAATCGGTCCAAGACATGTCCAATTGACTGAGATAAAAAAGAACCAATATTTTAATGAAACCTTGGTGGTAGAGGATTCTATGAGAATATTTTGGGTAATTCTAGATTCTCTTAGACATCTTAGTTAGTCTTTTAAGAAGATAGAAGGGGAGGTTCAGTTCTTTGTCACCATTTAAATTCATGAGGAATATAATATGATAATAGTGAACAATTGAGATCCTACCTTCTCCTGTGATATATCTTTGAATTGTAGACATAATGCCCCTCCACTCTTCTTTAATCCAAAGGATTGGGATTCCCCAGCTCCAATTGGGGTTTTGATGTTCTTCCACCATAAACTTAATGCAAAATTGAACTGATAATTTACCCTTTTTAAACCACCTCTCGCCACTGATAGAGAGAGTGCATGCTCCAAAGATGAAGTGTTATGTTATATGGATGGTTATGTCCCTAATCTTAGTCTAAAAACCATCAAAGTTTTGCGGGAATATTAGGGAAATTCCTTTATTATGTACATTAAAAAAACATATGAGGTCAAACCATTATCCCCTGATAAAATATCTCTAATTTCTGGTATAGCTTCGAACAATTCAAGCTCTGTTGGCTCTGCCCGGTTTAACTTCCAACATTCTTTGGGTGATACCATCATGACTTAGCAGCTTTTTTTTAGAACAATTATCGAGGGTATGTGTTATTTCAGGTTCATAAACAACCTGCAATAATAACTGCACAAAACCTGCAATGATAATTGTTCGAGGCACAAACGTGCATAATCTTAGCATACAACTTGTAATGATAGCTGCACAAGGAAAAATATGTACACAATATCAAGTTGACATAAATATGTCAGTGCATGTTGAGCGCCAACACACTTTTGTTCAAACTTTTAATTTTGTTTTTTTTAAACATAAAATTCATAAAATAGCACCCGTCTGTTGATTTCACAAATGGGGGCATTCTTGCAATCAATACCTTTTGCATCAATATTCCTAAGTTATTCTTTTTGCAACCAAGTAGTGACAGAACCATGGTGATAGGACTTATTAAGCTCAAATCAAAACTTGACTTGACCTTATAAAGAGAAAAGGACTAATAAAAATAAAATAAGGGATGACAAAAACAAATTGAAATGACTCAACACACCATGAAGAAAAACTAGCTAGAGGCTAGGTTGATAGATGAATGGGTTGTTTTATGAACATAAGGCAGAGGAGCATGCTTAGGATCTAACATCATCTCTAACTGAGGGTAGAAATTCCTTGTGAGGTTCTAAGAACAACGGACCTGTGTGCCTCAATTCTTCATTTCTTCCACCCTGCCATCAACCACTTAATTTCCTCTACCAGTCCTGTTACTTGTATTATTTCAACTAAAAACCAAATTTGTAACTATACCTCGATGCATTTATTGGGATATGGAGTCCTTTATTCAAACTAAACTATTGAATCAAACTAGAAATCAAAACAACTATGTACATAATGAACCACCTCCTGTTCATCAAGTAAAGTAATGCTTCAGGAAGCGCCCATTGACTGGGCTTCCAAAGATCTCAATGTCATCCCGATTTTTCAATATAAAGGTATTGTTATCTAGAACTTTGGCTACCTTGACGGGACCAAACCAAAGGTTATCAAACTTACCATGCTTGGGCTTGTTCTCCCTCTTGGCATCCCACCTTAGAACCAGGTCACCTACTTGAAAAGTATATTTTTTGGTTTTCCTGTCAAAGGATGCCTTAAACTTGATCTAGTAAGCCTCAATTTTCTCATTTAATATTTCTCTTCTTTGTTGAAATTTAATAATCTGAAAAATCCTCCTCTAGATTTCATTAGGCTCCTCCACTTCCTCCTATAAAAATTTCAACACTAGTAGACCAAGATGGGTTAGAAAAACAACATCCACCCCATAGTCTAGCTGAAATGGAGAGGTACACAATGACTTCTTGGTGTTGATCATGTCATACCATAAGGCATACCTTATTTTTGAATCCCATGATTTTTTATTCTCAGCCAACAGTTTTTCGATGATCCTAATGAAGGTTTTTTTTTATGACTATGCCAACCCATTTCCATGTGGGTAATATGGTGTAGAATGTTTCAGAATAATGTTGTAATTCCCACAAAAACAAATCATGGACTTGGATTTGAATGCATGAGAATTTTTTGTTATTATTTTTCTGGGCCATCCAAACCTGGAAAATATACTTGTTTTCAAAAAGTTCATGATTACCTTGTCAGTAACATTCATGGTAGGAACACCTTCAATCCACTTTGTAAAGTAATCAATGGAAGTTAGGATCCACTCATGTTGTCCACAGGAGGGTAGGTTTATCTCACCTATGAAATCTAGGCCCTATTGTTGAAATGGGATGCTAGGAGTAATGGGTTTCAGGGGTAGTGAGATCAATTTCTTCTTTCCAACAAAGTTTTCATACTCTTCACAAGTTCTGACCATGGAAAACACATCAAAAAATATGGTAGGCCAATAGTATCCAACCCTTAGAACTTTGAGGTTTGTATCTTTCCAATGTTGGTGACCCCCACAAACTCCTCTATGCACATATGTTATAACATGTGTTGACTCATCTTCATCCAGACACTTCAACAAAATACCAATAGGGTCTTTCCAATATAAATTCTGGTTTAAAATGCAATATTTTACTACCTTTAATTTAAGAGACCTAGTTTTGGATTTCTCCAACTTTGGTCGGAATTCTAGGTGTTGTAAAAAATAAATGATATCTCTATACCAGGGTGAGAGGGAATACTTATCCAGTAACTGCATGGTGTTCTTCTCAGCCTGTATCAGTGGAGCATATGATTCATTGAAGATATGGTGCAATTCCAGTGCTTTGCAATTTGAATCAGATAACATCTTGGAAAGGACTTGTACCTTGATCAAATTAGTGAGCTTTATGTGCATATCATATTCCATAATTTTGAATATCCATTTTCCCCTCTTCCCCTCACTGTCTATCTAGACAAGGATCTCCTTCACACTGCTGCTAGGGACATAAGTTGTTATGTTGGACTGCAGAACATAAACCTTGAAGAACTTCAAGGCCTTCACTAAGGCATAGGCATGCTTCTCCAATATGTCATATTTCAATTCAACATCCTTGAGTGCTTTGCTAAAGAAGGAAATGGGTTGTTCATGCCCATCTTCATTCTTTTGTAGCAGTACAACAACAATAGTCTCCTCAGAGGAAAAAAATAAAATCAAGAATTATTTGGAATACGATGGACTAACCAGAATAGGGGCTTCAATCAGAGCACTCTTTATCCTTTTTAAGGATGATCTTGATTCCTATGTCCATTTAATGTCATCATCTTGTTTCATCATGTTAGTAATAAACCTTATGATCTCAACAAAGTTTGGTACAACTCGCCTTAAGAAATTTATTTTTCCTATAAAAGACTGTATGACCTTCTTATTTATGGGGATGTCAATTTAATAAATAGAAGCTACTATTTCCAGGTCTATATTTATCCCTCCTATGGATATAATGTGGCCTAGGAGATTTCCTTATAACTTAGAAAAATGGGATTTTTTGGCATTCAAAGAGATTCCAAACCTTCTGCATTTTTGAAAGATTTGCTCCAGGTGTTGCAGATGTTCATCATCAGATTTTGAAAATATGGTGATATCATTAAGATAAATCACCATGAACTTGTCCTTTTCACCCACAAATGCAATGTACATGGCCCTCCGAAAGGTTTCCACTACATTCATCAGGACAAAGGGCATTTTATCATACATGAATGTACCCCATGGGGTGGTGAAGGAAATGTTTTCTTTGTCTTCTTCAAGTACTGCTATTTGGTTGTATCTGAAATAACCATCCAACATGGAAATTATGTGAGCACCTACTACCCTTTGCAAAATATGGTCCATCTTGGGAAATGGATAGTCTTCTTTCAACGAACACCTGTTCGGGTTTTTGAATTCCACACATAAGCATATTTCTCCACTCTTTTTCCTGATAGGTACCAAGTTGTCCACCCAATCTAAATATCTCAAGGGCACAATGATTTTGGCATCAAGCATAATTTTCAATTCTTTTTCAATAATAGATATCAATAGAGGATTAAATTTCCTAATTTTCTTCTTAAATGTCTTTGAGCCCACCTTTAGAGAAATATTATGCTGAATGATGTCAATATCAAAGGTCTTCAAGTCCTCATAAGACCATGCAAAAATATCAACAAATTTTTTCATAAGGATGAAATGCATGTCTCTCTACTCATCTAGTATTGCTTTGGATATTTTGACAATTTTGGGATTTGCATCTGTCTCAATATTGCAGTCTACAACTTCATGATCTTGAGTTTTAATGGCATCTTTCCTGGAGACATCATTGTTGTCAAAAGGCCTCTCCAGTGGGACTAATCCCCATGGAATATTTATTTTTTTAAGCTCCTCCATCCAAGCTTGCTTTTAAGACCTGGATAAAATCATTCCAAACTCAGGGGGTATATCAACTACAACAATATCCATAACCATGCTTTTCATGGGAATCTGAGATAGAGAAACAACCATATCCTTAATTAATCCCAAACATTTTACCTTTTTGGAATCAAAAGAGTAAAGTTCCCGGTATGGATTGGTAATTTATAGCCCTAGATATTCCATGACAACCTTAGGCATGAAATTATGTGAGGCCCCAGATTCCATAAGAAAATTGTGAAAGATGTTTTCATGAAAATTCAAGGATATGTAAAAAGGTGGGGAAGCATAAAACCCATATTCAATGTGTGGGTCAACAATGATAGCAGGGTTCTCATCCTGCAGACTTATCACATCAGATGAGATAGAAGAAGTGGGTGGCTTCAAAACCTTCATGATATACCTCTTGAAAGGATCATTTTTCAGTAACTCTGTCAAAGGTACAGGGATATTGATTTTTCTTAACTCATGTTCTATGTTAAAATAATTTGGTTGTTTGTCTTCTTCTTTTACCTCTAGAACAGTCAGTTTAGTTGGTTATTGTTGATCTGATTTATTTGTTGTGTCTTTTTTTGGACCTTGATTTAGAGGAGGATCTGATTTCGTATTCTAAATGGGCACATTTGTCCCCCCCCCCCCGGATTAGGCCTTAAATCATACTTCTTTTGGGGTTGTCTTTGAAAAAACTCTTCTCCCTTTCCATCATCATCAAAATGGTTTGAAAATTGAGAGATTTATTAGTCTTGCTGAGTTAGATGACTATGATAGAAGTCTGTTTCATTAAACAATACTGCAGATTAATCTCCAATGTCATTAGTATCATCCCTCTCCTCAACTTCATTTTTCTAAAAAGGGGGAACAAATCTTTGATCTTCAACATTCCTCCTTTCCCTCTGCATTATTTGAGGGACATTACTAGGTCTTATAAACTAATTAGTGTTCTTGTTTGCAACATCCTGATATGGTATGTTTGGCTACTTGGATTCCCATTTCAGTTTAGCTATTTCTGAAGTCGAGAATTTCAATTTTCGAGTCACCTCATCTAGTTTTGGGTCAGATTTTGTTGGGTTGGAAGAAGAAGGAAGATCTTACCTATGCTTATTTTTGTCCCTATATGATTTGTTCTTCAATTTTTTTGATGCTAATATGTTAGACTCAACCTCAATGGTTTCCTCTTGCATAGATAGAAAAGTGGTGGACCTCCTCTCCCTTAACAGGAGAGAAAATTTAGCATCAAATGCATTTGCAAATGTGATATTGGTTGAGGCTTCAGTTGGCTTGACCTCATTAGGGATCTTGTTATACATATTATTGAATCGCTTAGTGAAGTGTGACACATACTCACCATTATTCCTCCTTAAATACACAAACTCGGTGATGTAGTACAGGTAATCCCTCTTGTCTCCCCACTGTTTTAGAAAGGCCCCATATAATGCCTCAGTAACTGTGATAGAGTCCGGAGTTAGACCACGAAACCACTTGCTTACCTCTCCATTCAGTGTCTGCACAAAAAATCTCATCCATTAATATGCATGTTCAATGTTAAAATTTTCTGCAAAGCTATAAAATGCTACCATATGTTCCTCGGCAGTAACATCTCCTTCACCATTGTATATGGGAATATATTTCATGTAGTCTCATGTTGGAAATGCATTTAGTTTTTCAGGAAACACTAAAGGTGCATACTCGGTTGTAATTATGGCTTCCATCCCGTTGATAACCATGTTTGGGAAAACTGGGCTTTGAGGCTAAGGAGGAGATACTTAAGTGGTTTATTGAAAATATGATGAGGTAGAAGTTGACCCAATATATATCTGAGGGATTATTATAAGGGGCTTTTAAAAAATAATGATCTTGGGTTGCTTCTTATTAAGGACATGGGCAACCTTTTCAGATGTAGGCCTGCCTTTGGATAGCAAGGGATGCATCTAAGCAAGTGTGGAATTCCTTAGTTTCCTACCTAGATCAAAATTTGTTGTGTCACCATTAAGGTCAAGGTTGAATTTTGAGGCTTTGGTATGCTCAGGATTGATTTCCTGAATCCCTTCTTGGGAGACAAAATTCCTTAATAGTTTTGCATTCAATGAAGTTGACAGGTGAAATATGAAATCAACTTAGTGTCTGATCTTTGTTCACCATCAAAGATCATATCTGATCATTTTCATTATCCCAGGGACAAATGCTTCATTACTTCGTTTCCCGAAAACAATGCCAGAAGATGTTGATCCTAAGGTATGAACTTGATTGCTAAAGGGAAGATGTAGGACACCTCAAGTGTTGGACTGATTGGTTTTTTATAGGTTTGATTGATTTTTTTAATGGCCAACTGATGAATGGGATCTTAAGGACAATGGTCTTGTTGGATTGTTCAACAACATCAATTACCGGGTTTACCTTAGTTGGTGGCATGCATTCTAGTAATCAGACAAAGACATAAAGATAAAAAAGAGGAAATTATATCAAGCATACCATTTGTCACTTGTTGTATGAAATTTCAGACTTGAAATAATATTTTGGATCTAAAACATGTACCTGAACAAAAATTCTCCAAACAAGTTGTATGACAATAAAAAATTCACTGAAACAATAGTTGAAATCAGGCTGTATGACAATAAATAGTCATTGAGACAATAGCATAAAGGAAAAGAAACTATGCTTTGCATACATTTCACTTGCATTCAAATAATATAACAAGACAAACAATATTTGAGAAGAAACAATTTGTCACCAGAAATTATATTCACCAAGTGGGAAACTTAATAGTTTTATAGTTAAAATCTCAGTCAAAATATTGATGCTTGATACCCAAAAAGTTGAACCTCTTTAAATTCATAGATTTATGTATTTATGCTCATCCAGAGAGGGTTCGATTACCTATCTAGGATCTAAGTTCTTAATTTCAACTTTACATTACATTTAGATCATGTAGATACAAACTTCATTGTTACTTCCTAATTACAACTTGTAAACATTTATTTAAACTCATTGGACTTGAGTTCAAGTCTTAGTTCATATGGATAACTCCCCATCACTTCGAACTTAACCAAAAAAAATTGTTTTTATTAAAAATAGAGATTTATTACAAGTGGAAGTAGTACCTCAAACTAAACCAAAAAATATTCTATCAGTGCAACTAGAGCTTATTGTTGATAACTAAAGTGAAAGAGATGTATACCAAGGGTCTTCATAAGTTGTAACTAGTTGTTGACTTTGCACTAATTCCCATGCACACCAATAACTAGAGACAAACCCTGAATAATGGTAGACCAAGTTGGAACATGTTTCAAATTCTTTTGTTCATTAACAATAGTAGACATTAAGATAATATCCTTCAAGAACATGTAGGTTTTTTGGTGTTTCTTTTGCAATTTCTGATATTTTTTCTGTAGAGTTGTGTGTTGCAACTCAAGAGCCTGGTTTTCTTGCTACAGATCTTGAATTTGCTGCCTCATGTCATCATTATGTTTCTTGAGATCTTGCACCTAGTAATTATTGTCATCCATGTCCCTGTCAATTTCAATTTTTGGCTTGATTTATTCCTTTACTTTGCTTCAAAATTTTAGCCCATGCTCTTCCTCAACAACAGGGTTATTGAGGTTGATGGAGAGCTTGGATTTCCTTGGTATCATTTCATATCTTGATTTCCTTGGTATCATTTCATATATTGACCTTTTCTCAGGGTTTTTGTTTAGTAGTGTCTCTCACAGGTTCATGCACCATCAACATTTTCTCTTTTATCTATGGTTTGATATCATGTACAACCTGCTCAAGGACCTACTCCGTATCTGGACTTATGTCATCAAAATGTTGCTCAAGGTCTGGACCAGTGTCCATCAAATTTTGTTCTGATTCTGGATCAACAGTATACTATGTTTTCAAAGCAACATATTTGACACTTGAGGTATCCCCTTCACTATGTTTCTTCTTGGTCTTATCCCTTGTCATCCCCTTCAAGGTACGTATTTCCATCTCCTCCATGTTGGCAAATTTAGAGAAGTCTTCATCAATATCCTGATCTTCAATCACTATGGGATTTTTCTCCTTTAAGGATGGATCAAATAATGCCTTGGATTTCAACCTCAATTGGTTGGTGAGTCTAGTATTTATGTTGGGTTTGCTTGGGATTTTTGGGACCTGGCTTGTTTTTCTTCCTTTCTGATGTAGTTTCTAATATAGACCTTACCACTTTCCCTTTTCCTATGTTTCGATGTAGAGGAACTCAATTTCCTTCGAGGAATTTCCTCCCTTTGTGGAGTAATGGATCTTTATTTCCCTGATCGGGTCCTCCATTTTTTAGTTAAGGTCTTATGTTTGGCTCACTGGGTGGATTTGGATGAACTCCCAGGTTCAGTAGAAACCCTAGTTGTCTGGGAAACCTCAACTTGTTGTTCTTTAGGTTGCTGATTAACTTCATGTTCTTCCTGAAAACCTAAAAACACCATAAAATCAGTCCAAGACATGCCTAATTCGATGAGATAAAAAAGAACCAATATTTTAATGAACCCCTGGTGGTAGAGGCTTCGATGAGCATATTCTGGGTAATTATGGATTCTTTTACACATCTTGGTTAGAATTTTAAGCAGATAGAAGGGGGGGTTCATATCTTTTTCATCGTTTAAATGCATGAGGAATCTAATGTGATAAAAGTGAAAAATTGAGAACCTACCTTCTCCCGTGATATATATTTGAATTGCAGATATAATTCCCTGCCACTCTTCTTTAAGACAAAGGATTGGGATGCCCTGGCTCTAATCAGGGTTTTGATGTTCTTCCACCAGAAACGTATTATAGACTTCAACTGGTAATTTACCCTTTTTAAACCACCTCTCTCCACTGATAGGGAGAGTGCATGCTCCAGTGACAAAGTGATATGTTATATGGATGGTTATGTCCTCGATATTAGTATGAAAACCATTAAATTTCCACGTGAAGATTAGGGAAATTCCCATGTGATGTCCATTAAAGGAACATGTGAAGTCAAAATATTCTCCCCTAATAAAAATATCTTTGATTTCTAGTATAGCTTCAAAAAATTCGAGCCTTATTGGCTCTACCTGATATAACTTCCAGCGTTCTCGGGGTGATACCATCATGACTTAGAAGCTTCTGTTGAGAATAGTGGTCGAAGGTTTGCGTTATTTTGGGTTCATAAATAGCCTACAATAATAACTGCATAAAACATGCAATGATAATTGCTCGAGGCACAAACATGCACAATCTTATCATAAAACTTGAAATGATAGCTGCATAAGGAAAAATATGCACACAGTCTCAAGTATATAGGAATATGTGAGTGCATGTTGGGTGCCAATGCTCTTTTATTCAAACTTTTAATTTTTTTTTTAAAACATAAAATTCATAAAATAACACATGTATGTTGATTGCAAGAATGGGGGCATTATTGCAATCAATACCTTTTTGCATCAATAGGACTAATTTATTCTTTTTGCAATCTAGCAGTGACATAACCATGGTGATAAGACTTATTCAACTCAAATTAAAACTTGACTTGACCTTATAAAGAGAAAAGGACTAATAAAAAGTAGATAAGGGATGACAAAAACAAATTGAAATGACTCAACACACCATGAAGAAAAAATAACTAGAGGCTTGGTTGACAGATGAATGGGTTGGTTAGATGAACATAAGGCATAGGTGAAGGACTAGGATCTAACACCAGGAACATTTGTATCATTCCTAGTGCCTTTCTGTCATGAACCTCCAATTCTTTATCCTTCATGGTTGTCGACTTCTTTGTTATTTCGGCCAATGGTAGGAATAGATCATTATCATATAAAAAATATTCCATTTTCGTCTTCCATAGCTAGTATTTTTGGCCATTCAGTTTATCGACCTTAAACTTCCCATATTCCTCCATTGCTCCCACTCGAACCAGGAACCCTCTTTTCCTGCAAGTTACCTTTGGCTCTAATACCAATTGTTAGAAAAAAAGGATCCCAGAGCAATAGAATAAAACAAATGCGGAAATAAAACACATAAGATACACAATACAATAGAGATAAAGATATACGTGGCTCACCCAGTGTGGGCTATTTCCACCAGAGAAATTTCCAGGTCCTTCCTTTTTATTATCCAACAAAATGAAGGGATACAACCTACAACACACTCGTTGTAACTTTCTCTTCTTTCTCTCACAATATCCTTTCTCAGAATAAAATATTCACCATAACACACAGTCACAATACAATTCTGTCATAAAATAGAGTTTCCTTCTGATCCAGGTGAAAATCGGTGACCACCCACCTATTCCACTGGCTCAAAACAGGGGTTTCCACCTTGGCAGTTTTTCTACAATTTTTCGGGTCCCAAACTTTCAGGGTCGTTTTGAGGCCCTAAAAGACGTTCTTTTGACATTTGGGGGACCAAGTGATATCCATAGGCTTTGGATTGGGCTCATTCAAAATGTATTCTTCTCGACTAAACCTTTCTAATGAGATATTGTGCGCCCCAAATAGAGATTGTATGAAAAATTTATGTCATCGGGAAGTTGATGTATCAACTACCCCCATCGGGGCCCACAAACCTTTTGGTGTTTCATCTTCCAGGGTTAGGGTTTTGGATTTTATTTATGTTAAAAATGCCTTTGGAACCTCATTTTAACATCATCTTCTTTCAAATGAGCGTAATCATCACATCTCTTCTTAGATATAAGTTTCTACCATTCTAGCAAGTTCATTCACTCTGTATTTTTACATTTTATGTACATTTCTCTCATTAATAGAAATTGTGTATTACTTTAGCTCTTTGTTTCTTGAAATATTTATGTGTATTCCATTGTTATATATTCATTTTTATTTTATTCTAAAAATAATCTAAATCAGTGGCATTAGAGAAATCTACTCCTTTTTGTTTCTTAGTGCATGTCCCCGATGAGGTCAGGGTATAGAGACTTGGATATTGAGCTATTTTCTCTTGAGGAAAACCGCTCTCTCCAACTCAAGAATCCTCCCATGGTGGAAGAAAATAGAGATGATGGAGTATAAGATCCCATCAAGTTGTTTCTCATGGAATCCCTCGTGCAATAGAGGAACGAGATGTTGGAGAATTTTTCCCAAATCCTTCAACGATTACCAACAATAGTAGACACATCTTCATCAATTAGTCGATTTGGAGATGCTTCCCCATTAAAGGTACAAGTTGATTTTTATATTCCCATATTTTAAGGTCAAATCAATGCAGATGCTTTGGAAAAATGGTTAAATTTTCTACAAGGTTATTTCTCTGTTCACAATTTTTCCGACAGATAAAAGATCACCTTTGAACTCCTTAAGGCTCTCCCCTTTTTCAAACATTGGTGGGAAAATTATTGGGAGAAAAATTCCACAGAGGATTCTAGAATATTTGGGTTCGAGCCCACTTTTTATTTTTTTATCGATGTGGTCAAGGAGAAATATTACCCTATGGGAAACTATGATGACCAATAAATGAGATGGACCTCGCTGCATCAAGAGAGGGGCCAAATAGTGTCATAGTTCACGAATATATTCCATACCTTGCACACCAAGTTGGGTATCAAAAAATATGAGTGGGATATGGTTCTAAAATAGCTCTACATAGGTACATCCAAATCGAAATGAAATTTATGGACATTTCCTCACTGGGAGTTGCTTATCAATATGTTGTCAAAATTGAGCAGAAATTTAAGCACTAGAATAAGCAGGATATTGGGTTTGAAAATATGCAACAACCAAAGTATGGTAAAGGCATCCCTAACTCAGAGAAAAACCAACCTCAATACCACCATTCCAAGCCGTAGGAAAACAAGGGTAATGGGAATATGAAAAGGGACACTGGGAAGTGGTGTGAATTCCAAAAACTCCCTTGGCACAACACCGATGAATGTCTCTCAAAATAGTCATTGGTGGTCAAGCTCAAAGAAATAGAGTCGAGCCCCAACTCAAACTATGATTCAGACAAAAATAAAAGGAGACAGATAATTGATGTAGAACCCATTGTTACTATTGTGACTGCAACAATCCAACCAAAAGAACCAGAGGATCCTAAGGAGGGGGAGGGTCTTTTCCATTCTCAGATGTGGGTGAAGGGGACCCCGCTGCATTTTATTTTTGATATCGGAAGTCAAAAGAACCTAATATCAGAAGATCTCGTCAAGCAGTTGGATTTTCCAACAACACCACATTCACAACCATACAACATCGATTGGCTTCTCCAGGGTCGAGATCTTCATGTAAGTCAACAGTGCCATCTGTCCTATGACATCAAGCCCTTAAATGATGAGGTACTGTTTGATGTTTCCCCACTGAAAGTCTGTGATGTTCTGTTAGTCTAGCCATATATGTGGAAGCATCATGTGTTTTATGAGTCTCGACCCCATACCATCATTGCTACTTTTGTGGGTCATATCTATGGTATACCATAGGTATTCCTGACTATTGTCCCGAAAAAACAGTGTCACAAAGTAATCTCTCATACCACAAAGTTTATCCTATTCAAAATCTGGGTAGAAGGTGAACATAAGGACACTACAATCATCCCAACCTCATCCCAATACCTTTCTATCCAACACAAGAAGATTCTATAACAACACAAATATATTCTTACTGCACCTATAGGGGTACCTCCACACTTCCTAGTCAAGTGAAGTTACAAAAAATCCCTTCATACTCTTTGTGCTACATCTTCACTGACATAGTCCTCTCACACTCAAGAATGTCATGCAACTATCAGGGATGCATTTAAGGATGGAAATTGATTTTAAAATGTAGAAACCTTGGCAAATCTTACTAATCCTTCGTATGCCAACTATAAATGATTGGCGATATTTTTGTAAAAATATTCAAATTTCTAAGGATTTTATATAGTTTTTATAAAATTTTGGCGATTTTTAAGGTAAAATAATTTTATCCTATAGAATTTGGGTGAATCATTTTTAAAATAGCGAATCTCATTTTTGGAAAAACCATGGAAAATTAGCCCATGAGAAAAATTTATCCCCTAAAATCATCCCTGGCAACTATATTGGTTAATGGATCCAACCCCTCCAACAATAGGTTCATAATAGCCTTCAACAAGCTAAATAGGAAAACTTCTTGAACAAGGAAAGCAACTCACCAAGGTTCAAATTCAACAAAATATTCCCCAAGAACTTGACGCAATGGAGACTATTGCTTCCTAAGGGGGGAAGAATTATCCATGCAGAATTCAATGGCCACCCACCTATTCCACTATCTCAAAACAGGGGTTTCCACCTTGGTATTTTTTCTACAGTTTTTTGGGTCCCAAACTTTCGGGGCCGTTTCGAGGCCCTCAACGATGTTTTTTTGACATTTGGGGGCCCAAGTGATATTTATAGGCTTTGACATGGGCCCATTCAGAATGCATTCTTCTCGTCTAAACCTTTATGACGAGCTATCGTGTGCCCCAAATGAAGATCGTATGCAAAATTTGCGCCCTTGGGAAATTGATGTATCAACTACCCCCATCACGGCCCGCAAAACTTTTGGCATTTTATCTTCCGGGGTTAGGGTTTTTGATTTTATTTATGTTGAAAAGGCCTTTGGAGCCTCATTGTAAAAATCATCTTCTTGTGAATGAGCATAGTCGTCACATCTCTTCTCAGAGATAAGCTGCCACCATTATAGCAAGTTCATTCACTCTATATTTTTATAGTTTATGTACATTTCTCTCATTAATATAATTTTTTTATTAATGTAGCTCTGTGTTTCTTGAAATATTTATGTGTATTCCATTGTTATATATTTGTTTTCATTTTTTTATCAAAATAATATGGATCACCTTCTAGGGGAAAAAAACCTAACATAACTTCTACTGTCAGATCTGTGACCTTATCTTGCAGTTCCTTTGACTTGTATATGAATTAGGAAGATAATCAGGCTCCACAACCACTACTTTCCTAGTTTCACGACAACCTCAAAATCACATTCCTGGAACAATAACAACCATCTACATATTCTCCCCCCAACACTGGATTGTTCACTAAGTATATTAGTGTGGAATGGTTTGTATACATATTAAAGTGAGAACCCAACAAATAATGTTTAAACTTTTGTAGCGCATATACCATTGTCAATCCTTTTCTTTCGGTGGTAGTGTAATTCTTTTCCATTGTTGACAACTTCCTATTTGCAAATGAAATTGGATGGTCTATGTCTCCTTCTCCTGGCTGAGATAATATTTCACCCAAAGATATGGGCGATGCATCCACATGAACATGAAATTCCTTCTTCCAATATGGAAATATCAAAATTGGCGTAGTCACTAACTTTTATTTTAATGTGTCCAAACCTTTCTGATAGTCCTCATTCCACTAGAACTTAGATTCTTTCTTCAACAACTTCTCCATATGTGTTTTAATTTGTGCATAACCCTTAATGAACTTCCTATAGTATCCTGGATGACCCAGGGTTTCTCTTAAATTTCTGACTGATGTGGGTGGTTGTAAGTCCATAATTACTGCAATATTTGCAGGATCCACTAGCAGCCCAACAAAATTCCAAAAGGTGCGCAGAAAATACATTTTTTCAAATTCGGTGAAATATTACAACATTACCCTGAGGATTTATGCACCTATCCAACATTACCCTGAGGATTTCTGTGTGATTTTTCAATAGAATAAACATATTCTAATCATCTAAGTAAACTTCAAGTAACTTATGAATAAATTCCTTAAAAGTTGCCACAACTACTCTTGAAACAATTGCAAGTGCATTCTTCAGCCCAAAAGGCATTACCGTGTATTGATAGCTTCACCACTCTGTTGCAAAATTCATCTTATATATGTCTTCCTATGCAATCTTAATATGGTCATATCCTGAAAATCCATCTGTGAAATAATAGGCTTGTTTCCCTCCTACATTCTGTAGCACTTCATCTGTAAACGGTGTTGGAAACGGATCATGCAGACATGCATCATTTATCTTCTTTAGGTCTACAAAAATATCGATTCATGTTTTCTTCTTATATTGCACTACCATTGGAATTATCCATTCAGTTGGCACACAGGGGCAGACCCAGGGTTCAATGCTTCAACAACGCACCAACAAAACCCTAACTACAGGCCCTTTCGGCAACACCTGTGAAGCAAATGAAGTCTCACCTGAGGTAGAGGCAGGGGTGGTTGCATCACTCAAGTGTCTACAACCTAGATGGGACACAAATCTATGATCACAATACTTAAAAGAGCACTTTAGCATGTAACCTTCATCAATATTTAACCCTTATTCACATCGCAGGTCCAAACCCTAATTATAGAACAACACAGTATTCAACAAGGTCTAATACATCTAAGCACTTAGCATATAGAAATAGATCAGATCTATCATTCATTCACATCTCTAAGAACTAAGCTACTATATTAGATGCATCTAACATATAATACTGTACTAAGCATGAATCAAATTAATAACATAACAACCACAATTCCCAAAGATGGCACAACACTGGATATACATGGTTCACCCCAGTGTGGGGCTACGTCCACCAACTCTTCTTCTTCTTTATTGTCTTCTATCAATATTCTTACATGCACAGAGCCACAAACTAACTCTGCATAGGACAAGATATTTGTGCACACCTCCCTAGATCCTCTTTCTTCGAGCTAGGTTCAATAAAAAAGCCTTCTTACAATCTCCACACAAGCTTCTTACAATCACTTGC
Source organism: Picea engelmannii (assembly GCA_009831015.1). Taxonomy (NCBI): domain Eukaryota; kingdom Viridiplantae; phylum Streptophyta; class Pinopsida; order Pinales; family Pinaceae; genus Picea; species Picea engelmannii. Next base: position 47,290 of record ML795642.1, read on the forward strand.
ACTTAGCTCTGCAAGTTCTCACTACAACATGCACAACTATTTTCACTTAGCACAACTCAACACTTAGCTCTCTATCACATAGCATCATCTACTACATCGCCTAGCTATCTATTTATAATTTACAAAAGGGGCATAAGCATGGGTAAAACCCATGGGCCGACATCCCATACAAGTTACATAAACCCTAAACCCAAAATCCCTAAAAAGGGGGCGAGATCCTGCGATATCCACTTCGCCTTACGCTCCACCTTCGACCAGCCTATCGAAGTCCCAAGAATGGTCAAACATGACCAAGGTTCTCTAAAAATTGGTCAAGGGCCAACAAGACCCCAAAACTCACCTGTGACTCGTCCTGAGTCACTATGATCTGGGTAACTCTGCCTCAAAGGCCTAGAGCTTATCTCGAGCTGCCTCGACTTGCTGCTTCACCAGATCCTCCTGCTCGGTGAACTCCTGAATAATTTTCTCGGTCATAGGTACTTCCAAGCGTTGTTCTATCGTAGTGACCACTTGTTCCAGTTCTACACCTCATCCTTCAATCTCCTCAAAAAGTGTGCAAGCTTCATCCTGCACTGGATGGAGTCTCTGAGTCACTTCCATGACTTTACTCTGGATGGCATGGACCTTCTGCTAAACCATGCATTGTTCTTGGGACCTTTTCATCCCCTCGACTGCTAACAGAGGCTTCAAATGTACTTTCACTGATGCTACTTGTTGCTTTTCCTCCTGGAGTTTTGAATCCAGTGTCCTTAGGTCAGGGTCCTCTTCAAGGCGCTCATAAGTCTGCACACTTCGACTGTTGAGTTGTTTGCATTCTAAGGCCAATGCTTTGATTCTCTAGACTATGCTTCGGGTAGTTTCTTTAGTCTGGTCTCGCACTTCATGTAGATTGCTTGGCACGACTTGTAACTCCAGTTCTTCTACTCTCTGTTGGAGTTGTTGAATGGCTTCAACAAGCTTCACCACTTGAATTTCCACTGGGTTTTCTTCCATCTGTTATAAGCCCGTCACAGAGTGAAGTGATCTAGTGACTGCTTCTTTAACTCCAGTCTTCTCTATGAGCATTTGTTATTTCTCCTTCTGGATATGCACTCTATCGTCTGTGAACTTAGCCTGGAGGTCATCTGTGAAACCCAACTTTTCTCTAGGGCTTCCTCTTTTTCTTGCTTTAATGCCTCTATGGCCTACTCTTTTTCTTCCTGGATACGACGAAGGTGAGCTTCAATCACATCTGCTAGTCTGCGTAGCTAGGAAGGATTGTCTCCCAACTCAATCCCTTCAGATGAAAGAGGCACAGTAGAAACTGTGCGGCTAGAGTAGAGGGATTGATGTACCCCTTACAACTCTGCTTCAATCCGGTCATACATGGTCTCTTGTTTTGGGCTTACTAGATTTGGACTTCTTCCGCAATGAAGTTTTTGTGGGGGAAATCTTTCTTTTCTTAGATGTCTCAACCTCCTCGAGGGGATCCCTAGGCAGTGTTACTTCACCCTGCTTCTTCTTGTATTCTTCCCCTTTTTCCTCTTCTTTATATACTTCATCGCCTCCTCCCCCTCCAGGTGAATCTAAAGAAGTCTCTTTTGATGCGTTGTTCATCTCCTATACCTCTTCCTTCTTCTTCCTTATACTATTGTTGGGTGCATCATACTCTTCACGAGTGACCATAGGAATTTCGATGAGGTTAGGGTTGGACAGTTCTACATGTTCGACTGGTATAAGGAACTCCGCGGGCCATTCCTTAGTTATTTATTCCATGTCCTCCTCTGTGAGCTTATAATAATATTGGAGCTCTTCTTTATGTTCATCTGCGCACATAGTGATATAAATAAAATGTCTATTTGCGTGAAACTTCGCAAGGGGCCTGAACCTGTGCAGGGTGTTCGACGTCATATGAGGGAAAGACTCAATAGCCCTCTTCAACTGTAGGTAATAGGTATGGAACACTCCATTTGACTTCCATTCTTATCCATGTCGCTCGAATACCAAAACATGGTGAACTTCACAGCTAATTGATCGAATGGCTCAATCTCAGGGAAGGTTGCACCTTCCGGCATCTCCTAGGAAAAAAAGGCAATGAGGATCAATAGGCAACTGAAATGGAACTCATAGCCCTGATCCTGAGCTTTGCGGCAGTCTCTCTCTAACTGGTTGAAGAGGTAGCTCACCCAATTCATTTGTAGCCCTTCAATGCACTTTCCCGCAAGGTCAACAATGAACCCCGTGACTTGTGTGGGTCTTTTCTTTCTTACTAGCTTACCAGCGATCAACTGACAGGATAGGCACACTGCACCCTTCTATATAGAGGCTACCTTGTAGCCTCGATTCCCCTTCTCCACATCGCCATATGTATCCTTGATTCTCTACGCCAGGGTGCGATCTGCAGCCTTCCCTGGATAAAATTCATGTGGGTATGGTCCTTGCATGCTTAATCCAGTGATTTGATGGATCAACATCGGATCTATGGTGATGCGTCTGTCCAGCCATAGATAACCGCCATGGAAGCAAGAAAAAATGATTTTAATGCATGTGTTAACCTCCTTATGCCTTCCAAATAGGGATGATTTTAAGGATGGAAATTTATTTTAAAATGTAGAAACCTTGGCGAATCTTACTAATCCTTCATATGCCAATGATAAATGATTGGCGATATTTTTGTAAAAATATTCAAATTTCTACGGATTTAATATACTTTTTATAAAATTTTGGCGATTTTTAAGGTAAAATAATTTTATCCTATAGAATTTGGGTGAATCATTTTTAAAATAACGAATCTTGTTTTTGGAAAAACCATGGAAAAATAGCCCATGAGCGAAATTTAGCCCCTAAAATCATCCCTACTTCCAAAGTGTGGTATCTTCATCACATTAAGAATGGTGGACCTCGCGATGTCCATGGTCCACAGTTAGGGGATGATATTAGAATTCTTCCCCATTTTTTTAGTCAAATACTTATGTGGGGTGAGCATACCATAGTTATTGCGGTCTCCCAAGTTGAAGTCACTGATATTCAACGTCATAATATGTCCTAGTTGTGGTCCCACTACACATATCCCCTTTAGGAGGTATGCAACGAACAAAGTGTATTCGAAGTCCCTCGGGACGCTGTCACGATTGACCACACCAGCCAGAGGTAGGATGTAGTCAGGCAGGCTAGATGGGATGAGCTTCGCGTTTGCCAAATCATCACGATGCTTACTCTGTTTCTCTGTCGTAGCTCTAGAGGGTCCATATCGACGTGCAGTCGATGGAGAGGATTTCACTCCTCTAGTTGATGAGGCATGTGCCCCTGCAGACATGACCTTCTTGGCCATTAAATCTATCATAATTTCCTCTATGGAATTTTCCACTACACTGTGCTCACCCGATATACAAGCTCGATATCAGATATCTTAGGTAGGTGAACAAACACTCAATGTAATAGAGCGGGTGGTGAGGTATCAATAAGAATGACATGGTAATAGTTAGTTCTCTGTGGGCTTGAATGATCACTGTTTGAAAAATTGTTCTCATTGCAACATTCGATGTGATAAATAGGCAACGTCGTAACAGATTCCTCCAACGAACAAGAATGCCTCAATCAATTCAATTCCCAACGGTCCAATGGAGAGATTTCCAGTCATAAATGTGTTTCTAGCCATTCTAGAGCGTCGATCTAATGGTCGGGATGCCTCCAACGGTCATATTTCTTCATCATGGAAAAGTGTCAATATTCGTTGTTCTGCTATTCTGACGAAGTTCAAGTTCTGCAAACCTTCCTTCTGCGAAGTCCTCTCTGGAACATCTTGCAATTTTTCTAACTTTGCTTTCTTCTTACTGAGATTTCTAGCTTTCTTCCCTGTGATTTGAGTCACTGGGTTCCTCTTTCCATTTTTATTCTGATATGCTCTTAGGATAGTAACTTTGCACTACTGAGGGTCGTTCAAGGGTTCTATGAGTAATACTTCTTCTCTTTTTGGAGTAGGTGTTCTACTCTCTTGTATGGATAGGTGTTTCAAGTCTTCCTTTGTTCTTTCAACTTCGACATCCAGATATCTGGTCCTCAGTAGCTTTGACTTGTCCTCTTGTTCTTCGATTAAGTGTGCTATTCTCCTAGCCATGAAATTTCTTAATTCTTTCTTTTTCTGTTCTAGATCTTCCTCTTCTTGTTTCCTCCGTATCTGATCTTTCTCAATCCAGGTTTTTCCTAGCAAAATAGAAAATGGGGCGTTGTTTTCAACAGACTTAATGACCTCAAATTATTCATCTTTCGAAGTGCCATGAGCACTCATAGGTATCTGGGTAAGTCTTCCACATAGGGTTATCAATTTTCCTTTAAACAATCCTATTCCTCCTAGTGAAGGAATCATAGCAGACTTTCCCAAAATCTCCCAAGTTCTTTATGTCATCATATTCACCTGTGTTTCCTCATCCAGAACACAGTCTATTTCAAAGTCTCATATTCTTGTTTCTATGCAGTCCTTCTCTTTTAAGATCTCTAATAAGTTGACGTCTCTGTGATCATTTAGGGTTTCTTTCATCTGTAATAATACAGTCTTTGATTCTTTCCGGGGTTCTATCATATCCTTAGTCTCTAGGTCAGTCTCATGGTTTTTCGTGTCTCATATTCATCTTTTCAAGTTTAGAAATCATTCTAGGGAAATTCAAAACTTCATGGTCCATAGCTTTACAACAAAGACAAATAGGGCCTCTACCATGGAATTCCTTAGCAATATGTCCCGGTCTTCTGCAACTATAACAAAGAGTTAATCCTCTCTTTCTTTTAAATGATCCCCAACCTTTCCTGTACTACGCACTGGGATCAAAGTAACTAACCTGCAAAAAATTATTTCTAGGATCCTGCATCCATTTGTTATTCCAAACATTCTTTCTATGCATAGGAATAACATATCTTTCACTATTTCTATCAGATCTACTCATATCAAATCTTCTTTCTTCTAGTTGTTCCCTAGTTTTTAGACTAGGACAAAATCTATCAAGAATTCCTAGATCCATTCTTTCGAAACAAAAAATTTCACTTATCTTACCTTTCTCAGAGCACAAATCTTTAATAACTTACCTCTTTTCTTCAGGTCTGATTCCTTTCTTAGCATAGAGCTTCGCAAGTCAAGTAGAATACTGCACACTAAAGTAGCAGATCTATGCACAAATCTTCTCTTCTCTTCAGTTCCCAACAATCACACTTTCAAGTCCTGGAAACGGAACCATTTGTTGGCACACAGGGGCAGACCCAGGGTTCAACACTTCAACAATGCACCAAAAAAACCCTAACTACCGGCCCTTTCGGAAACACCTGTGAAGCAAATGAAGTCTCACTCAAGGTAGAGGTAGGGGTGGTTGCAGGACTCAAGTATCTACAACCTAGCTGGGACAGAAAAATGTGATCACAATACTTAACAGAGCACTTTAGCAACTAACCTTCATTAGTATTTAACCCTTATTCACATCGCAGGTCCAAACCCTAATTACAGATCAGTGCAGTATTCAACAAGATCTAATACATCTAAGCACTTAGCATATAGAAATAGATCATATCTAGTATTAATTCACATATCTAAGAACTAAGCTACTATATCAGATGCATATAACATATATTATTGCATTAAGCATGAATCACATTAATAACATAACAACCATAATGCACAAAGCAAGCACAACACAGTATATATGTGGTTCACCCCAGTGGGGGGCTACGTCCACCAACTCTTCTTCTTCTTTATTGTATTTTGCCAATATTCTTACATGCATAGAGCCACAAACTAACTCCGCATAGGATAGGAGATCTGTGCACACCTCGCTAGATCCTCCTTCCTTGATCAAAATTTGGACCAAGGGTCAAATTTTAGCTAAAAATCAACGTTCTCGGAATTTCCTCAAAATGAATGAGATCGTATCCCTCGTTGTCACAAACCCAATGCAACTCATTTCATCTCAAACAGACGTCAGGAGCGAGAGATATTGCGATCTGTTCATCAAGTCAAACAGGCAAAAAAATTGATGCTGACTGTATAGTCTGTACAGTCCGTACGGTCTGACATGGTAGGACCGTACGACCATACAGAAGTGACATGGAAAGTTTTTATTGGTTGACAGTGAGTGAATCAGATTGCGACACGTGGCAGATTTTGGGCAAATGGCATGGTGCCACGTGGCCCAGTCATGGGCTGCCACGTGGCACCCCGGTATTGGTCTTTTTGGTTTTGGTTTGTTAATCAAAAGTTTTGTAGTCGATCGGATTCGAACCGGTGACCTCCCCCTATGCCAAAGCCTTCACAACTTTTGACTTGCCAACGTGCCACCGTACGTTACTTATCATATGAATGGTTTCATTTATATTTCAATTCGAGTTTGGGTATGCTTTGGGCCACAACCGGGCCGGGGCTTAGCCCCAGCCCTTGGTCGCGCGCCATATAACATGTGACCACCGTTAATGTATTTACCGTGCGGGATTTGTGTTAAGCCCTGGTTATATTGTATTGTTATATGACCATTGGCCACACAGAAAGGTGTGCGGGTGGTTTATGCAAACGGTGAAAAACACGGTTTTATGTGTGTTGTAATATGACCATGCCCTCCGTTGATTGCGCGCGGGGTTTTTAAAATGTAGCCCACGGTTTTATTATGTGTTTAACATATGATCACAGCGTGGGAGTTGGGTGTTGGTTTCCAACGGTTGGCACGGTTTTAAAACCGTTAGCCCTTTTTGCCATAGAGCGCGGTCGTATGACCCCATATGCTCGAGTGCTAGGCGGTTAGGGGCTGGAGGCGCCCTAACTATCCTACAGTTTGCACAGTTATTCGGTTGTGCACGTGTGTTGGGTTTAAACACGCATTTTGGAGCGTGTTCTTAGTTCAAGCACACAGAGGTGCGTTTTGGCGAACCAGAGCCAACAAGCTTGAAGGAGGAAAATGGAGGAGGCCTAACTTCTTCATCTTTTGGCCAATTGAGGTGCCGTAAAAGCCCAGCTAGGGATTTTTGGACGTCCTGAATCCATTGGCACTATTATCAAGGCCATTTGAAGACTTCTTCTGCAAGTTTTTCACCATTGAATTTTCAGCAAGCTTCAAGGAGTTTGAAGCCCTCATTGATTGAGGACATGGTTTGGTGAGCCTATGTTTGTTTTCTGTGATTGAATAATCATTTTTGGCTAATTGTTATGCTCTGAACACATTGGGACAGGTTTCAGAGGCTGTTGAGGACTTTTACAGGTGTTTTTTCCAAAGAGAAGCTTAGGGAAGCTTATGGCCACATGTAGAAGAGGTCATGCCCGGATGAGCCATGATCCGTTTTCAGAGTTCTATTAGTCATTTTTGGGGTTTTTATGTGTTCTGATCTCAATGGTAGAGTCTATTTTTCCATTGGATTTGAGCAGCATCTTGTAAAAGAACTTTTGACAAATTAATCCCAGAGAGCCAAGTCCATTGATGGAGGCTCAAGGAGATGTAGCCTGGAGGGGGGTGAACTCCTTTATTAGCTTGTTCTTGTTGTGAGTTTGATGGTTTATTTGCTGCAAGTTGTGTTGCTGTGTATTTGCTTCAAGTACATATTTAACCATCTAAAAGAACATATCCTCACACATAAGCATTTACAAGAAGATACATGAACTTAACACATAATTTTATCTTGCATATTTTAACACATGAAGCAAGGTCCTGCAAAGTTTATTTTAATGAAGTAGAGGGTTATTGCATAGCATAACAAGTCAGCCTTCTATTTTCAGATCAGGTGGTATCAGAGCATAAGTTTGTTTTTCTCATGTGTTTGCCATTGATAGCTTAAGATTTCGCTATTGGTATTTGTGCAAGTTTTGTGTTGAAGTTTGGATATCTTCCAAGGATGGAGGAAGCTTCAAGCATTGATAGTTCTCATACATCATCATTATCTAAATTCTTTGACAAAGAAGAGATTCTAACCATGAGAGATTTGATGAAAGAGATGTGTGAAGACAGAAATGTGAACATTGCCCTTGAAGAGCAGTTGAAGGCCATGAAGGAGGAGAAAGACCAGCTTCTTGAAAAGTTTCATGAGATGGAGATTCAACTCCATGAGGCAAAGGAAACCCTTACCAAGTATATGCATGAACATGAGGTATGAAATGTTAGTTTATCTTCTAATTCCTCTCAAGATGAATGTTTTGGTGTTTTTGAAAGGCACACAAGAGGAATAGGGTCCAAGTTATTGTTTAAAATGGGCTATGAAGGTAAAGGGTTAGGCAAGCATGCACAAGGCATTGTTGAGCCTATTGTTGTTGAAGAAAGACCTAAGTATTGTGGTCTTGGATATGAACGAATGAATGGGGCAAATTCCAAAGTCGAGGAGACAAGGGAAAAAGTTCCAAGAACAAATTTTGTTTCAAGTTCACCTCCTCAAGAAGGCTTTAAAGGTGAAAGTTCAAGAACTTTTGTTGAAAGTTCAATCCCTCCAACATGCAAGGCTTGTGTTCAAGATGAATGTGAATGTGTGAAACCATCAATAGTGTTCTTGTCCTTTGAAGACATTCACATTCATCTTGATGAGGACATCAATAGTGTTAGTGTTCAACAGTGATGAGGACAAGAACACTATTGATGGTCTTCAAAGGAGAGCTTGTAACTCTTCAAATTCACCTCCTCAAAGAGGCGATAAAGGTGAATGTTCAAGGTATAATTCTGCTCATCATTCAGTTGCATTTGATTATGTTAAGCATGATAAATTTATATGTAAAAATGGAAGAAAGAATCCATGTACATATTGTGGTTTGTATAACCATCATGTTTCAAAATGTTGGAAAAGATTAACCGCTTTCAGGAAACTTTCTAAGCAAAGACAACGTGAAAAGAGGATGCAATAGATTTGCACTCATTGTCAGAAGCGGGGTCATCTTATTGACCAATGTTGGACGTTGCATCCAACTACTCATCCACAGCATAAGAAGCAGATGGATAAAGAGATTGGAAAGAATGGAAGAGGAGATTCCATCATCGATGTGAGTCAAGATGATTCACAAGAGGACGATTTCCAGCAGAAAAAGTCACCGTTGAGTTGACTTGGTAAGAAATGGTTGGATTTCTTGAGCAAGTAAAGCTTGCATTTTCTATAATGCAATTCATTTTGAAGGCATTTTTGTTGTTGCATAACTTCGCCAGGAGGATGTAAAAGATGGATATGATGTTCACTTGTTGCAGCCATTTATCTTTTTCATTTCAACTCTTATGTACCCACATGTTTCGGGTTATGTACTTATGTTTGTACTGGAAGGAGAGTTGAAGAGTCATGCACATGCATTTGTTTTTATGTATGTGTAAGCAATGAACCTGGTGATGGTTCATCATGAATGATTCATGATTGTAACATGATTATGTATCATGTTTTTCGACTTGTCATTGGGAAGGTCGATATGTTTCAAATGAGTTTCGACTTGTGTCGATGTTGTCTGACGACTATGTGTGTCGATCGTGTTTTTCGACTTATGTTTAGTCAATGGTGTTTGTTGACTTGTAAGTTGATTTTGAGTACACCATGATGCAAGAAAACGCCATGTGCTTTGATGAAGTACGATATGCGACAGTTGTTTGAAGAGAAAAAGACTTTGTTGGCATCATTTTTCAGTCTTGTATAATTTGTTTTCAAGATTGATGGTTTTCTTGGCTTGTGACAAGATGTCGCGGGAAGTTTTTTTGCAGCCATTGGAGAGATGATTTTGTTGACGTCAAAGATTTCACAAGAGGGACTTGATTCTCAGTGGGAAGGTTGGCAGTCTTCCAAGCACAGAGAGAACAATGGGTCAGCAACAACCAAAGAATAATGGTTGAAGGACATAGTCAGTTGCAGTGCAAGGCATGTCCAAGTATCCAGGTGATTGTCAAAAAGACTTTTCAAGTAGAATCAGTTGATAAAAATTGAAAGCAGACAGATAATCATAAGATTTTATGGGTACAAAATCCTTTCAGTGGGAAGGTGTGATCAAAATCTGGACCAGGGGTCAAATTTTAACTCAAAAATCAACATTCTCAGAATTGCCTCAAAACGAATGAGAGCGTAGCCCTTGTCATCACGAACCCAACGCAACTCATTTCGTCTCAAACGGATGTCGAGAGCGAGAGATATTGCAATCTGTTCGTCAAGTCAAACAGGTAAAAATTTTGATGTTGACTGTACAGTCTGTATAGTCCGTATGGTCTGACGTGGCAGGACCGTACGACTGTACAGAAGTGACATGGAAAGTTTTTATTGGTTGACAGTGAGAGAATCAGATTGCGACACGTGGCAGATTTTGGGCAAATGGCATGGTGCCACGTGGCCCAGTCATGGGCTGCCATGTGGCACCCTAGTATTGGTCTATTTGGTTTTGGTTTGTTAATAAAAAGTTTTGTAGTCGACCGGATTCGAACCAGTGACCTCCTCCTATTCCAAAGCCTTCACAACTTCTGACTTGACAACGCGCCACCATACGTTACTTATCATATGAATGGTTTCATTTATATTTCAATTCGAGTTTGGGTAAGGTTTGGGCTGCGACCGGGTCGGGGCTTAGCCCCAGCCCTTGGTCGCGTGCCATATAACATGTGACCACCATTAATGTATTTACCATGCGGGATTTGTGTTAAGCCCTGGTTATATTGTATTGTTATATGACCATTGGCCACACGGAAAGGTGTGCGGGTGGTTTATGAAAACGGTGAAAAACACGGTTTTATGTGTGTTGTAATATGACCATGCCCTCCGTTGATTGCGCACAGGGTTTTTAAAATGTAGCCCACGGTTTTATTATGTGTTTAACATATGATCACAGCACGGGAGTTGGGTGTTGGTTTCAAACGGTTGGCATGGTTTTAAAACCGTTATCCCTTTTTGCCATAGAGCGCGGTCGTATGACCCCATATGCCTGAGTGCTAGGCGGTTAGGGGCTGGAGGCGCCCTAACCGTCCTACAGTTTGCACAATTATTCGGTTGTGTGCATGTGTTGGGTTTAAACATGCATTTTGGAGTGTGTTCTTGGTTCAAGCACACAGAGGTGCGTTTTGGCAAACCAGAGCCAACAAACTTGAAGGAGGAAAATGGAGGAAGCCTAACTTCATCTTTTGGCCGATTGAGGTGCCGTAAAAGCCCAGCTAGGGGTTTTTGGACGTCCTGAATCCATTGGCACTATTATCAAGGCCATTTGAAGACTTTTTCTACAAGTTTTTCACCATTTAAGTTTCAGCAAGCTTCAGGGAGTTTGAAGCCCTCATTGATTGAGGACATGGTTTGGTGAGCCTATGTTTGTTTTCTGTGATTGAATAATCATTTTTGGCTAATTTTTATGCTCTGAACACATTGGGACAGGTTTTAGAGGCCGTTGAGGACTTTTACAGGTGTTTTTTCCAAAGAGAAGCTCAGGGAAGCTTATGTCCACATGTAGAAGAGGCTATGCCCGGATGAGCCATGATCCGTTTTCAGAGTTCTATTAGTCATTTTTGGGGTTTTTATGTGTTCTGATCTCAATGGTACAGTCTGTTTTTCCATTGGATTTGAGAAGCATCTTGTAAAATAAATTTTGACAAATTAATCCCAGAGAGCCAAGTCCATTGATGGAGGCTCAAGGAGATGTAGCTCGGTGGGGGGTGAACTCCTTTATCAGCTTGTGCTTGTTGTGAGTTTAATGGTTTATTTGATGCAAGTTGTGTGGCTGTGTATTTTATTAAAGTACATATTTAACCATCTAAAATAACATATCCTCACACATAAGAATTTACAAGAAGATACATGAACTTAACACATAATTTTATCTTGCATATTTTAACACATGAAGCAAGGTCCTGTAAAGTTTATTTTAATGAAGTAGAGGGTGCTTGCATAGCATAACAAGTCATCCTTCTATTTTCATATCATTCCTCGAGCTAGGTCCAAGCACAAAGCCTTCTTACAATCTCCACACAAGCTTCTTACAATCACTTGCACTTAGCTTTGCAAGTTCTCACTACAGCATGCACAACTATTTGCACTTAGCACAACTCAACACTTAACTCTCTATCACATAGCATGGTCTACTACATCACCTAGCTATCTATTTATACTTTACAAAAGTGGCCTAAGCATGGGTAAAATCCATGGGTCGACATCCCATACCCGTTACATAAACCCTAAACCCAAAAATCCCTAAAAATGGGGTGAGATCCCGCGATCTCCGCTTCGCCTTGCGCTCTTCCTTCAACCAGCCTGTCGAAGTCCCAAGAATGGTCAAGGGCCAACACATTCTGATTCCTCTATTGGTTGAATGATTCTTGCTTTCAACATTCGGTATATCTCTACTTTCACCCTCTCTTTATACTTCGTATTTAACATGTAGGGTCTATGTCTCACTGGATTAACATATGGTTTCAAAGGGACCTTCATTTCTCCTAATTCACTATCTATCCCCTTCATATCTAAGAATGTAGTTGGGAATATATCATGATACTCACGTAGTAAATATGAAATCTTCTCCACAGTTTCATTATTCCAGTAATCGCCTATCTATGCAAACTTTGGATTTTCTTTTGTCCCAATATTTACCTTTTGTTTTGTTAGTGGATGAGCATACACATAATATTCAACCTATGGTTCTTCTATTGCATGTTCCCCCTCAATTTCAGGTACTTGTATATTCCTTGGATCTTCCTCATTGTTTTCTTCTTTAGAAACATTATAACATTCCAGTAACTCATGAACTGTCATAGAAACTATGTATGCATTACACATAGGTACCCCCTCCATTGGCCCTTTTTCTAAAAATATCTTGGTTCTAATGGAATACAAAGTTGCATCTATCAATGGAGATTCATGTTCAAAAGTAAATGTTACCTTAAACCTTTGAATTATCTCATCCCAGTTTGTTGTTTCTCTACACATTTCTAGTTCTATGTACGAGTTATTAGGAATTGTATCCAATGTATGTATAAATGTGTTCATTAATTCCTTCTTTGATATTGATCTCCATGTGTTTCTACACTACTTGACCTGATCGGTTGGATCACCTATGCATGTATAATTTGGTGCAATATACTCCACCTCTGTATAGAATCTAACATGCATCAATCTTCTACACCGATGCCACACTTCTATTCCTTCCTTGTATGCAACCCACCATCTAGATAAAGTGGCCTTCAAGAAAACATCTAATGCCAACATTCTTTTTTTTTTTAGGTATATGCAACTCAAATTCCTGTATGAAATATTATATGTCAGTCAAACCATTATACTTGGGTGGGTCACATAGCTTCATTCCAATCCATTGCATTGATCGAGTAATGCGGGCACATCATCTAGTGGATACCTTATGCATCCTCTGCTACCAATGTTCCAGACCTTCCTTTGAGTCTGACGCACATGAGATAATGCTTCTCCAACTTAGTAAACCATATACGGTGGGGTTAACATAGTCATCCATTCATGTAGTCATATTATACAAGTTGTTAATTTTATTCCCTCTAGCTGTCTCTATGTACCTATTTCCTTCTGTTGAATCCAAAGGTGTCATAACCTTCAAGTCTCCTACCTCAAATATCATTTCCCTCCTCTTCATATTAATAATTTCTTGATTATAAAAGGCCCATTATAACCCCATTAGTGTTGTATATGGATGATTATCATCCACGATTTCATTGACTTCGAAGTCTGCTATACTATGCACCCCATCTATATTCACAGGTATCCATGTCAATTGGCCAATTGGTACTATATTGTGTTGGTTTTAAAATATTAACTAGATGGGAGACCATATTAACTTGGGTTTCCCCATAATTTCCCATGTCTTCTTTGGTAACACATTCACATCGGAACCCGGGTTTAAAATGACACTGTCCACATCATATTTCCTAATCTACACATTTAATATGAATTCTTCATTGGTCCTATTTTTACGCAGTACCTGATTCACTACCCTCTGCACGATAGGAAGTTCCATTTCTTGTGTGCAATGATCAATCATTTCACATAATTCATTTAGTGCAACTTCATCTTTCATCAATTCTACACAAATTATCATAAATTCTCTTAGATTACTTACCTTCTCAAGTGGATTTTCTAGTATAGTACGATCATAGAGAGAAGTCATGTCGACCATAAGAGACATAGATTATGTTGATGCTACCTAATATGGTCCTAATATCTCTTTTATTTTCCTCTAATACGTCTCCTTTTCTTGTTGAGGGTCAAATGTTAATATAGGTCCTATTGATTTCCTCACCCATTGCTCAACTTGCCTCCCTCCATTCGTCACATCAGCCCTTTTTCTAGCTTCTCTGCGCATAACAACTATTATTTTGGGTCCTTCATTGCGTTCCTCAATTGATATATTTTTTGCGTTATGATTTTGGTTATGGTTCTAGTTTTGATTCCCTCTTGTCTACCACTTCACAAGTAGTTGAGGACATTCTTTTGTCGCATGATCCATTTCTCTACAATATGTGCAAGTTGTACAAGGATTCAAGAATTCACAAGCTAAGTGTCCCAGTTGATTATAATTGTAGCAGATTATTGGCCCTCTACCTCCTCTACCAAAATTTCCTCTACCTCGACCTCTGCCAAATCCTCCTCGGTTTCCTGGATTAAAGCCTCTTTGATTGTTATATTGTGGAATATCTCCTTTTGTCGCAACATTCTCCTCCTGAATATTATACATATCTGAAGTGTTCTCTCTCATCAAATCGTATGTGCGAAAATCCTTTTCTTCATGCCCTACTAACTTGGAAACGTTACAAAATAAGTTCCTTGGTGTACTCTGTATTTCTGCAACAATTGAAAATCATGTAGACGATGTCCCCATTTATTACATATTTCACAGTACCCCCATCCTGGTAATGGATTCGGTGCTCCAATCATCAAATATTGCGCAAAAGCGTGGAATTCATCTTTATGGTGACCTTCAGTCCTACACTTGGTAGACTAGACTTATTCTTGCTTATCCTTCCATTTTTTAAGCTCTTCTAATTGAATGGTCAAGGTGACTAAATGTATCTCAACTTACGCCATCCCCCCACTTTCTCCTACAAGATATGATTCTAACTTCATCACAGTCTCCAAAGCTTCAGGCTACGACGCAACTTTCTGTTGAATCAACAGTCAGGTAATGTGTGGTAGTAGTCCTGCAATAAACACTCTTGGTGTTGTTGATCAGGAATTTGAAATGTCAATCTACCCATAAAATTCTTAAATATTTGATCATAGTCCCAAATGGATTCATTCTGCACTTGTTTGATTTCCTTCTATTATGTGATGTACTGCGACGCAAACTTTGGTTTCTTGAACTCTTTCAACAATACTTGCCAAATTTATGCTAGTGTAGTTTCTTGACTTATAGGTGTGGTAATTTGTAGCTTCATGTACCATAATAGTGAGTCACCTCTAAATTTTGTTGTGATCTAGGAGGATCTCGGTGGCCACCCACCTTTTCCAACTGGCTCAAAACAATTCATTGGAAATTTACTATTGTTAGCAGTTTTTCGGTTCCTAAACTTCTGGGGTCGTTTTGAGGCCCTAAATGACATTGTTTGGGGATTTGGGGCCCAAGTGAAAATAGAAGGCACTAGCTTGGGCTAGTTGAAAATATTTCTTCTCATTTATACCTTTCCAATGGTGTATCGAGCGCCCCAAATGGAGATCGTATGCAAAATTTACACCCCTAGGAAGTTGACGTATCAACTACACCCATCGGGGCCCGCAAATGAGAGTATCCATCACATATCTTCTCAGAGATAAGCTACCACCATTCTAGCGAGTCTTTCACTCTGTATTTTTACAGTCTTTGTACATTTCTTTTTTTAATAGAAATCATGTATTATTGTATTTCTATGTTTCTGGAAATATTTATGTGTATTTCATTGTAATATATTTTCTTTCATTTCGTTCTCAAAAATAATCCAGATCATGTTCCCAACTATGTAATCTTGGCATCCTCATCTCGGACATTCTTCGCATCCCAAATTGTCTCACATACAAATAGATGTTTTTATTGGTCCTCTGACCCAACTCCTTGGAACTCAACCAGTTTCAATGTGCTATCTAACCCTGCCATGTTGTTTTGTGTAGTACCTCCCCTCGACAAAGCCAGTTGAATTTGACTTTATGCACTGCTTCCACTGCTCTAGCTACTGCTACTCTATATTCCTCCACTAACTATAAGTGATTTTGACAAATCCTCAAATGTTACCTCATATCTTTGTGATGCACACAGGGTTGTGGAATCGAAACAGGATCCATCCTTAGTAGGACTAAACGACTCTTCTATTATGAGACTGAACTGAGAATCCTCTTCCTCTCCTTCTATGTGTAATATTTCTATGATATGGACTATTTCACATGGTTCTCTCCTATGGTAATCACTGTGTGGATCTCCTTTATCAGCCCTATTCTTCAACCTCTTGTACCTTCCTCCAATGAACAGTACTACAAACTTTTCTTCTTCTTCCAATATATCATTGTTGTTTCTCTGCATCCTCAGTCCCTTCCTTCCTTTTTCATATTTTTCTTCAATCCTTCCTACCTTCAGGCCTTTCCCTGGTCATCCCCCAGGTCCCCTATGTGCACCTTTGCATCCATTTCTCATCACTCATTTGAGGATTTCTATTATCTCCTTGAACAAATTATCATTTCTTCCTTTCTAGACATTAGGTGATCTCTTTCTTAGTTGTCCTCCAAAACATTCCCTTAATCATAGATTTCATGTCCCAATAACGAAACCATTTGTTGGCGCATAGTTGTAAGACCCTAGGTTCAGTTTATTCTCCAAACAAACCCTGTAGACACTAGACCTTTCGGCATCACCTGCATGCAATTGAAGTCTCACCCGAAGAATCTATTGGAGTTATAGGAACCAATTTTCTGCAGGGACGGCAGGATGGGAGGATATCATCATATTCATTCCTACTTATCTACCCTGTGCATAGTATTGTGTCTCTTTTCCCTTGATTAATTAGTAAACATTATTTATGCAGCACCATCGTGATGCAGATTGCAACATAAACTATTCATCGTAACATTCATCATTACCATGCCTCAATCATCTAATACACAGATCTAGATCTAGTTATGCATAAATAGAACATTCATGAACAATTGCATAAAAAGACATTTAGACACAGAGTTTAACGTGGCTCACTCAATCCTTGGGCTATGTCCACAATGATTGTCTTCTTTATTATTCTTCATGCAATCATATCAGGCTTGTGCATTGTGATTACAATAGATACATAATGATATCCTTCCTCATCCTGCCTAGCCACTCTGTAGTGAAAGCCTCTCTCTGAAAACCCTCCCTAAACCTTTAGACATAGAATTTCACTCATTCTCAGTCTATTCTCTCAACCTCATCTTATCATCGACTCAAATTTCAGCAGCAACAACAACAATAACCTATTCTCTTACTCTCAATGTTTCTTTTACATTCCTAACTGTTGTTCTTCCTGATTTTACACGTCTATCTTCTTTTGCATGCCTAACTAATGTCCTTCCTGCTTTTGTGCGTGCCCTAAAAAATTAGTTCTTTGATCTGCCTATCCAACACAAGTGAAAAAATATTTCAAAGAATTATTTTATGCACTAAAAAACAAATCATATTCCAATCAGTTATCACTTCTTAAGAGAAAAAGTGTGAGAACAAAATGTCAAGTTGGAATATATTGTCACCAAAGAATAGACTACAGATATTTTCCAAAAAAAACCTTCCCAAAGAGACATTTGAATATCTTGAGACAAAATTGGGAGTAATATTCATCTCATCACTAAGTGCTTAATGAGAATCACAAGCTCAGAAGGAGCATCCCTTTGCCATTGATTTCAAAGGGGGATATTTGCAGACAAGGGGAGAATTATTTCTATGCCTAGTAGACTATGTGTTTCATTGCAGGATTTCCATCAATGAAAAATGGGGAGATTGTGATCCAGGTGGATATTGGTGGCCACCCACCTATTCCAACTGACTCTTCTTAACAATTTTTAGTTCAACATTTTCTTTTGTACTTCTTTGTAATTGTGTTTTCTACACTTTCAGGGTTGTCCAAATCCCTACACATCTTCCAGGTGGATACTGGTGGCCTCCCACCTAATCCAACTGGCTTATTTTGTATGTTTTCATGTCAACACATCTTGTTGTACTTCCAGGGCTGTTTTGGGGCCCTAAACAATGTTTTTTTGTCTTGCCACAGTCAAATTGTAGATGAAGTCAAATTTTGGTGGCGTAATGTGTATTTATCTAAAATACCTTTCCAATGGGCTATCATTTGCCTAAAATGAAGCTCGTATGAAAACTTTACGACCCCGAGAAGTTGAGGTGCCAACTTACCCATAGGGGCCCACATAACGTTTGGCGTTTCATCTCCTAGGGTTAGATTTTTGGATGTCTATGATTTTGTCATTCATGAGTAATATAAAAAAGGCCTCTGGAGCCTCATTGTAATCATTTTTCTCAGATAGATGCGTGTAGCAGCCACATCTCTTCTCAGAGATAGATACCACCATTCGAGCAAGTATTTTAGTTCTATAGTTTTACAGTTTCATCCTATTACATTTACTCAATAGAAGATATTGTTCACTGGATATCTGTGTTGTTCTTCATATCTCTGTGTTTATTGTATTCAGTCTATTAATTAGTTCATTCCACTCCTAAATCTGGATCAATGGTATCAAAGCGGTCTGCTCTTCATTCATTTTTCTTCGTGCATGTCCTCGATAAGATCTGGGTACAAGAAGTTGGGACTCAAACCAATCGATCTATTGCAATATTGGTCGTGCCGAGATTGACAACAGCCCATGGGGGATGAAAAAAAATATAATGGAGTAGGAGATCCTTTTAAAATGTTGCTCGAGGAATCCATCGCACGATAAAGGAACAAAATGATGGATAACTTTGTGCAGATCCTTCGATGGTTTCCCACAAGAGAAGCATCTTGATCAAGCAGCCATGCAACCCCCTTCAAGGTATAGGTAAATTTTGATATTCCATTATTTGAAGGACTAATAGATGTGGATGTTGTAGATAAATGGTTGAATCTGCTCGAAGGGTATTTTTCGGTCCACAATGTTTTCAATAGGGAAAAGATTACTTTTTCACTCCTCAAGGTTGTCCCCCATGTTAAGGACTGGTGGGATACTTACTCTGAGAAAAGGGCCATAGAGGAATCTGCAATATTTTTCATTTCCCCTACATGGGATTCCTTCCTAGATTCCATTAAAGAACAATACTACCCCATTGGAAGCTACGATGACTAGTACATCCAATGGAGCACCCTGCATCAAGAAAGGGACCAAACAGTACCATATTTCACCAATATTTTCCATACCCTGTGCACCAAATTGGGTATCAAAGACTCTGATTGACATCTGGTTCTCAAATACTCTGGTTGTTTGCATAGATACATTCAAAAAGAAATGTAGTTTCTGGACATCACCTCATTGGGTACATCTTATAGATATGCTATCAAGATTGAGCAGAAGGCAGAAGAGGCGAGATTTTAGATCTACAAAATCCTCACAATTGAAGAAGGGAAAAGGCGGCCCCAACCGACACAAAAAGGGATAGAGAAAATATGGTCATTGTTAGGACAACCAATCCAAGCCGCAACAGAAGAAGGTAAATGAAAATATGAAGAACACAAGAAAATGGTGTGAATACCATAAAATCCCTTGGCACAACACTGAAGAATGCCGCTCCAAGCAGTCACTTGTGGCCGAGTTGAAGGCGTCTGAGTTCAAGTTCAATTCTGACTTCGAATAAAATCCAAAAGGAGGGAATAATATTATATATGTTGAACTGAGTGCCACTGTCACTACCACCAAAGTCCAGCCAAGCGAACTAGAAGAACCATAAGAAGGGGAACACCTTTTTCACTCATAGATGTGGGTAAAGGGGGCTCCGCTTCATTTCATTGTCGACAGTGGAAGTCAGAAGTACCTGATCTAAATAGAGGTCATCAAGTGATTGGATTTTTCGACGACACCACACCTGCAACCCTACACCATCGGCTGGATTCACCAAGGAAGAGATCTTTGTGTCACCCAACAGTGTCATTTTCCCTACAGAATCAAGCCTTTCAAAGACGAGGTATTGTGTGATATTGATCCCCTTGAATTTTTTGATGTTCTTTTAGGACAACCATATTTGTGGTTCTTTAATATCTGCTAAGCAATGCAGTCAGGTCATTTCATAGACCGAGAAGTTCATCTTCTTTGTGATCTGTGCTCACAGTAAGAAAAAGGTCATTGCTACATCCTTGGCCTCTACACAGATCCTCTCTATGCAGTAGAAGCAAGTGGATGGGATCATGGAAGAGTACAAATACATATTCTCCTCACCCACTGGGGTATCGATGCACTACCAAGTAAAGCATCCAATTGATCCGACCCCCGATGCACCTCTTCCTAATGGACCAGTCTATCGTCACTCGTTGATGGAAAATGATGAAATCAAGCATCATATTCAAGAGATTATTCATAAGGGGCACATCAGACCCAGGTCCTCCCCTTGCAGAAACCCAATTGTATTGGTGCAGAAGAAGGACGAGACATGGAGACTCTGCATTGATTAAAGAGCATTAAAAAAAATCATCATCATGAACCGGTACCTAATTCCCAGGATTGATAATCTTCTTGACCAACTCAAGGGGGGAAATTTCTTCAGCAGGATTGACCTAAAGTCTGGATACCACCAGGTTCACATCGAACTAAATGATGTATGGAAGACAACTTTCAAATCTAAAGAAGGTCTCTTTCAATGGTTGGTCATGCCCTTTTTCTTAAAAAATGCATCAACCACTTTCATGACGTTAATGGATGATGTACTGAGACCCTTCACTAATTATTTTATGGTGGTATCTTTGGATGACATCCTCATCTTCAACAGAACTTGGGAGGAGCATGTGTGGCATATTCAACAAGTTTTAAGCACTCTACGGAAGCACAAGCTATATGCAAACTTGGAAAAATTATCCATTGGCATGAACATGGTCCAATACTTGGGATACATTATTGATGAGCATGGGGTACATGTTGATCCAGCTAATATCCAGGTCATTCGTGACTAGCCATCCCTGACCACACTAACCGAGCATCGGAGCATCTTGGGACTAGCCAACTTATACCACCGGTTCGTGTTGGCATTCTCCCATATTGCATGGGACCTCAGCTAAGTGACAAAGGGTGATGACTAGGAAACGTTTGTGTGGGGGAAGGACCAAAAACGAGCATTTGGAGATCTGAAGCATCACTTGTGATCAACTCTATCACTCTCATTTCCTAATCTGCAAAAATCATTCGAGATTGAGACTAATGCCTCTGACTATGTTATAGATGCAGTTCTCAGTAAGCATGGTCATTTGGTGGCCTACCATAGTGAGCCACTCTCATATATTGTCTGAAAATACCCCACCTATGACAAGGAAATGTATTCCATTGTACAATCTTGTTGTCAATAGAAAAAAAACATTATGGGAAAGGATACGATCATCCACACTGATCACAAGCCTCTGCAGTTCATACAAACATAGGGGAAATTTCAGAACGACTGCCATCAGAAGTGGTCCACCTGCCTGCAATAGTTCCATATCAACATCAAGTATAACACAGGGAGCTCAAATTATGTCATTTATTGCCTCAGTCGACCTCTCGTGGCTGCACTCACCACTGTGATCCATTCATGTGGACATGAGGCATTTGAGTGGCCCCAACTTTATCAGGAAGATCTGGACTTTTCCACCACCTATAAACTCTTGGGTATAGGCGCGACTGTCACCCATTTTCACATTCAGGATAGACTGTTATTCCATCTATGCCATATCTATTTTCCTACAAGTGAGCGTGAAAACATGATTTAGGAAGCCCACTACAGTCGAATTGTAGGATATTTTGGCATGGAGAAAATTGTGGTCATTCTATAGAAACATTTTTATTGGCCAAAACTTCGACAGGATGTCAGCAAGTATATCAGATCTTGCACTGTTTATGTCATTTCCAAGCCATCCATCAAGAATCAAGGATTATACACCCCTCTTCCCACTTCCAAGAATCCTCAGAATCCATATAAATGGATTACATGTCTAGCCTTACATTCACCAAGAAAGGCAATGATTGTGTATTTGTGGTCATTCATAGGTTTTCAAAGATGGCCATCCTCATAGCCTATAAGAATAATATCATAATGGAATATACTGCCAAGCTCTTCTTCGAATGAGTGTGGGTCCATTTTGGGATACCAAATACCATCATCTCCGACCAGGACAGCAGGTTATTGAGCACATTTTGGTTGAGTCTCTGGTCATTTTTGGACACCAATCCCACTAAATTCACTACTTTCTACCCCCAAACAGACGACCAAATAAATGTCATCAATCGGATGATTGTGCACATCCTGCACATGTACAAATCTAAGAATCCACGTAAATGGGATGAGAGTCTCCCCTATGTTCAACAAAGTTACAACAAAGTTCTACATAGCTCCACTGACCATAGCCAATTTCAAGTGGGGATGGGATTCCAACCCTTGGGTCCCATTGATGTTTCACTACCTCTTGTAACCACACATACTGACTCTTCCCATGTTCTGTCTAAGACCGACAAAGCCACCAGATTCATTGAGTAGATTCAACACATCCACCAACAGGTCCATGAGATTTTACAGAAATCCAATGTTAAGTACAAGTAGTTCCATGATCAACAAAGGGTATCGTACTAGTTTCAGGTTGGAGACAAAGTCTAGTTACATTTGTAGAAGGAATGTCTTACAGGGCCCCATTGAAAGCTCCACCCATTTTGCTATGGGCCTTAAACTATCACCAAGGCTATGGGTAGAAATTCTTTTGAGCTCAACACTCCACCCTTCCTTGGCTTGCACCCAGTGTTCAATGTGGACCTCCTTCAGCCATATTTTCCACCACTATTGGACACCTCAGAGATCGTAGAACAACTGACACCAATAGAGCTCAACCATGACTGCATGGAACAAGCATCCACTGATCAAATAGTGGACCCACAGTTCAAGGGAACCTGCCAGCAGAGGATCCATCTTTATCGGGTTGTCAAGGCAGGGCAACTCCTACACCAAGGAAAGTGGCTAACCTGGGGGGAAATTTAGCAGAAGTTTCCTCACTTAATGGGGGAAATCAACACAATGGATACCATTGCTTCCTAAATGGGGAGGACTGATCCGGGTGCATATTGGTGGCCACCCACATATTCCAACTGACTCCTCTTGACAGTTTTTAGTTCAACACGTTCTTCCGTACTTATTTGCAATTGTGGGTTCTAAACTTTAGGGGTTGTCTGAATCCCTACACATATTCTAGGTGGATACTAGTGGCCTCCCACCTAATCCAACTGACTTGTTTTGTATGTTTTCATGTCAGCACATCTTGATTAGGGATGATTTTAAGGATGGAAATTTATTTTAAAACGTAGAAACCTTGGCGAATCTTACTAATCCTTCATATGCCAACTATAAATGATTGACGATATTTTTTAGAAAATATTCAAATTTCTAAGGATTTTATATACTTTTTATAAATTTTTGGCGATTTTTAAGGTAAAATAATTTTATCCTATAGAATTTGGGCAAATTATTTTAAAAAATACGAATATCGTTTTTGGAAAAACCATGGAAAATTAGCCCATGAGAGAAATTTATCCCCTAAAATCATCCCTGATTCTTGATGTACTTCCAGGGTCGTTTTGGGGTTGTAAACAATGTTTTTTTGGCTCGCCGCAGTCAAACTATAGACAAAGTCATAGTTCGACGGTGTAATGTGTATTTCTCTAAAATACCTTTCCAACAGGCTATGATGCGCCTAAAATGGAGGTCGTGTACAAAAGTTACGACCCCGAGAAGTTGAGGTACCAACTTACCGATAGGGGCCCACATAACTTTTGGTGTTTCATCTCCTAGGGTTAGGTTTTTGGATGTCTAGGGTTTTGGAATTCATGAGTAATATCAAAAATGCCTCTTGAGCCTCATTGTAATCATTATGCTCAGACGTATGTGCATAGCAGCCACATCTATTCTCAAACATATCTACCACCATTCGAGCAAGTATTTCAGTTATGCAGTTTTACAGTTTCATCCTATTTCATTTATTCAATAGAAGATATTGTTCATTGGATATCTATGTTGTTCTTCATATCTTTGTGTTTATTGTATTTAGTCTGCTAATCAGTTTGTTCCACTCCTAAATCCATACCAGATTGTTGTAATTATTGTCATTGATGTCATATTATGGAATTTCAATACACACAACATATATATATATAT
>ML795642.1:95708-120368 GCA_009831015.1 Picea engelmannii
AATTATTATCTAATAATGAGCAATAAGAAATGAACAATCACACACATACACAGTACACCAGTGTTTTATATGGAAACCCAAATCAGGAGAAAACCACAAAATGATTTTTCTTATACGTCTTGAAGAATTACATTCATTGGAAGCACCAACTTCCTTTTTTTTCCAGCTGCAACCGGAAGGAGGCTCCAACCCCCTATTTTTTCAGGCTACAACCTGAGGAAATCTCCAACTCCCTAATTCTCTAGCTACATCCAGAAGGAGGCTACAACCCCCTATGTTCTTCGGCTACAACCAGAAGGTGGCTACAACCACCTGTCATTGCCCCATCCAACTTCCCTGAAGTAGAAGTAGAATGATGGAACCACTGTCACACTATCATTGTGAGATATACCATTGTAAACCTGTACAAATAAACTTGAACCATGCATCAACCATGCATCAAACTGTAATCAACCTGTACCATAAACAAGTGCATCAACCATGCACCAACCTGTACCATAAACAAGTGCGTCAACCATGCACCAACCTATACCAAACAATCTGTAATCAACATGTACCATAAACAAGTGAAACCAACCAGTACCAAGTCTTGGAGCTGCCTTTCTCAACTGGTTTAAATGTAATTCTTAAAATCAAAGGTTGGCCTTTAAGTTGTCTTTTAATTCATGACCTTTACCCACTGAAAATCTCAGTAGTCCTGATATGCGAAATGGCGATGGTCGTTGTATTCCTAATCCATTGCCATTTAACCGTTAAACGAGATTTTTCACTTTTATATACCTCGGGATATCGTGTTTCGGGATTTACAATTCACACGGTTTCCAAGCCCCGATGCGCGAAGTCGCGAAATAACCTTGAAATCTTACGCAGGTTAGAGCCGAGAGTAAAGTTCCTTAAACCTTAGTTAAGTGTTGTCAGGATTTCGCGTCTCAATGATCACTCTCCCCAAAAGTCTTATCATCATAACTCTGATAGGAGAAGTTGCAAGATAGTTTTACAAGTCACCCGAGTTAGTGTCAGGGGAAAGTCGTTTTAAACCATAGTTAAACAATGTCAGGGTTTCGTGACTCAACATTCACTCTTCCAAGAAACTATACCCTCGTAGCCCCGAGTCGCGAAATCAAGATATTAATTAAACACTTAATCCATATTACATTTTTGCTTAACTAGATCGCATCATCGCGATCTCGGGTTTTAGGGGCTCGAAGGATAGGAGTGAAATCTCCCAATATGGCGAATGTCGAAAAGGGTGATTAAGGTTTAAAGAAAACCTAATTAAAGAAGCTAAGAAAGATTAATCAGTGCATTAATAAAAATATTAACACGCACCATCTACGGGTTAAATTTAAATGTTTTTTGTGCTAACTTGTGTCACGACCCGTCAAAATTTATGGCATTTATTTGAAATGAGGTGAAGTGATAGGTAAAGATATTGTTTTTATTGCTAAATATTTCTCAGAAAATGATTTGACCATTCTGATTCATAAATACGCCAGGGTTTTAAATGGTCGAGATATAGAGTTCTTTCTCTCATTGTTTCAAATTTCACTTCTATCTTGCACAAAGAAGTTTTTCTCACCAGGATAATTTTTGTATGTATACACATTTTTACTACAGGAGAGCTAAGTCAAAGTCCTCTATCATGGCTCCACGAAAAGCATCCAAGGCGATTGCTGAGAATTCAGGTAAAGGCTTAGATAATGTTTCCGATACTTCACCCCAAAGTATCGATTCTGTCAGAACCTGGTCATACATCTCTGAGGTTCTTCAGTCTGAATTGGTGAATTGTTCAAATGATTCCAACAATAATGAGAAGGATGATTTGGCCACCAAATAAAAAATCATCGTTCAAGCAGAGATGCATAAGATAGCGGCCAGGCCACGAATCCTTCCTTATTATGATATGATCCGATGGGCACTAGATCATGTGGATATCCTAACTAGAAATATTATCAGCAAGAGGAAAGTGACCATTGGGACCTTAAGACAAGAACATTTGCAGGTGATGTACCAATTGTCACCCACACCAAACCTCTCACACAATGCCAAGTTTCTGCAAGGTTTTAAGCAGAAAGAATGCGAGCAATACGGCAAAAACTTGTCTGATCTGATCAAGGATTAGGTCTCGCACCCTGCAAATTTCAGGGCGGACGATAACAGAGTTTATTCAATCTCTTCCTTGGATCCGCAATTCAAATATATAGCAATGATGACCTGTAGGTTTTATGGGAAGGAAGACACCACACATTTTTTTCTCCCGTGGGTGCCTCTCATTCATACAGTCATTGAAGGTTGTTCCTTCGACTGGGCCAATTTTTTGTTAGATAGTTTAACCAGCCAGATTATCAAATATCAGATGCAGAGGGCGAATGGGAAGACCGCATCATTTTTTATGTTCGCCTACATCATGGATGTTGTTTTTTTCATGACACCTTTCCCTCTAATGATCTGGAGATGGACTCCATCTGAGGCTTAGCCTATCCATGTCTACTACTCAAAACTTTGGGAAAATAATGCCACAAAATTCATATACAAAATTTTCAATTGGGTAATGGTACCAATGCATGTCTCCATCTTCGACAGCCCACCGCCTAGGATTTCAGATAGCATCGCCACCAACTTGAGAAATGTGGATGACTGGTACGTAGAGGAAAAATTTTCATACATCAGGTTTTTCGTCACTTTTGTTCCCCCCTATGCTTTACCATTATTCATACCGGATAGGCTGGTTTGTCGCAAAATCGCTAGGCAAACTGTGATCGGTGGCATAAGAAAAGCGCTCAAAGGATTTTCGAGGAAGGTATGGCCGCCCTTCCCCATTCATTTGAATAGATATTCTTTATTAGATTTCGGACACGCAAAAGCTGAAGCAATGACTTTGGAGGATATTAACTTGGTCCACATTGAGTTCAAGAAGCACGACCCACACAGGATCCTCGGTAATCACATGGTGAGTTGTGGCCTTAAAAGGTATGAACATGAGCATTCGCCTCATGATGACATCTTCCGAGGGGTGAGATCCTATGCCAAGGTCCTCAGTCGGATTCAAACCCTGTCTCCTAAGGAGATGGTTGATTTCTTCAAATTTCAGGAACAACGACGAAGTTGTCTTCCCCCAGTCTTACAGGGTAAGAACTCGTCGACTGCAGATGTACAACAAATGGAAGCTAAGAGCTCCAAATATTCAGGACCTGACCAAGAGGAACACCAGGAAAAGAAGAAGCAAACCGGGGGCTTGAAATAGGAAGTCGAGATCCCCAAACCTCCAAGCAAGCTAGCCTCGGATGTTACCCTAGGGAAATCATCCAAGAAGATCGACAGTCCCATCATTTATGTTACTCCCCTACAATCCACAAAGGGAATCCCAGATGTAGGATGGATTTTCGACGAAGAACTAACACCCATAACTGTGGAAGAATTGCCTCTGAATGAATTTTTCTTCGATAAGAAGAGAAAGGCCATTTTGAAACAAGAACATTATCAAGAACCAGGCACGGTAGCCAAGAAATTTAAAATCCTTACTGATGGGAGAGCCATGAAAAAAGAGGAATTTGCAACTCAGATAACAGGGACATTGGGGGCTTTTGCTACAACCAACCAATATTATGTCGAGTCCTTAAAAGAACAGTTGAATCATAAAAACCGCTTGATCAAAACTTTGGAGGCTAAGCAGGCTACATCAGAGGCAGCTGCCAGAGATCAGGCGAACACGGGTATAGAGAAAGCTAGAGTAGTTGATCAAAAGGAAATCGAAAGGCTCAAATCCGATCTCGAACAAACACAGCAGGCGGCCCAAACCAACCAATCATAGATAAGCCAGCAAGAGGAATTGATAGGGCAATTACAGGACAAATTAAATTTCGCCAAAAACTAGGTGATAAATATCAGTATATTTCAATCCCAAGCCGTAGAAATTCGAAAAATAGTATCGGAAGCTCAGCAAGATTTACTTGCTAAAGTGGAAACCATTCAAAACCTATGCCAAATCATTGATCAAGTACTGGAGGACATCTCCTTGAGAGAAAGAGAATTTGGGGCAGCTCGGGTCATTTTCCAAGAGGATGTTATAGCCATGAAAAAAAAGGAAATGGGCAGTAGTTCCAGGCTCTCCATCCCAGAGTAGACTAGAGGTAACATCTTACTGAAGGCATGGGAATGAAATATATCAGAGAGAAGAGAGAAAGCTAAAGAGGTAAGAAAATTTTGTGAAGAAACCCTTGGGGTGATAGATGAAATTTTGTTAGGTCTTGATAGTGAAAGCATCACCGGGACACTGGGCCAGGTGGATATAGCCAAGCATCTTCTCAACATCAAGGAGAATGAGCAAAGAGAGAAGGCTGAAATAACACAGGTAACCCAGACAGATATAGTCCAAGTGGATAAGTGGCTAATAAATCCAAGTGTACTGTTATGTTCTATCACCACTAAAGACCGACAAGTAGGAGAAAGGTTGCCATAGTTAGCGAAGGATTGTTACACCTTCGAGGCAAACAACCAAGCGAAACCTTTCAGGTTGATAACCTAGTTGGTGGAGAGGTGAGTCAGTTGCACACAGCAGGCGAAGGGGCAGTTTTCGATTACCAAATAATGACATGTGTCTTCCTGTTCAATTTTTAGAACCCGAAGTTTAAATAAAGGAAGGTGCTCCATCCGCCCGAAAGAGGACAAAGACAAAGAATTGAAACGCAAAAATCTCCTTTTTGTAACCGAAAAAACTCCTGGAACGATTGAGATTCTAGCATGTAGAAGTTTGTATAAATATGAAATTAGAAGAAAGAAAAAGGGTTGGACCTTTTTGGTCGATTGTAATAGAGACTCCCTCCTTTTGAAAATTAATACAAAACAATCTGAAGACTCCTGATTCCATCAAGACTGTGTTATGAGTTTGTTTCCTCTGTGATTTCATATTCAATTTTAGTTCACATATATATGTCTGATGAATGTTTCACTGCAGTTTAGTAAAACCTCTACTATGGTGATTAATTTTTAGTCGTCTATATTGTTTACATATTTTCCTCTGTATCGGCTATTAGCAAGTACAAGACCTGTGAACTCTTTAGATCTTCATATTTTATGCTTTGTCAGATTTCTTCTCATCTTTTTCTTCTTCTTTTTACAGGGTGAGATTCTCCCTTGATAGGAGCCTCGCATTATAGACAACTTAATGTTTTTCTTACATTTCACACACCATTTATTTTAAATATAACTCAGTTACGAGAAAAGGCCTTTGGTTTTCACTTTATCTTCAATATCGGATTCAAAAGTTCTCTTTTATACGATCAAATTGATACAGCATAAAAAACCTCGAACTCTCCTTTAATTTTCTTGTTCCTCTATGACTGTCCCCGTTGCAAGACAGCCTAATATTGAACCCGGCTTGTCGGACCAAACCCATATCACTTTGACCCTTTTCGATACCATACTTAAAACAACCACCACCCAGGCAGAACTTGAACGTTCATGAGCCATGATTGAACAGGATATAAGCATTCAGGAACAGTTGGAAGTGAGACAACGACAACCTGGAAATCATCCTTAAATTCCTTTCCCGAAGGTTGATTCTTCCCCTTTTTTATCCTTTACTCACTTTCGGATGCCTATACACTGTAATTTCTAAGCCTTAAGTACAGACTCTGGAACAACATCTTTTTGGCACCGTTGTCGGGGACAAAGTTACGAAACCTTTTCCCTGGGAAGAATGACATTTTTGCAAGTTTCGCCCTTTGATAGTGAACAAAGAGTGAGCACCCTCTAAAGGATTTTATTATCTTTCACTTGGAGACTCCACGTTTAAATAAGCTGGCATTTGGTTGAAGTAACACCAGACAAAACCCGGATGGTAAACAGACCACGCCCGTTTCCGATCTCGAAAAAATACTAAAAACAAGAGGTTCCCTTAAGCCAACTACTGCAGTCTACCAAATTAAGTACCCACAACCCAAGACCAAGAGTTCTTTTGAACCTTCAAATTCACACAGTTCCCCTCCCAAAACCATCAATCCAACCTTACTTCTCTCTGAGGTTAAAAGTGAAATCCCTCTGACAACCTATGGCGTACACAAAAGCAAAAACCCCGCATTGAATTTATCAGAGATCGATATCCCGCCAACTCTTCAGTTAGATTTCATGACCTCACCAAGTCTCGAAGAGTATACCATATACTCAGATTCCACACCCGCGGGTTCCCCTGATTACATCTCTTGCAAATCCGAGGAGCCAAGTCCTCGCATCTCTTTTCACCCGTCTTTAGTTTTATCGTCTTTCGAAGAAGATAGAAGTTCACTTTTAGTCTTCTAGAACCCTCTATATAGCACACCATTTTCTTATCCAGTAGTTTTGATGGCGGGCGCCGTAGGAGGAGGTGGAGGGGTTTTAGGAGGGGGAGGTGGAGTGGCTCCAAGAGGAGGAGCGGGGGGCCAAGGGCCTCCCCCACCTCCCATAGTTTTCGCTAAAGTAGATGCGAGATATGCACCTTTGGTCCTGCCCATCCCTCTCCACGACCTTCCTGAAAATTACATAAAATACTTACCTAAATTTACAGGGGAATGGGACTTGAATGCAACTGAACATATAAACTTGTTTGATCAGTTCGTCAATATCCTAGGTCTTGAACACGAAGATGTATATTTGAGGTTGTTTTTTTAGAATTTCGAAGGACAGGTATGAACCTGGTTCGAAGTCTACCCACAGTATCGATATTATCCTATGATGCCCTAGAAGACTCCTTTCTTAGACAATGGGGTGAAAGGAAAGACCATTTATATTATTTGACCGATTTCGGGTCTTTAAATAAAAAGAATTCGGAAACTGTTATGGAATTCATTCAAATTTTTAACAAGTTATATAATAAGATCCTGGTCGAAGTTAAACCATCCCAACCTGCAACCAAGGTATCCTTTGCGGGAACCTTCGAACCAGATTTCGCACTTCTTTTGAGAGAAAGGAGGGGGGCTACCCTAATCTGAATGCAATATGATGTCGTAGAAATCAAATCTAATATGATGGCTTCTGGCAAGTTGAAAACCAAGGTAGAGACGGGAAACCGAGAAAACAAACGTTTTAGGGAACAAGCAGGACCCTCAGGGTCCAATAGATCCATAGATGACAAAATGGATGATATGGCTAGGATAATTAAGGATTTATCGAATAAGATTTCTAGAATGGAGATAGATCAATCCAAGGCTGATCCTTTCGTTAAGAGAGAATTCAGAAGAAACCCTAATCCTCAAAATCAATAAAGGCAGATTAAAAATGAAGACCAGAAAATTCAAACACCTTTAAAAAATGAAAATTTTATAAGAGGAAATGACCTGCAAGATTTCGAGGGTCTGGAAGAAGATGTGAAAAATTTGGGTGGCGAATGCACTCAGCCTTATCTAACCAAAGAAGATTATGAGAAGTCCTTAAACACACAACAACCATCAAATAAAGATGATGACATAAACAACACTGATTTTGTTGTATGTCAAGAAACGACCGATTCTTTAATGGTTGAGGTCCAACCTAGGTATAACCTGAGCTCTAAAAAAAAACCTACGTTGACTCCTCAACCCAAGAAATTTCTCCCTAGAGGTGAAGTATACGAGCCTGCCCCAAAAGCGACCGAGACATCTAATAGCAAAATGAAAAGGGCAGACTCGCTAGATCCCAAAGTAAATGAGGTTGAGACCCAAAAAAAGGAAACCAAGACAACTGAAACACATAACACCAGTAGATAAACTCACGGGTGATAAATCAACACAAACAAATAAATTAGAAAAGAAGGAGTCTGGGGTTTCAACCAAAGAAACGGACAAAGGTATTGGAGGGTTCAGCCTAAAAAATGAGATAAATAAAATAAAAATACCAATCCCTCTGGTGGAATTAGTAAAGAATCCTGTATATAGAAAGCAAATGACCAAAGTGATAGGTATTTCAGATCTAGAAAGTCACTCTGACGTAATAAACTTGGAAGATGATAAGCCCAATATCACTTTTGGTCCACATTTCAAGGGTGCCAGAGACACTGTCGCTCCCTTCTATATCACCTTGAATGTGCATGATCGACTGCTACATAACTGCATGTTAGACTCTAGGGCCTCACATAATCTGATGCCCAAAACTATTATGGATAGACTAGGCCTCGATATCACCAGGCCTTATGGAGATCTCTACTATTTCGATTCAATAAGAATTAAGTGCATGGGTATGATAAAGGATTTAGTAGTCACTCTTGCGCAGGTCCCGGTGAAAAGCATCCTGATGGATGTAGTTATTGCCGATATACCCCCGAAGTATGGCTTACTTCTATCTAGGTCATGGGGAGCCAAACTTGGTGGGTCTCTTCAACTAGACATGACCTACGCCATGATTCCTGTTTTTGGTGGACAACTTACTTGGCTATACAAGGAAACGAGGCTAGCCTACACAGTGAGTGACCCTCAGAATCCTAACAATTATCATGTTTATATTGCTGATCAAGATCTAGGAAATTGTATTCTATCTTTTGATGATGATGTAAATAGTTGTGTAGAAGAGAATTACTTAGAAAAAAATGAATCAGGAAAGACATACGAAAATATGCATAGCACTAGGATTTGGAATTTTTTTTTTTACGGTGCCCTGTCATGTGAAGGAGCAGGTGCAGGAGTACTTTTTGTGGCACCTAAAAGTGAATTTGTTATCCCTTTCTCTTACAAGCTTCAGTGGGATATAGACTACACCAATAACGTATGTGAGTATGAAGCCTTAGTATTAGGGTTGGAATCTACCAGGAAGTTGAACATAAAGAACCTGGAATTTTACGGAGATGCAGAGTTGATAGTGAAACAGATAAATCAGAAATACCAGGCCAAACACCGAAGATTGATATCTTACAGAAATTGCGCCTGGGATCTTATGGAAAATTTATTTTCATCGGTAAAGGTTCATTTCATCCCACGGGCTAAAAACCAGCAAGCCGATTCACTAGCCAAAGCGGCTTCAACTTTCGTACCCCCTACCGCTTTCAAGTTAAAGTACCACATAGAGGTAAGGCACAGACCATCCATACCAAACAACATACAACACTGGTAGGTTTTCGAGGATGACAAACAGATCAGAAAGTTCCTGGAAATGGTAGGTGATTTTTCTGAAACCCACATTGATCAGGAGGACCAAAATGATCATACCTAGATTATGCAAGAGGGAGAGGAGCCTCAGGAGTTCTGAGAAAAAATTGCTAACCATCGCATGTTGGTTTTAAAGAACAATCATATTCCAAAGGGACTAATCCCCCTGGAGAGACTGTTAGATCAAAATCACATGCCCTTAAAATCCACTCTGCAACCCCAACCAGAAGAGGTTGACGACTACAACATAGGGACCAAAGAAGAGCCTAGGATGGTAAAAATATCAAATTACCTTCCTCTTGAGGTAAAAAGAAAGTATAAAGACTTACTCGCGCGATATAAATACATTTTCGCTTGGTCTTACAAAGAACTGAGAACCTATGACACCACTTTGATCGAACACAAGATACCCCTGAAGCCTGGTGTCAAAACCTTTAGACAAAAACTTAGACAAATCAACCCTATATTATTTCCTGTGGTCGAAAGGGAAGTTAAAAAGCTCTTGGACGCAAAAATAATAGTACCACTGAGATACTCCGATTGGGTAGCAAACCTGGTCCCGGTTAGAAAGAAGAGCGGGGAGATTAGATGATGTGTTGATTTTAGAAATCTAAATAATTCCTCCCTCAAAGACAACTACCCTCTACCCAAAATAGATCACGTATTAGAAAAGGTAGTTGGGGAAAATAGGATGTCGATGGTCAATGGGTTCTCCGGGTAAAATCAAATTGTCGTAAATGAACATGATAAAGAAAAAACAAACTTCACTAGCCCTTGGGGTACATTCATGTATGATAAGATGCCTTTTGGTCTAATGAATGCAGGTTCCACCTTCCAACGCGCTATGGATATCGCTTTCATTGGCGAAAGAGACAAGTTTGTGGTTATCTATCTTGATGATCTAACCATTTTTTCTAAATTTGACGAAGATTATTTGATACATCTCAAGCAGACGTTTGAAAAATGCCGCAGGTTTGGTCTGTCTTTAAACCCCAAAAAGTCTCACTTTGCCATGCAAGAAGGTAAACTCTTGGGCCATATTGTGTCTCGAGACGGAATTAAAATTGATCCTAGCAGGGTTGAAGCTATACACACTATAAATATTCCTAGAAATGTAAAAGAAATTTAGTCATTCTTAGGAAAAATAAATTTTTTGAGGAGATTTATCCCAAACTTTGTTGAAATTGTGAAATTGATCACAGATATGCTAAAGAAGAATAGTGAAGTGAAATGGATAGCAGAAGCCAAAGCATCATTTTCATGCATCAAGAAGGTTATAAGCGAGGCACCTGTACTGGCAAGCCCTAATTATCTAAATGATTTTCTTATTTTCTTGTTCGCCTCTGAACATACACTTGCCGCGGTACTCCTCCAGAAAAATGAAGAAGGTTTCGAGCAACCGATAGCCTTTTTTAGAAAAAGTCTCAGAGACGCTGAACTCAGATACGATATAATGGAAAAACAAGCATATGCTATGGTGAAGGCATTAAAGGATTTCAGAACTTATGTGTTGCATTCCAAGGTAATCGCGTACGTACCCACCAGCTCTGTAAAGGACATTCTGGTTCAGTCCGACAGTGATGGAAAAAGGGGACGGTGGCTCGCTAAAATCCAAGAATTTGATCTGGAGATAAAACTGATGAGACTAGTAAAGGGACAAGGTTTGGCTAAACTCTTAGCTGAATCAAATTTCAGAGCCCTCGGTATAAATGGCCTGCACGAATGTGAAGAGGGTGTGGACACGAACGAGATCGATGAGCAAACAAGTGCAATCAGAATTGAAGAGAATTTTTGCTCATCAGATTGGTACAAAAACATAGTGTCCTACCTGCTGACCTTGAAATGCCCAAGTGACTTATCATCATCCAAAGCTAGGATGCTAAAACTGCATGCGGTCAAGTACTGTATATCTGAAAGTCAATTGTATTGGAAGGACCCACTTGGCTTCCTATTGGTTTGTTTGGTTGAATCAGAAACAGAGAAGGTCATAAGAAAATTTCACGAAGGAGTGTGTGGGGGACATCACGCTTGGAGAGTGACAACTTATAAGATCCTAAGGACAGGATATTATTGGCCAAAACTTTTCTCAGACGTTAATGCCCAAGTCAAAACCTGTAACCCTTGCCAATTGTTCGTAGGCAAGCATAAACTCCCAGTGTTATCGTTAGTTCCGGTCAAAACAGAAGCCCCTTTTCAGCAATGGGGACTAGATTTTATAGGCTAAATTAACCCCCATTCTAGCGCTCAACACAAATGGATCATGACTGCCACAAATTGCTTCACTAAATGGGTGGAGGCTATTCCAACCAGAAGGGAAACAGATTCAGTGGTAATAGATTTCCTAGAAGAGAATATTTTGTCTAGATTCGGCTACCCCCGAATGATAGTCACAGATAACGCCCAGGCTTTTAAATCTATGGCTATGATCAGTTTTTGCCAAAAATACAATATCGTGCTCGGCCATTCCACAACATATTACCCCCAAGGAAATGGACTAGCCGAGTCTTCAAACAAAAGTCTGATCAATGTAATTAAGAAAGTGTTGAACGAGAAAAAAAAATCTTGGCACGTGCATTTGAAATACGCTTTATGGGCGAATTGGATAGGCACGAAAAAATTTATTGGCACTTTTCCTTTCCAAATGGTGTACGGGACCGACGTGGTATTACCCATAAATCTAGCGCTTCCCGTAATGAAACTTTGGAAAGATGAGAAAGAAGAACCAAATCATGTCACAAGAAGGATAAACCAACTGATTGAAGTACAACAACACAGGGTCAAAGTGGACAAAAGGTTGCAGAAATACCAATACGACATGAAAACGTTATTCGACTGTAAGGCAAAAGACAAAGAGTTTCTCCCCGACGATTTGGTATTGAAATGGGATGCTAGGAAGGAAGACTCAGAAAAACACAGTAAATTCAATCATATCTGGTATGGACCATTCAAACTCGTAGCTCTCGAAGGAAAAAAATTGTTTCTATTAGAAAATATGGATGGTAAAATATTGAATGCCCCTGTCAATGGGCGTTATTTAAAACACTATATGCAATAATTGGTTCCCAACAAATTTCCATTGTATATACCGATTTGTGTTTTCTTTCTATTTCATAATTTCTCTTTGGTAAGTTTACTTTCACCACTAATTAATTAGGTCAGTGATTTTTGTAGAAGTAGAGACGTGAAATTTTCAATGCATTCAGCTCTTTAAAAAAAAAAAAAAAGATATCTTCGTGTTTGCGGGATTCAGGCTTGCAGCGCAAACGAGACAAAGGAGTAAACAAAAAAATCATATATTGGAGAATAAATTCGCCGAAAACAGGTGATGGAAAAGGTTTTCCGTTATTTTAAAATGGTAAGGCAAAGGTATGAATTCCTAATAATTTTTTTTTTTTTAAAACAAAGGTCTCCAAAAGCATCATAATGATCTCATAAATATAATGTTTTCACTTGACTGGTGATTAAAAGAATGACTCCTTACTCTGGGTCCTAAGACTTTCACCTAGACAAAGATAGGAGGTAATTAAAATAAGCAGAGAAAGTAAAGTGTCTCCAGAAAAGGGTCCCAAAAGTCAATTTTAGTCTATAATCCTTGTGTTTCGAATCCCAGATTTCTCTCTGTCACCCTTTTTCTGTCCATAGACTTACCTTCTTTAAAAACCAAGCATATTTCCGAGTTCCATACGTAGGGAGAAGAGATTATGTTTTAGCTTTGGAACCTGTAAAATAGATTTCAGAAAGTAAGCCAGTCTTCGCAAACACTCAGTCTCTTACTAAGCAAAGTTATGTTGATCTTGACTCTCCTAGGTTTTTCAACAATTTCGAAGGATTGAGGCTTGCTCGAAAGAAGGCCCCTGGAAGTAATATTTCCCATTTTCCCTGTGGGATAAGCTGTTTTGAAAGTTAAGGGAAGGTTGGTACCGAGTAATCAAATCAAGTTGACAGACCTCCATTGCAAATATTACATAGATATCATCCCTCATACAAACTGATTGCCCCCACTTCGTGTTCTAAAAAGTAAATTATAAGACAGATGGTGAAAGGAAATTCATATTTGATTGCCCCTATCTAGTCCAAAGAGACGATGAAAGGAAATTAAAAAATGATTGCCCTCGTCTCAGCATTTAAATGCATAAATATATTTCGAAGTGGTGAAAGGAAATTCAGTAAAAAGGGCCAGATAACTTCACCGGGGTGCTGAATAGGCTCGCTAGCAGTGAAGCAATATATGAGATTTTTGTAAGGCTGTCATACATGAATCTCACTCTACTCTGGTAATCAACTTTCTCGAAACCCGGTCTGCACCCCAAGTTTGGACAAGGCCCCCCGATTAAGAAAAAAACATGTAATTTACTTCGTTTGATGCAAGCCAAAAGCCAAAAGACCTGTTGGATTTCCTAGGACTGTTTTGATTGTCTTAAGGTAGACCTGAATTCAGTAAAAATAAAGAGAAAGTCATGAAAGGGGATTCAACTGAGTTTGAAACGCATTTGAGTGTTGAAAATCTTTTCAGAAGTAAAAGACAAAATCTCTTATTCCCTCTGTATCTGCTTTCCTTAAGAAAGTTTCGCAGAAGTAAAACCAATGACTCCATTTACCCAATACAGGCACGTGGTCTACTGTTCTTCCTGTCTCACAGGAAGACGGGATCCCTAGTTGGAGCCTATGTTGGAGCCGCCTTTCTCAACTGGTTTAAATGTAATTCTTAAAATAAAAGGTTGGCCTTTAAGTTGTCTTTTACTTTGTGACCTTTACCCACTGAAAATATCAGTAGTCCTGATATGCGAAGTGACGATGGCTGTTGTACTCCTAATCCATTGCCATTTAACCGTTAAACAATATTTTTCACTTTTATATACCTCGAGATATCGTGTTTCGGGAGTTACAATTCACACGGTTTCCAAGCCCTGATGCACGAAGTCGCGAAACAACCTTGAAAGCTTACCCAGGTTAGCACCGAGAGTAAAGTTACTTAAACCTTAGTTAAGTGCTGTCGAGATTTTGCGTCTCGGCAATTGCTCTCCCCAAAATTCTTACCATCATAACTCTGATAGGAAAAGTTGCGAGATAGTTTACAAGTCACCCGGGTTAGTGTCAGGGGTAAGTCATTTTAAACCATAGTTAAACAATGTCAGGGTTTCGTGACTCAACATTCAATCTTCCAAGAAACTATACCCTCGTAGCCCCGAGTCGCGAAATCATGATATTAATTAAACACTTAATCCAGATCACATTTTTGCTTAACTAGATCGCATCATCGTGATCTTGGGTTTTAGCGACTCGAAGGATAGGAGTGAAATCTCCCGATACAGCGAACGCCGAAAAGGGTGATTAAAGCTTAAAAAAACCTAATTAAAGAAGCTAAGCTAGATTAATCAGTGCATTAATACAAATATTAACACGCACCGTATACGGGTTAAATTTAAATGTTTTTTGCGCTAACTTGTGTCACGACCCGTCAAAATTTATGGCATTTATTTGAAATGAGGTGAAGTGATAGGTAAAGATATTGTTTTTATTGCCAAATATTTCTCAGAAAATGATTTGACCGTTCTGATTCATAAGGACGTCGGGGTTTTAAATGGTCGAGATATAGAGTTCTTTCTCTCATTGTTTCAAATTTCATTTCTATCTTGCACAAAGAAGCTTTTCTCACAAGGCTAATTTATGTCTGTATACACATTTTTACCACAGGAGAGCTAAGTCAGAGTCCTCTATCATGGCTCCACAAAAACCATCCAAGGTGATTGTTGAGAATTCAGGGCAAGGCTCAGATAATGTTTCTGATACTTCACCCCGAAGTATCGATTCTATCAAAACCCAGTCATACATCTCCAAGGTTCTTCAGTCCGAATTGGCGAACTATTCAGATGATTCCAGCGATAATGAGAAGGACAATTTGGCCACCAAATACAAAATCGTCGTTCAAGAAGAGATGCATAAGATTGCGGCCAGGCCATGACTCCTTCCCTATTATGATATGATCTAGTGGGAACTAAATCATGTGGATATCCCAACCAGAACTATTATCAGCGAGCAGAAGGTGACCATTGGGACCTTTAGATCAGAACATTTGCAGGCGATGTACCAATTGTCACCCACACCAAACTTCTCACACACTGTTGAGTTTCTGGAAGGTTTTAAGCGAAAAGAATGCAAGCAATACGGCAGAAAATTGTCTGATCTGATCAAGGATTGGGTTTCGCACCCTGCAAAGTTCATGGTGGATGGTAACAGAGTTTATTCAATCTCTTCCTTGGAACCGTAAATCAAATATATAGCAATGATGACCTGTAGGTTGTATGGGAAGGAAGACACCACACATTTTTTTCTCTCTTGGGTTCCTCTCATTCATACAGTCATTGAAGGCTATTCCTTCGACTAGGCCAAATTGTTGTCAGACAGTTTAACCAACCGGATTACCAAATATCAGATGCAGAGGGTGAATGGGAAGGCTGCTTCATTTTTTATGTCTGCCTACATCATGGATGTTGTTTGTTTCATGATGCATTTCCTTCTAATGAGCTAGAGTTGGACTCCATCTGAGGTTGAGCCTATCCATGTCTACCACTCAAAACTTTGGGAAAATAATACCACAAAATTCATATACAAAATTTTCAATTCAGTAATGGTACCAGTGCATGTCTCCATCTTCGGCAACCCACCACCCAGGATTTCAGATAGCATCGCCACCAACTTGAGCAATGTGGCCAACTAGTACATAGAAGCAGAATTTTCATACATCATGGTTTTTGGCACTTCTGTTCCCCCCTATGCTCTACCATTATTCATATCGGATAGGTTGGTTTGTCATGAAATCTCTAGGCAAACTGTGATTGGTGACATAAGCAAAGAGCTCAAAGGATTTTAGAAGAAGGTATGGCTGCCCTTCCCCATTCATTTGAATACATATTCTTTATTAGATTTTAGACACGCAAAATCCGAGGTAGGGGCTTTGGAGGATATTAAATTGTTCCACATCGAGTTCAAGAAGCACGACCCACACAGGATTGTGGGTAATCACATGGCGAGTTGTGGTATTAAAAGGTATGAACATGAGCATTTTCCTCATGACGACATCTTCCAAGGGGCGGGATCCTATGCCGAGGTCCTAAGTCAGATTCAAACCCTGTCTCCCGAGGAGATGGTTGATTTCTTCAAATTTCAAGAACACCAGCGAAGCTGCCTTCCCCCAGTCTTACCGGGTAAGAAATCGCCGACTGCAGATGTACAGTAAATAGAAGCTAAGAGCTCCAAAGATTCAGTACCTAACCAAGAGGAACACCAGGAAAAGAAGAAGCAAATTGGGGGCCCAAAATAGGAAGTCGAGATCCCCAAACCTCCAAGCAAGCCAGCCTCGGATGTTACCCTGGGGAAATCATCCAAGCAGATCGGCAGTCCCATCATTTTTGTTACTCCCCTACAGTCCACAAAGGGAATCCCAGACGCAGGATGGATTTTCGGCGAAGAACTTATGCCCATAACTGTGGAAGAGTTTCCTCTGAACGAATTTTTCTTGGATAAGAAGAGAAAGTTCGTTGTGAAACAAGAACTTTATCAAGAAGCGGGCACGATAGCCAAGAAATTTAAAATCCTTGCTGATGGGAGAGCCATGAAAAAAGAGGAATTTGCAACTCAGATAGCAAGGACGTTGGGGGCTTTTGCTACAACCAACCAATATTCTGTCGAGTCCTTAAAAGAACAGTTGAAGCAGAAAAACCGCTTGATCAAAACTTTGGAGGCTAAGCAAGCTACATCAGAGGCAGCTACCAGAGATCATGCGGACATGAGTATAGAGCAAGCTAGAGCAGCTGATCAAAAGGAAATCAAACGGCTCAAATGCGATCTCAAACAAACATAGCAAGCGACCCAGACCAACCAATCACAGATAAGACAACAAGAGGAATTGATAGGGAAATTACAGGCCAAATTAAATTTCATCGAAAACCAGGTGATAGATATCGGGATATTTCAATCCCAAGCCATAGAAATTCGAAAAAGAGTGTCAGCAGCTCAACAAGATTTACTTGCTAAAGTGGAGACCATTCAAAACCTCTGCCAAATCATTGATCAAGTACTGGAGGACATCTCCTTGAGATAAAGAGAAGCTGGGGCAACTCGGGTCATTTTCCAAGAGGCTGTTATAGCCATGACAAAAGTGGAAATGGGCAGTAGTTCCAAGCTCTCCATCCCAGAGCAGACCAGAGGTAACATCTTACTGAAGGCATGGGAACGAAATATATCAGAGAGTAGAGAGCGAGCTAAATAGGTAAGAAAATTTTGTGAAGAAACCCTTGGGGTGATAGATGAACGTTTGTTGGGTCTTGATAGTGAAAGCATCACCAAGACACTGGGCTAGGTGGATATAGCCAAGCACCTGCTCAACATCAAGGAGAATGAGGAAAGAGAGCAGGCTGAAATAACACAGGTAACCTAGACAGATATAGTCCAAGTGGATAAGTGGCTAATAAAGCCAAGTGTACTGTTATGTTCTATCACCACTAAAGACCGACAAGTAGGAGGAAGGTTGCCAAA
The DNA here is from genome assembly GCA_009831015.1 of Picea engelmannii. NCBI lineage: Eukaryota > Viridiplantae > Streptophyta > Pinopsida > Pinales > Pinaceae > Picea > Picea engelmannii. The sequence continues at coordinate 113,333 of ML795642.1, forward strand.
GTTAGCGAAGGATTGTTACACCTTCAAGAAAAACAACCAAGCAGAACCTTCCAGGTTGATAACCCAGTTGGTGGAGAGGTGTGTCACTTGCACACAACAGGTGAAGGGGCAGTTTTCGGGTACCAAATAATGACATGTGTCTACCTGTTCAATTTTTAGAACCCAAATTTTAAAGAAAGGAAGGTGCTCCATCCGCCCGAAAGAGGACAAACAAAGAATTGAAATGCAAAAATCTCCTTTTTGTAACTGAAAAAACTCCTGGAACGATTGAGATTCTAGCATGTAGAAGTTTGTATAAATATGAAATTAGAAGAAAGAAAAAGGGTTGGACCTTTTTGGTCGATTATAATAGAGACTCCCTCCTTTTGAAAATTAATACAAAGAAATCCGAAGACTCCTGATTCCGTCAAGACTGTGTTATGAGTTTGTTTCCTCTGTGATTTCATATTCAATTTTAGTTCGCATATATATGTCTGATGAATGTTTCACTGCAATTTAGTAAAACCTCTACTGTGGTGATCAATTTTTAGTCGCCTATATCATTTACAACTTTTCCTCTGTATTGGCTATTAGCAGGTACACGACTTGTGAACTCTTTAGATCTTCATATTTTATGCTTCGTCAAATTTCTTCTCATCTTTTTCTTCTTCTGTTTACAGGGCGAGATTCTCCCTTGATAGGAGCCTCGCATTATAGATAGCTTAATGTTTTTCTTACATTTCACACACCATTTATTTTAAAGATAACTCAGTTACGAGAAAAGGCCTTTGGTTAATACTTTATCTTCAATATCGGATTCAAAATTTCTCTTTTATACGATCAAATTGATACAGCATCAAAAACCTCGAACTCTCCTTTAATTTTCCTGTTCCTCTATGACTGTCCCCGTTGCAAGACAGCCTAATATTGAACCTGGCTTGTTGGACCAAACCCATATCGCTTTGAACCTTTTCGAAACCATACTTAAAACAACCACCACCCGGGCAGACTTGAACATTCATGGGCCGCGATTGAATGGGATATAAGCATTCAGGAACAGTTTTAAGCGAGACAATGACAACCTGGAAATCATCCTTAGCTTCCTCTCCTGAAGGTTGATTCTTCCTATTTTTTATCCTTTACTCACTTTTGGATGCCCAGACACTGTACTTTCTAAGCCTTAAGTACATACTTTGGAACAACACCAAGTATGTACCAATCATGTGTCAACTACTCATCAACTATGACCCATCAATATGTACCAACATCATCCATTATACACCTCATGTATGTGCCAACTCATCAACTACCTTTTTCAACCATGTACCCAAATTGTACCTCAACCAAAAGCCTGTATCAATTTCATCATCCAAATATGATTTGTAACTTTGTAATAGACCTGGTTTATATGATCACATACCTTGAAACCTTCCTTAACTTTAACAACAAGAGACTATCATTTTCATCAAACTTTTCTTTAGTCTCACATGACTAATTTTGGATTAGTCAACAACCCTAAATTGAAATAATCAAAACTTTGTACTTGTAATGAATGAAGATATGAAACTGATACACAATTTTATTCAATGTTTTTTATGAAATTCCTCCATGTGTCACTACTTGGAACCTCTCAGAAAAAGAGTTATAGCAAAAATGGCATACCTTGTTGAATTCTGGCTTATTCTAGAGAGCGACCTTGTAGAGCATTCCCCGCACGTAATGTTTATTGAATCGATATGAAACTATTACAAAGAATACTACAGAATTTAATCACATTTTTTCTTACTCAATTTGGATCTTTTATGGAGAAGTTGTGACGTTTTTATCCGAAACACCCGTTTTAGACTAGTTTCAGGACTAGCCACAAACCCTATTTTCCACGGAGTGTAACTCCAAAAATACAACGACACACAAGCTGAATTGTTTACCAAAACTAATTGGATATGTTTACTCAATGGATTAGCAATTTCACGGTTTGAATCATTCTAGAAAAACAATTATTGCGAAAATGGTGAGTTGACTTGTAAATAACATACCTTAGAAAGCATCATCAAAGGAATTTATCCTTCCTTGAATTTCGGCCTTGTTTTCTTCAAATTTCCTCAGAAATTCGTCTTAGATATCATTTGGTTAACTCATAAACCTATATATATTCAATATTCTCAAGTGGTATTAAAATGAGAGATCCTTGCCTCTTTTTTATACTCTCCAAGTAGCTTCCTTAAAAACATCTTCTAGGTCACTTTGCCATTATATTAGGGTTAACCCACTTATAATTTCGCTATTAAATTTATTATTTAAATAATTTATTTTGTATTCACTTTGAGTTATATTACACTCATCACTTCAATTTATTATTTACCTTATAAAATCTCTTAAACCACTTTGATTGTTTTGACCTTTTGGGGCTTCTAGATGACATATGAGGGTCCTCCAACTTCGTAAGGCCATAACTCTCAAACCGTGAGGAGTTATGTGGCGTTCCACATACCACCAGAAATGGAATGACATTTACTATACATATTGAATATTATTATCTTCAAATATATCAAAACACATACCGTTATCCATCAAACAAACTTGGGTCCATTACCCAAACCTGGGTTCTCCAACTTCACATGGCCATAACTCTCTAACCGTGAGGAGTTCTGTGACGTTCCACATACCACCAGAAATGGAATGACATGTACTATACATATAGAATAGTATTATCCTAAAATATATTAAAACTCATACCATTATACATGAAAAAACCTTGGGTCCATTACCCAAACCTTTGTGCTACCAGAATTCGCTACCAAACTTTCTTCAAGGGTTGACATCAATGATAACCAACCTTAATCAACACCTTAATCGTGAAGGTTATTTTTCATAAAGAGTGAATTTTTTATTAAAGTGGATGTATGTGTGAATGGATGTCCAATTACTTAAAAGTGGATTTTTTTGAGGTATAAACTTTTTATTAAAGTGGATTCTTTGTAAGGTTTAAAATTTACCATGTGTGAGTGAGGTACAAAGTTTATTAAGAGGATATTTTGTGAGTTTTATTGTGTGGACATTTGTTTTATAAAAACAAAAGTTTGGGCATTCATAAATCCAACACAGGCACCCAGAGAGGAAGCGTGTGCTGAGGTTATTTGCGTATTCTTGGTGATTTACCCCCTTCGGGATTGAAGTGTGTTTGGTGATACAAGGATCCATTGTCTGGTTGAATGAGAAGACACTTGAAGAGATGGAGAATCCTCTGGCAGAGATCTACCTCAACGAAGACAATAAATTAGATGGCTCGAATTTCATTAACTGGAAATTCAAAATGCAAACCCTGATGGAAGGCTATGGTGTCTGGACCATTGCGAAGGGAACTAAAGTGAAACCAGATGTGGATGTTGGTGCGACAACAACATAGATCCAATATTGGGAGAAGCGCGAAAACAAGGCCAAGGTATTGTTGCATATGTATGTTAAAGATAGCATAATTCCACATATTAGAGAAGCTAAAACTTTTGCTGAAACTTGGACAACGCTTAAAGATTTATATGAAACTAGCAACACAAATCATATTTTGTTCCTGAAAACTAAATTGCTAGGCATTAATATGGATGGAAATGAACCTGTTAGTTCATTTTTAGGTCAAATTAAAGAGGTGAAAGACAAGCTAGGAAATATAGGGGAAATAGTTTCCAGCACTGATCTTGTTACTATTACCTCAAATGGTATGCTAGAAGATGATCATATGTTCATAACAAGTCTCGCAGCAAGGGAGAAACCTCCTACTTTTGAAGAATTGACATGAATTTTGTTGAAAGAGGAAGAGAGGCGCGGGAACTTTAAGCCTCAGAATTCATATTTGGCACTGTGGTCAAATAATATATCCACGAAAGGGAGATTAGGAGAACGAGTCAAAGGAGGCATTTAATCACAGAGAGGCATTTCATCGCAAAGAAGACACTCTCCAAGGCCGAATCAAGGTATGAAATTTAACAGGAATGAGTCAAAGAGTTTTTTTTCTTGTGGTTGACCTGGACATCTCATTAAAGATTGTCATAAGAAGAAGAGTGATGAGGCTAGGAATAAACCTATAAATCATTTAGGTCATTATGTAGAAGAATGTTCAAATCGTGATCTTAGATTGTTTATTTCTAGTGATGATATTTATGAACCCCTGAATTTTAATTCACGGGATCTTAGACTATTTGTGTATAACGATGTTTATCTACCGAAATGGATGATATTGATGCCTGGTTTTTGGATTCTGAAGCATCAGTACATATGACATGTAACAATAAGTGGTACACTAATTTTAAAGAAACACGGAATGGAGCCAGCATATATCTTGGAGATGACCGCACCCATCAGATCAAGGGATACAAAGACATTCCTGTGACATTGTCGAATGTTTTTGTTCGTCACATTTGCAATGTTGTGTATATGCTTGTCATAAAGAAAAAAATGATCTTTGTGTCCACCATTACAGATTAGAACTTGAAGGTTGAATTCTTCAAGAATTATTGCATAGTGAAGGATCTACTGGACCAATACAAAACTGTTGTAATGGGAGTCAGAGTAGGAGGACTCTACAAGCTTGATGTTACCAACAAATAACATCATGCACTATATTCTACAACTCTGCCAACAGAGAATTTTTGGCATCAAAGGTATGGCCACATCAATCATCTTGATTTATTGTTATTATAGAAAAATAATATGGTTGAAGGACTTCCCATGTTAAAAAATGAGAATGTTTCTTGTGAAGGATGTGCATTAGGAAAGATGCACAGAGATGAATTCCCCTCTAATCCTGATAAGAAAAAGAGAGATGTGTTAGATCTTGTGCATATCGATGTTTGCGTACCTATGCAGACTAGGTATTTAGGAGGTGCATTTTAATTTCTGTTATTTATTGATGATTGCACGAGATATACATGGGTTTATTTCCTTAGAAGAAAAAGTGTTTTTTTCGAGTACTTTAAAGAATTCAGAACCATGGTGGAAAAGCAGACAGGAAAATACATCAAAATCCTCCGTTCATATCAAGTGGGAGAATAAAAATCAGGAGACTTCATCAAATATTGCAAAGATCATGGAATAGTATAGAATTTTACAGTACCCCACTCTCCATAGCAGAATGGAGTGGTTGAAAGGAAAAACATAACTCTAGTAGAGTGTGCACGCAGTATGATGAAAGGTAAGAATCTCTCAAATGCATTTTGGGCTGAAGCCATAAATACTGCAGTTTATTTAAAGAACAAAAGTCCAACAAGGTGTCTTGATAATATTACTCCTTTCAAAGCCTTGTATGGTTCCAAACCTACAGATGATAATTTGAAAGTATTTGGGTGTAAGGCCTTTGCACATATTCCAAAGAAGAATATGAAGAAATTGGATGTTAAATCCATTAAATGTATTTTCATAGGGCATTGTTCTGAATTCAAAGGATACAAACTGTTTGATCCTTCTACTCACAAAGTGTTTGTGAGTAGAGATGTACTTTTCCATGAGCAGGAAGCAGGAAATCATGATGACAACAATCATGAGGTATGACATAGACTTCTTGATGAAGGAGTTAAAGAAGAGAAATAGAAACCATCATAGTAGCATCCACCATAGCAGCAGCCACAACCACAGTGACAACAACAACAAGAAGGGCTCAGTGGTATGGATACTTCAAGAAGTCACATTTCACCTAGAGGCAAAGACAGATCTTCACAAAGTGGGGAGGAAGATACTTAGTTGAGAATATCTTCACGATGTTGGAGAAGAACAAAAGGAACCTAAAATGATCAAATGTGATAATCAAAGTTCAATCAAGTTGGTGAATAATCTGATTTATCATGAAAAGACAAATCATGTTGATACTCAGTTTCATTTTGTTAGAGAAAAGTTGTAGTCCAATGAAATAGATCTTATGTATTGTAATACTTGTGAAAATACTGTTGATATTTTCACTAAGCCTCTTGGAAAGAAAAATTTTGAGTTGTTTAGGGAGATGTTAGGTGTAGAAGTCAATCCATTCTCCATTAAGGGGGATACTTGGAAATAATGGAGCACTATATAGTTACCTAGATGAACTCTACTAGTACTTAATGTAGATCTTAGTTTTTAGTGATTTGTTGTAATCGCCCAAGTAGATATGGTTTCCTATATAATGATGTAATCAATCTTCATTGAATAATAGAGATTATGAGCATAGCCTCACTGGTGTTGGTTTCTCCTAATTCTAAGTGTTATTTATACAGCCATGACGTAGGTTTGATTTGGATTTGAGTACAAGTGACATCGAAGTTCCATATTTCTCAAGTGTTCTATCTCCCATATATTCATTTCCCCTTCCTTCCCTTGGAGCCTCTCCTCCCCCATCCCACTCATTCCCCCTCCCCCTCCCCCATCCCTCCTTATGCTCCTATTTTGTCTCACGAAGGTGGCGATGTCTATAATTTGAGAGTTCTTTCATCCAACAAACCATCCAAGAAAATTATCCAGGTGAAAAAGGCACGTGCCAATCTAGTCGTCGGGGAGGATTTTATGTTGGATGAAATTACGTCCCCAGTTGATATATATTTAGTCTATAGATTTTGTGGAAAGATAGTGGGTGCACAGGATCTATCGTCTTGGGTCTAGAATAATTGGGTCCCTAATATTAGTTACATCCCCATAAGAGCTCCCATATCTATCATGAAAATTTATGCTATTTTACCAAGGCCTCCCCTCTCCTACTGGAAAAATGAAGCTCTCAGAGACATAGCAACATGCTAGGTCGCTTTGTGGACCTAGAACCCAATTGGCATACCAAGTTTGATTGAGGCATGGATATTGATATAAGTTGGTATTAGTGAAACTCTAATTGATGAAATTGATCTTGTCTTCGGATCCTTCAAGTGGGTCTAGCGGGTGGCCTAGTAGAGAGTCCCTTTGCACTGTTTCACTTGTCACAACACCATTCATATACTTTCTTATTGTTCTCAGCTGAAATTGAAATCAGTCAAGCCACACAAAGTATGGGTTAAAAAACCTGTCATGGTAAATTCCTCAGTCAATGTGAAGAACCCAAAGGATTTCA
>ML795642.1:120392-145197 GCA_009831015.1 Picea engelmannii
TGTGTGTCTATCCCTCTCACCCTACTATTCCCTCTTCTCCTAATTTTTATCCCTCTCTAGTCCCTTTTCAAGTTGATCTCTCTCCCGACTCCCCCCCTTTTCCACCACCTAATATATGTTCCTCCCCTCCCCCTCCTCATGTGCTCTCCCATATATGTTTCCCTTTCCCCATGCTCTCCAAAGGGTCATGTAAATGATATATCTATATCAAAGTCAGTTCCCTCTTAGGAAGCTAGGATACTCACTAAGTTCAAGGGATAAATCCTTCAAAATCACCTCTCGAGGGCTCTCCCAGGACCCTCTGCAACAAAACCTTGTAGGAAGAAAATCCCACGTGCTTAAATCTCAACAAAAATAAATTATAGACATTCGCAAAGGTAAACAAAAAACTATTTTGAGGGCCCTTGGAGTAGGGAATTACCTTGACTGACATTCCCCATGAAATTGCTTTCCTTTCCAAAAAACAATTTCATTTCCCTGATTCCAAAAAAGTAGGATGGAAAATCCTTTGGGGACTATCACCCAATCTCCTGCTGCAATGTTATTTATAAACTAATTGTGAAGTTAAAAACCAAGAGGTTGAATCCCATATTCAATGAAAATATCTCTTAGGAACAATTGGATTTCTACACAAAAGATAGATTCATGATGTCATGTCCTTGAATCAAGAATCTCTCCACTCAGTACACATTCACAAGAAGACCATTGCCATTCTCAAGCTCAACCTATCCAAATCTTACTATAGGGTAAGCTGGACATTCTTGAGGTTGGTTTTAATTCACATGGGAATGAAACTTCCAATGGTGAATTGGATCTTCAGATGTATTAATAATCCTTCCTTCATCATGCTTATTAATGGACACCCCTCAAGTTTAGTTTCTGCCTCCAGGGGAATTCGACAGGGATTCCCTTTGGCCCCCTTCTTATTCCTTCTTGTCACTAAGGCACTAAGCATGATATTAAATGACACAATAGCTAAAAGGCTCCTCAAAGGTGTCATTGTGGTCGAACAATAACACCTCACACACATTTTTATCAGGTAAACAAATGGCCTGAATTCGGCCAAATTTTCAAGGGTAGTCTGAGTTTCACATGGATCAATGTTCCATGCATTTCAGAACCATACCTTAGTGGTTATGCCCCATTTTAAACCAACCGAGATTCTCAGAAAATCGATCAGATTTCTAGATTGGTCAGAAATTTGAAAACGAACCTCCGGAAAACCTACCGAAAAAATAACTTGGGAGGGAAAATTGCTCCCAAGTTAGCCCACTCCCTTCTACAAGGCTACCAGAATGGTCATAAATGAATACAAATCATGCATTCTCTTCAATGAAGTCCCTTCTAATGATGAGCCACATATTATGACGAGCCACATATTAAGGATATTCTCCCTTATCCTACAAAGAAATTTCAATAGGGCCTATAATATCTAGGTGTTATTCTCAAACCAAATAAATATCCACTTGTCGATTAGGTCTAGCTTGGTAAAAAGGTGGAAGATGGAATTTTTCAATGGGCCAATCGATTATTGTCTAGAGGTGGAAGACTCACCTTAGTTAAGTCTATTTTGGACACTAAATCTTGGTCCCCTCGGATGCGTGGCAGAGCCGGTTGGAAATCAACAATAGATTTGGGACATACTGATTAGGATGAAAATGAATGGTCCCATTATGTCGATATGCTTGTTTAGAACTATATTAGGCCCAGGGAAGACGAAGAAGACTCGATAGTATGGTCCAAAAACCCAAGCTATGGGGAATATACAGTCAATTTGGGGTATCAATATCACATGGAATCTCTTCATGCAGATGATAGGAAATGGTGGTCAGATCCCATTTGGAAGCTTAAGGAACCCATAAAAAGAAATATTACTCTTTGGTTGGCAATTTGCAATAAATTAATTACGTGAGAAAACTGTTTAAAAAGGGGTTGGATAGGCCCCAGTATTTTCAAGTTATGCATGGCTAATGAAGAAATGGTCTCTCATTTGTTCATATCCTATCTGTTCCCAGTACGGGTGATGACTTTAGCAAAAGACTAAATTGTACAATCGACTTAGTGGAGTGGTCATTCATTTCACACCATCTCATTTTATTCATATCAGGTATTCCTCTGGTAGAGGTACCAATAATAGGGTCGACTTCATTGGTCTCTGGGCATTGCTTGAATTTGTGAGGAAGAAAGGTATCTTGTTGAAGGTGCATATCCTTGGAGATTCCAAGCTGGTAGTCGACTGGGTCAATGGAAATATATTAGTGGAATAAATTTGGTTAAAATTTATGCTACATGACATTTGACTCGATATAGATGCTCTAGAATGGTTCTCATGCAGTCACATTCTACCAGAGTTAAATGCAAAAGAAGATGTGATCTATAAAGAAGAATCGGTGTTACCCTCATGTGCTTTTTGGATCCATGAATATAGTGAGGGAGAGGAACTTGTTTCTATGGAGTTCCAACTTTGAATTTCATTTTTTTCTCAAACATTTGGAGTTATGGAAAGAAGGTGATCCATATTGGGAATAGTTTTTTTTTTTTTTTTTTGTCTAACGCTAAGTGGACGTATGATTTACTGAACTGGAAATATAGGATTAGTCTATGGAAATATTATCAACCATGGAATATAGCTACGAAACTAGATTTGGAATATGGTACGTAAAAATTGTTGGAATATTTACCAATACTGAGAGGGGGGTGAATTAGTATTGGGCACTTTTTTCTATTTTAAACTTGAAGCACCAACTCCCTGAATTCTCTAGCACCAACTAGGAGGTTGTAACCCCCTTTTATTTACCAGAACCAACTATAAGGAACCACCCACTCCCTAGATGAACGACAAGCTCCAACCTGCAGATAGTAGACACCAATCTGTCACAAGCACCAACTTGTAGAAAGGAAGGCACCAACCTGCTATGAGGACACAAATCCCCTTGAGAACCAACACAATAAATTTAGGAAAAAAATTGCATGATTCTCAAGCACCAACTTGAGGGAGATATTAGTCTCTTGTTCTTTCACCGCCCTACTTCCCTTATTTCAAAGTTTAAATAAAAATTACATTCTTTCTTTCTCATCAATCTGCCTTAGTCAATTTTTTCCTTCTACCTACCACTGATCACTACATATTTTTGTTTCACAAGAAGTTTATGCCTCAAGGATTGGACTCCGTTCACAAGAATACTCATCTACCAATGCCACAAATTTGTTCTTCCAATTCTTCTCAACAATGAACTATGTCACAGTGCTCTTGAAGATAAAAGGATGCCCTAATTTGTTGCCATTACTTAGTCTCTGCTTTGTTGAGAAATATGGACTTTGTTCTCAAAAGAATGTTCATCCAATGTACTGCAGATATGTCTTTACAAGAATAATATGTGCTCTCAAATAGTTCTTGTTACCACAAAAATTACGTATGTTTCAATGCTCCATAGGCAACCTTTGAACTAATTCATGTCCAGCCAGTCTTTGGACTCTGAGTAAATCCAGGACACCATTTTTATCAGAACATCTTGATCATGCCTAGCATCATATTCCATGCAAACAATATCAAGAAATCTTGTGAATTGCAGAGCTTCTTATTCCATCATCATTATCTATAGCAAAGGTCATATCCCTGCAAAACATGTCCCTGCATTTACAATATCCTTAGAATGATATATACAATCAAAGATAGATTTTCAAGCCTAGAACATCATCTACTTAATTGTACCATCAATATTGTTCTTGCCTTAGATATATGTACACCTCGAGAACGTATTATAGATCTATATCTCTATGTTTCCATCTCTTCAAGCTCCTTATTTGTTTTTCTCAACATCATGATGCATATATATTCTTTAAACAAACATATTCTATGTTAAGTGTTGACCCAAATCATCCTTCGAGTCAACCAGAGCATCTGAAATGCCATTGAAATTGTTGGCACATGCTATAATCCCTTAAGCCCTTTGGGGCTTATTTTATTTTAATATTTGATTTGTCCTATCGATTATGTGACCAAGCGCTCACAACCATACCCTTTAATGTAGGGGACTGAGTCTTTGACTCAGATCTTGATTCAGGGGGTGTCCACAATTACAAGATCACTCCACGTGTCCTTTTATTTAGATCATGTTTCCAAATTGCAGGGGGGTCCCATTATATTAACTCATGCACTACTTTTAATTAAAATTTGTGAGCGTAGACATAGCACAAATTACACAAACGAAATAATATATGTATTACTATTACACTAAATCAAATTACAATACATGAATATATAGTTGGAGTTATATCCAACTAATTCCAAATAGGGGAATAGTTGTTGAGAGAATCTCTCAACAATCTCTAACAAATCTTAAACCAACTCTCTAAACTCACCAATGCATTAATGAAAGCATTATTTCCAACAACCCCCTTAATGGTTACATTAGAAAAAAATTGCAATACAAATTACAATATAAATCTTGGTCTCATTTTTATTTTTGTTTGGCTAGTCTTCATTAGCAACTCTACCCACTCTGCAATCTCTCGGTTTTCGCTCTTTTCTTCTCCACACTTTCGAGATACCACTTGATCCATTTCAAGTACAACTAATTCAAACCATCATTGACGTACTTGTAGAACTGACGCTTCTTTCCCTCCCGGAGGACAATCTGGATATTGAATCATCCTATGGATACACTACCATCTTTGAAATACCCCCGAAGAGAAAATTTGGACAGTTATATAGGAAAGTGATCTAGATACTGGATATATTCAGTAGTCAACCATACAATGGACCTTCTTTAAACACATCTACAAAAATATACAGAAGGATACACATGTAACTAATTATCTTGAAGCACCGAAGGACAACAAGAACCCCAGCTGACTGTATGCATAACCAAATTGGTGGTGTTAAGAAACACCAATTTAGATCATGGTACATTGTCATGTAATTCGTTCTTCATAATATATTTTTACAAACAAATAGTGCTTAAAATAATCTGCTACTAAAGAAATCAATATTACTTATGATTTTGCTTATGTTAAACATTGTCTGAATGACCACATGCTCTATAAGTTGATCAAAATCTCTCCCTCGACTGGGTGAGTGAAGCAAATTAAAAAATACGAGAGACCATTGAAATCGCGCACTGATCCAAAAAATTGTGGCTTGCACCAATCCGTGAGCCTCCTCGATCCCGATTTCCTTGATTTCCATGCGCGTCGGGTAGGGTATCGTTGACTTTGAGCATGGGCTCAATAAATTGTGATCTACGAATAAATCCAAACTCTTCAAGTAGTGGCTCCTTCTCCAATGATCTACACGTAGTAGATGACGACTCTCTCAACAAAAAAATGTTGTAGCTCTCTCTTATGCAACGCCTCTCTTAGCAGAATTAACACTCTCAAATATACACACAAAAACTAGAACATTCAACTCCACTTATCAATTCTCACATCTTCATGGCCATCCTGTGAGGGATTTAAGCCAGTCTAGGATTTGATACCAAATTAAAATTTGTGAGCGTAGACATAGAACAAATTACACAAACAAAATAATATATGTATTACTATTACACTAAATCAAATTACAATACATGAATATATAGTTGGAGTTAGATCCAACTAATTCCAAATAGGGGAATAGTTGTTGAGAGAATCTCTCAACAATATCTAACAAATATTAAACCAACTCTCTAAACTCACCAATGCATTAATGGAAGCATTATTTCCAACACTTTTCGTGCGCAATAATCTTGTGTTGTTGATCTGGCCTTTTCATTGATGGTTGGATCAGTTCATGTGCTACTCTCCTTCCCTTGGTAACATTCATTCTGGATCGTTGATATGAATGATCAACGATTATAATCATTCATGGGAACTAAGTCCACGAGATAACCATAAGGTGGTTTACCACTTTCAAAAATGGTATTTTCTTTTAGTCTTGCAATTAGTCGAGTCATGGTTTTTAAATCCACTCGAGCGGTATCCACGTTCACACGATAGTGGCATGTGTCCACTCCAAAACCACCCTATGGATGGGTCACTTTTTTTTAACCTTCATGCAAGTTACCCATGTGTGTTTGATCATCCACTGTCAATCTCTCATTTTATTCATGATTGGATCTCACTCTCGGCCACACAATTTGGTTTCAATGGATCACCATTGATCCATTATGTGATCAACAATTTTGATTTTTCGATGTCACCACACTGCAATCCATCCTCATGGCTCTATCATAATCATTGATTGTTTGATCTTCTTTCTTGAATGCAATCTTGATCAGAATTACACCAAGACTGTGCATGCATGTAAACTCTAGTCACATCTAACTGTTCTTGAGAGCCCACATAATAAACATCACTAGTCTTTTCTCGAAAGGCATACAATATTCCATCAATGAGTAATTCCTCCATATGAGAATCAACATCCAAAGCTCTCAAGTTGGAAACTACCTTTTCAATTGTCTCCATCAATATGGTTCATTTTTCCCTTTTAAGATCTTCATGAGTTCTTCCCATAATGTCAACAACTTCCACTTTGTTAGTTATCTCAACAATTGTATCTACCAGTTGCATGTAGGTGTCATTATAAGTGTCTTGTGGGATTACCTGAACTGCATTCCTTCCCTGCCACTTGACATCAATGACAATATACTCAACAATCTCCCCCTTTGTCATTGATGGCAACCTTATTGTTGAGTTGCTCCCCCTATCTATTATGAATTTTTCTTTCTTTCATACTTTTTTTCCCCCCTTGTTGTATGTTCCTCTAGTTTTTCTTCTTTCTCTCCCTCTTTGACATCAAGGAAAAAGGAGTGAAGAATTTTTTTTTACATGTTCCTCCTGGGATTATGTTGGATCCCCATGTCAATGAATCTATCTCTTGGAAAAATCTGCTTGTAAGACTTTCTTTCTACTACCATGCCTTAAGGCTTTTCATGAAACACAACTCTATTATGTTATTTGAGTCGATCCTTGAAAATGGCTCAAGTATTCTTTCAGGACCCTGCTTATTCAATCCTCTTCAAATCTACACTTGAGTTGTACATCAAATGTTGTTCTCAAAGCAATCTCATATATGCTTCAAACTATGTTCAACAATGTCTTAAAAATTCACTCTACATCTTAATGGTGTTCCTCAAGATTGCAATTGTCATATCCTTGATCTGCACAATGGACCTTGTTCATAAGATTGTTAACAGATGTCCAAAATTATTTCCTTTGGGATTGTCATCACAAGAATTCTCCTCAAGCTACAATCAGGTTTTTTCATATAGGATTTTTCAGGACTTTCTGCTCACAAGATGGTTGTCGAAAAACTCATCCTTGAATATTACACAGGGTTTCTTGACATGACCTGTTGGTATTTTGATTTTTTTCATAGCTTGCATTGACCTCATTAGGATACAGTTTCCTTTAAACCTTAACGAACCCTTGCCTACAATTTCTAGCAATGTGCCCATACTTATGATAGCTATAGCATTCAATATTTGTAGGGAGCCATGTAGACACTTCTATTTCCTATTTGAGCATTTCTTTCATAAATTTTTCAAATAATAACCTTATGCCCAAAATATTTGTAGGAGAAACAATAACCAATAAAAGTATTTTCATACCTGGGGGAAAAAGGTTCTTTTGGTGGTGCAGTCCTTCTGAGTTCATGGATATGATATTCCTTTTTGTAGTTTCCTTTGTCTTTCTTACTAAATATACCTTCTTCAAAATTATTTGTCCATTTGCTGAAGTAAATCCTTCAAAATTCTCTTGTCACAAACTTCAGTATTACCATAGGGTTTGCGAGTCAAAGTGTTTGTTGTTCTTACTAATTTTCAATAACTTGTTCTTCACTTTTAGCTTGATTTCCTTCAATCTTGCTAGGGAACCTTCCATCTTAGATTCCTAAGCGGGATCAATAAATTTATTTTTCTTCCCTAGCCCATTATTTGAAGCCTGCAGTCTTCTTGTCATTCTGTTTCTCCCCCTGAGTCTATGCCTTTTTTTTCTATCTCCCCCTTATTTCTTGTCCCTTCACGAAGCTTTCAATATGTCTTTGTTCTCAATCTGCAACATATAACATCTATATGTGCTTGGTTTCAAAATTGTTGCATGTCTTCATGTCCTTATAAATGTCTCTTCCACCTTCTGATTTTCATCACGTTAATCTTCTTTACTGTTTATGTCCCAATATCATAGAGTTTCCTTGTATTGATCTTATCCTAGTCTATTGACCTTATTGTTTTATGTTTCTCCCATATGTATTAGAACACATGCTTTTCTAAACTTGTAAGGTGAAGCTTGTTGTTATTGTAGTCCCATTTCAAAAGTTGTCTTATGTACTACAGAGATGATGTACATAACTTCCTACAACCTACAATAAGTATCCTATGAAATTTATTAGCGATGGAATCATTCAAAACTTTGTATGTTAGGACATTGAGTTATTTTTTACTCCCTTCATATCTCAACAATAAGTTATCAGTAAGAGGAATTTTGATAATCTTCTTGCAACAATGATGTTATTAAACTTGTAGAAGATTTTGTTCCACTTTATTTCTCCTTGAGTGCTATAGCTTCATACTTCATCATATATTTTATGTAGGATGGTGTCTCATAATCCTCCTTCTTTGCTCTATTTTATCCTCATAACAGATGGAATAAGTTGTGAGACTTAATTTATCATACCTTTTTGGATTTTCTTAAATCTTGTTGGCTTCTTTGCTTGGATGCTTGGGGGCTCTCTTTTTCGTCCACTCTTGTGATTGCTTGAACCTAATGCAATAATTTCCTTCATCCTTTTATTAACAATCATCTTCCATCGTTCAAGACTTGTTCCTTTTCTTTTACAACAACTTCTCTATCAACTGCATGGTCTTCTCCTTCATGTCCCGTCATTTTCAAAGGAGTTTCCTCATTCTTAGAACCACCAAGTTTTTCTACCTCTCTTATTAAATTATCTTCAACTATGTCTTCAAGATGTTGATTTTCTTCTTCTTGTTGTTTCCTCCTCCAAACCTTTAAAGTATCTCTCTTTTTTTTAGTGATGGTATCTTGATCTTTTCTTTGTGCAGGCTAGGATGGTTCACTATCTTCCTTATCTTGTTTTTTCTTCCATACCTTTGCATAGGTTGTTCTAGGAAATCTTGTCATGTTTCTTCTGCAATATATGTGTCCATCGTTATAGTATTTGTAGCATTGAACTTTGTAATGTAGAGGAGCGTGACCATCATTGTGACTTTTTCTTCTAATTCTGAAGGAACCATTTCTTCTATAGGCTTTGCAATCAATTGCTTTATGACCAAACTTTGTGCAAGAAAAAGAATGACCAAAGAATATACTTTGATACCTGATTATGGAAGATTTTCTTGATCGAGTAGCTCTTCTATACTTGTCCTTATCTTCTTAGAGTGAATGATCAGTCTATTGTTGGTTATCATTTCTTATTTTGTTATTTTCTTTCTTTTGATGATCTTCAAGTTTAATGAATTGCTTCCCTGGATGTTCAACCTTGAATGCTTGATGATTTTTATGATAATGTTTTTGATCAAAGGTATTTTAAGAATGTTGGCATAGCTTTCTAGTTTCTTCTCTTATTTCTTTTCTGGAACCTTGGAGCTTGTACCTTCTTCAAGAGTCTTCTAATTATTTTCATAACCAAGACCTATATTGATCAAGGGTGATATTTGATAACTAAGAATCTCATCCAAAACTCCAGTTCTCTTTTCAAACTTCATACTAGTATTTATTTGTGTAGTTGTCTTTTCTAATTCTTCTCTCAAATAGGTAATTTTTGCTTCATATTTCTCAAGCTTCTCTTCCTTTTCTTCTAACTGAGTTCTCATTGCTTCTTATTTCCTTTTTGATTCTTCAAGATAAAGTTTCAAACTAATGACAATATTCTATGCTTCCTTAATACTATGGTTTTTCTCTTCATGTAAATACAATTTCTCCTTGAGCTTATTCCATTCATCTTCAAGCCTTTCATAAGGTATTTCTTTTTCTTCTAGCTAACTTTTCATTTGTTCATTAGCCCTTTCTACTTCTTCTAATTGAATTATGACTTTTCTTTTCTTTTCTTCAAGATCGTGATTCTTTGTTTCAAACACTTGTAGTTGTTATTCCAGTAACCGATTTTCTTTTGAAATATATTCTTCATGTTTAGTAATCTTGGTTACCTTCTCCAACTCTTCCTTTAAGGACATGATTTTAGTTTCTTGAGCATCGCAGATATTTTCTTTTTCTTCTACTTGGTTCATCATGATTTGTTATATTTCCAATGCTTCTTCTAATTGTATTTTCATAATAGCATCATCTGATTCCTCTACTTCTTCATATTTCTGCAATTTCTTCTTCTACTTTAAATTCATTTTATTTAGTTTATCAATTTCTTCTAAGGCAAAAATGAATTATCCTTCAAGGTATACTTCATTAGTCTCTTCATCTTCATCTTCAAAATATTCTTCCACATATGATTATTCTTTTTTAGTGTCCTCATCTTCTTTATAATCAACTTCTTTATTTATGGAGAAGGATTCATTTTTATTTTCAAATGATTCATTCATGAGTAGCACATCTTCAACATTGTTTTCATTCTCATTGGATGAGTTTCTATTGTCTCTTTCATCTAATTCTTCATTTGTTTTGATAACTTTCTCACCCATGTAGAGTTCTTTCAGTTTTTCCCATAGTTCTTTGCCTGAAGCACACTTCCCACTTTTTATTTTCACAGACTCGGGTAATCCTTCCAAAATGGCCTCCTTTTCCAGTTTGTTTTTTCTTCTTAATTGTTTCCTGGTTGTATACTTTGGTGGTCTTTTTGAAGGGGTGTAACCAATTACAACTGTGTTCCAAACATGATATCCCATTTCATGTAGATATACCTTCATTATTATGCTCCATATATCATAATTTGTCTCATCAAATAGAGGATCTATGCCAAGATGACAATCCATGGGTGTTTGTAAGGATCTTCCTTCTCGTGATTAAATTGTTCCTAAAGGAACCTGCTATGATATCAATTGTTGGAATATTTACCAATACTGAGAGGGGCGTTGAATTAGTATTGGGCACTTTTTACTATTTTGAACTTCAAACACTTTATGTATACATTAAACATTATTAGTACCATTCATCCATCACATGAATTATGCATAGTACACAAAGAGTTTTACATGGAAATAGAAAATGAGATAAAACAATATAATGATTTATTAGCGAGAATTACATTTACTTTCTTTACCACCACCAAATGGAAGGAAGCACCAACTCACTTAATTCTCTAGAACCCACTAGAAAGAGGTTTCAACCCCCTTTTATTTACCAACACCAACTGGAAGGAAGCACACACTCCCCAGATCAGTTGCAAGCTTCAACCTGCAGATAGCATACACCAATCTTCCATAAGCACCAAATTGTAGAAAGGTAGGAACCAACCTGCTATGAGGACACCAATCCCCTTGAGCACCAACTCAATAACTTCAAGCACCAACCTACATGATTCTCAAGAAAAAACTTGAGTGAGATATTAGTCTCTTGTCCTTTAACCACCCTACCTCCATGATTTCAAATTTTAACTGAATAATACATTCTTTTTTGTTCATTAATCTACCTTAGTCAATGTTTTCCTTCTACCTTCCACTAATCAATACATATTTTTGTTTCAAAATAAGTTTCTTCCTCAAGGAGTGGACTATGTTCACAAGAATACTCAGCTACCAATGCCACAACTTTGTTCTTCCAATTCTGCTCAACACTTAACTATGTCACAACTCTCTTAAAGATAAAATGCTACCCTGATTTTCTTCCATTACTTAGTCTCTGCTTTGTTGAGAAATATGGACTTTATTCTCAAAAGAATGTTCATCCAATTTACTTCAGATCTTCCTTTACAATAATATGATGTGCTCTCAAACAATTCTTGTTACCAAAAAAATCAGGTTTGTTGCAATGCTCCATAGGAAACCTTTGAACTAATTCATGTCCAACTAGTCTTTGGACCCTGAGTAAATCCAGGACACCATTTTTATCAGAACATTTTGATCATGCTTGACATCATATTCCTTGCAAGAAATATCAATAACTCATGTGAATTTCAAAGCTTCTTATGTCAACATCATTATCTCTAGCAAAGGTCATATCCCTGCAAATAACACATCCCTACAATCACAATATCCTTAGAATGATATATACAATCGAAGATAGATTTTCAATCTCATAACATCATCTACTTCATTGCACCATTGAGATTGTTCTTTCATCATACATTTGTACACCTTGATAATGTCTTATAGATCTACATCTCTTATGTTCCATCTCAACATCGTGATGCATATATATGCTTTAAACAAACATAGTCTATGTTAAGTGTGGAGCCAAATCATCCTTTGAGCCAAGAAGAGCATCTGAAATGCCATTGAAATTGTTGGCACATGCTATAATCCCTTAAGCCCTTTGGGGCTTATTTTATTTTAATATTTTATTTGGCCCATCGATTATGTGACTAAGTGCTCACAACCATACCCTTTATTGTAGGGGGATGAGTCCTTGAATCGGATCTCAAGGTAGGGGTTGTCCACAATTACATGATCACTCCATGTTTCCTCTTATTTAGATCATGTTTCCAAATTGTGAGGGGGTCCCGTTATATTAACATGTGCACTACGTTTCATGGGAAATAATCATGTGTCATTGATCTAGCCTTTTCATCGACGGTTGGATCAGTTCATGTGCTACTCTCCTTCCCTTGGTAACATCCGTTAGGGATCGTTGATATGAACGACCAATGATTACAATAATTTGTGGGAATTGTTATCGCACAAGTTGTAGGTTGGGAAAATCCCGACCCAACCATAAAATGGTGACAACTAAGAGAACACCTATCCATTGTCACCTTAGGCAGGTATTCTCGATGACCCTAGGGGGGAATGAGATGAAAAGTGGTATGATGGAAGTGTATCCCCTATATATTAATATAATAATTGTGTAAAAGGCTTGGGAAAGAGTCTTAGTGGTAGGAAATGGTTTCCAAGAGATATGAGTACCTGCAAAGGGTGATTGTACATGCCCGAGACACAAGAAAAGCCAAGTATGCACTTAATATGTTAGGTGGAAAATCAAGTTAATCTTGATGTCCCTAATTGCAGCAGTAAACAATAATATATATCAGAAATAAAATTATAATAAGAGCTGCAAATAAAGATGCTAAAAGTCTAGTTGAATAGGCAAGAGACAAGCTAGTAAATACTAGTTCAACTCAATAATGAAAGAGAAAGACTCTAGCATGAAATCAGGCTGAAAGAAAAAGTGTTGTGGAGATGTAATTTTCATCCTTATGGCTGTATAATTCAAGTTATTACATCCAAGCTATCAGCCATCAAAACTTACCAACAATCCACCCAAAAAGTGGGCTAGCCTTAGTATATTATAGGGGCAAACTTTTAGCAACTTTAGATGGTTGAGTAGTGAGTTATTAATGAAAATGTGTTAGGGTTTATGCAGCCCTAATGGCTGTAGATAAAATTTTATAAAATCAGAAATAATACTAAGCTATGTGAGACACCCTAGAGGGTATAGCAACCCCAAGGCATCAACAAAATATTGCAACTTGAAAAATATTGATATCTTACTAAATCACGTTTACCAAGGCAAGTAATCTATTTCTCCAATGCAAAACTCAGATTAGTGCCTTTAATATTTGGGTGAATGGATTCTTTAAAACACAAGTTAGATCAAAACAACCTTAGGGGTGTAAATCCTCTTACTCCCTAGGGTTTGTAAACCAACTTCAAGATAGATCAAGGAGGGTGTACACTCTTGTACTCCTCCAAGATACCTTTCAATAAGAGACATGTGAACTAGTAAATGACAATAAATTGATGGAGGATGTATGTAATTATACTCCTCCTAGGGTTTATGACCAACAATATCATGAAATAAGCAAGAGAAATGCAGATTTTCCTTACCAAAAACCAAGAAAGTTGCAAGTTCAAACCCTATTTTCACCAAGACAAACCATCCATAAGCAAGAGAAAGAGTCTCCAAGAGGTGTGCACCACCCTAGATCATGCATTAATCAAGATATACAACAAAAATCATTTGCAAGAGATATAGATACCAAAAATCCTTAAGTATAGTAAAAATTTCAGCCACATGGTCTTCTCACAATGGGAGAGCTATGATGAAAATGAGATTCAAATGATCTCTATTTATACAAAAGGTCTTAAACATAGTTTTTCCACTTAAGTTAGGGTAATAAAAAAATAAGGGGGCAACAACCTTTATTTTTCCCCTTTACACAAGTAATTCATTTTCTAATTCAAACTTAAAATTTAAAAAGTGCACAATAGAAAACCTAAAATGATGTCACCCCTATAAGGGTGATGTTTTTACCCTTTGAGAAAGTCATTGGAGAAGAAATATTAATTCAATGGGGCTCATATATCCTCCCTCTCATGTGCTATATCCTCCTTCCACCTATTCATGCCAAGTGTCAACAAATAGCAACTTCACCACCAAAACCCTTGTCTCAATGATGACGTCAAATCCTCAAGAGTGACGTTTTGGCCCCTCCAAGCAAATTGTTTGGCATGTGAGGGCTAGGAAAGGTCCTCCAAAGTGTCCTATGCCTTCAAAGGCAATTCATTGTGTCCCATCATGTGGACCCTTGGAATCCAACTTATGGGATTCATGCCCCATGGAAACCCAAGCTAGGTTTGTTCCTCCAAAATTTTCCACCAGTTGGGTCCTGCAAAAAGAAATGGATACACCCTCTAAGGATCTCAAGTCAAAGAATCATGATGAGTAAATAAAAAAAATAAGAGAACCATATAATCATGTACATCCAAACTACCTCATCAAAATAAACCAATGCTCAAAGACCCTATGCAATTGTCCAAGTTTAGGTATGGGAGGGTTGACAAAATGACCTATTGGGTGAATCATTCCTCAAGTTTAGGGGTGTTTCTCGAGGGGGGATCCTTCTAAGTCATGTGGATGAGGTGACATGGATGAGGGGAAGACTTTTGGGCATGGGGTTCATGAAATATAAGGGGTTGTAGTGTCTCACTTATGGGTACCTTTGTAGAGGGTGTGTTGCACCTTTGTTTTCAATGCAACCTTTTTCCAAGCCCATTTATTTCATTTAATTCTTTTAGGATGTTTCCAAGTTGAAGCGAAGGTGGGTCTTCTACATAAGAAATAAAATTTGTGCTCACCTTGACTCTACCCTAGTCACATCATGCTTCCCCAAGTTGGAAACATGTGTGGGGATTCTATCTAAGCATTAAAAACAAGTCCCACACATGCCCCTCTCTAGTTGGAATTTGTTATAAGTTATTCATTCAAGGGTCCCATCAATTTTTATGAGAGATGTTTCATTGTCTTCAAGATCCTTGGGCGAGCATATGGAAGGTTAATGGTTTGGATTTTATCTTTTTCCAAGTACAAGCCTCTGGGCCTTCATCCCCTTCTTCCCATGAAATGAAAAACAACCCCTTCGTGGTTCAGTACACTCGAAAATTCCAAAAATTAAGGAGATGATGGTATGAAGTGTGGAAAGTGCAAAGTATGGTCAGGAATGGAATGATGAATCGTCAAAAGGACCTCCCAGTAGCAGCCTTATTCTAAGGGTAACCCACTTACTAGGGTGCAATGTCAACCACCAAAGTGAAACAGGGCAAAGAGCATAATGTCCAAGCAAATGTCACGTAATCAAAATTAGTAATAGATGCAACAAACTCAAATCTATCAAGTATTGAAATGATACTAACCATAACACCTAACTTTTATCTCATGGAGAAAGACCCATTGTCTTCCAGAGGCCAGCTGATGTGGTGGATACCGTCATGACGAAACTGGAGCTATGGTGGTGAGGTGGTTCTCTATCTGTGCAAGTGGACACTTTTGGTCAATATGTCTCTTGGTACTCCTTGTCTACAACCTGAGGGCCTCAATACATCATATCCTTAGTTATCCCTCAAAGTTGGGGATAACATCTAGCTCCTACTTGGGGACATGTAATCGCTTTAGAGTGCACGAGAACCGCAACATCTACTGGTGGACCTATTCCTACACTGAAACAAAATGCAGTAAAATATAGGGCGGTTCTATCACCCTTAATCCATATATATAAAAACCAAAAATGAAACTAATTAGAAAAGAAACTTTTTATCATTTTTTTTCAAAAAAGTTCTAAACTAAAAATTAAATCAATATGCAAGTATAGAAAAATGAAATATGAAGTGCGGGTAACTATCATCGTAAATCAATATGCAAATGAAAGGAAATAAATATGACCTACCTACTTACTTGGGGCCTTAGGGCCCTAAATATCTAGTGATAGTTGATGTCATATGAAGTCATACAACCAGTGCAACCACATGTCCATCATTTCATCAAGATATCTCCCCATGTGCTTAACCATGTGAAACAACAAAGATAAGTCCAACACATAATAATCATGAGCATAAATAGACATATAATCAATCATCAAATGAAACTCATGGAGATGGGTGGGAGGGAGTAAATATTTTTGAAAAGAGTAGCCGCAATCCTGATCATCCCAGAAATCATGCCAGAAGGGATAGCCACAATCTCGATCAATCCATCTCTGAAGAGGTCTATCATATGTAGACGATGGTCAAGAATACTTGCCTAAGGTGACAATGTGTAGGTGTTCTCTTAGTTGTCATCATTTTGTGGTTTGGTTCAGGCTTTTCCCAACCTACAAATTGTGTGATAATGGGAACTAATCCCATGGGATAACCATAAGGTGGTTTACCACTTTCAAAAATGGTATTTTTTTTTGTCTCACGGGTAGGCGAGTCATGGTTTTTAAATCCACTCGAGGGGTATCCACGTTCACACGATAGTGACACGTTTCCACACCAAAACCACTTCGTGGATGGATCAATTCTTGTTAACCTTCATGTAATTTACCCATGTGTGTTTGATCATCCACCATTGATCTCTCATTTTTATTCATGATTGGATCTCTCTCTCGGCCACACGATTTATTTTCAATGGATCACCATTGATCCATTTTTTGATCAACAATTCTGGTTCTACCATGTCACCACACTGTGATCCATCCTCATGGCTCTATCATAACCATTGATTGTTTTATCTTCTTCCTTGAATGAAATATTGATAACAATTACACCAACAGTGTGCATGCATGTAAACTCTAGTCACATCCAAATGTTCTTGAGAGCTCACATAATCAACACCACTAGTGTTCTCTCAAAAGGAATAATATATTCCATCAATGAGTAATTCATCTTAATGAGCATCAACATTTTAATCTCTCAAGTTGGCAACTACCTTTTCAATTGTATCCATCAATATGGTTCATTTTTGCTTTTAAGATATTAAGCAGTTCTTCCCATTGTGTCAACAACTTCCACTTTGTTAGCTATCTCAACAATTGTATCTACTAGTTGCATGTAGGTGTCATTATAAGTGTCTTGTCGGCTTACCTGAACTGCATTCCTTCCCTGCCACTTGACATCAATGACCTTTACATCAATGAAAATACACTCACCAAAAAGGTGCAGGAAGAGAAAGAAGACAACTATAGTTGTAAGGGGTAAAATGGGAAAATAGTATAAACTTCCTCAGACCATAACTTTCAGTTCGGAGCTCATATTTGAGAAAATGAATAGTCACTAGAAAGGTATTGAGCAGAAGAATCCATATATAAAACCATAAATTGTATTATTTAATTTTTACTCTTCGTCATTTGAAATGAATAATTACCTATAATATAATTAATAAATATTTTGCAATATGTTTAACTCTAACAACAATTGTTGCATGCACATTCTTTCATAATTAAAGGTATTGAAAGAAGATCATATCACCTATATGAGAACTAGAGATATAAAACATGCCCAAGGATCTTACATCCATGAGAAGAATATCATAGTTATGGATGTCAACATGGGAAATATTGAGACAGATTCTAATGGATGAAGAGACAGGCAGGATCCTGTAACTATGAGAAGCATGAAAAGACAAGTGCAGAGCTATAGGGAAGATAATAAAAAGATCATTAAATATTGGGAGAATATAACGTAGATTATGAATATGTTGCAAAAGAAATTCAATAAATATTCTGGCACACTACAAGAAGCTAGTGCAAGGCAACTAGAAGTATCTAAATCTCATGATGGGAGGGATGATCATGGAGGATCCAAACAATCCATGAGTGTCATAAGACATTATCAACATCATCATTCCCTAGGGAAATAAACTAGAAGAGCATATGCACAATCAAGCTCGGAAATAATCCCAAGTATGACTGCTACCAAACATCATAGGAGGAGACATGGGTCAGATATATTGCAAGAGAATCTCAGGAAAATCAAGCCACCATAATTTGATGGAGAGAATAGGAAGGGAGAAGATGCAAAATCTTAATTGTTGGGAATGAGGAAATATTTCCAAGTACATGATTACTCATCAAATGTAGAATCTAGAATTGCATCCTACCATCTCCAAGGAAAGGCGTCTATGTGGTGGGATTGGATTTAGCAAGTCAAGCACTTTTATGAGAAGAGAATTTCTTGGAAGCAGTTCAAGAAATATTTCCAGCAACAATACTTCTCAGAGAAATATTATGACAAAATTATGCAATAATTCTTTGAACTCAAACTTGATAACATGACCATGGATGAATATGAGAGGAAAAACTTGGATCTTCTCGGGTATGTGAGCTTCATCAGGGATGAGAAGGTAAAAATTAATAGGTTACTAAGTGGACTTCCATCCTTATACAAGGATACAATTCAATTAGATGAGTCAAGGAATTTGGAAGAATCCATAATAAAGGATAAGTATTTATATGCACAGAATAAAGGAAGGTCAAATTTCCAAAATGCATGGGATGATAAGAAGAAAGGAAAGAGGGATCAGAGGAAGAAAGGGTTCAAGACACATTTCATCAAGAATAGTTTTCAAGTAAATCAACAAGGGCATTCATATCAAGGTGATAAGAAAATGACAGACCCCTTGGGAAATAAGCCAAGAAAACAATCCATAAAATGTTGGGGATGTGAAGGAGATCACATGTATAGATATTATCCTCACTGAAGAGATAAGATGAGGAATCTATATAGTATCAAGGAGGAGGAGATAGTAGAGGACGTGGGTGGAAGCATGCCAAGGATCTATGTAGCCTTGGACAATAGACAATAAGACTATCAATCCCACATGACTGAAGTGGAAGGTAAGATTGATAATCATCCCATGGTTATTTTGATTGATTTTGGAGCTAGTCATATCTATAGAGATCCAAATATAGTTGAAATATTTAAATTGAATAAATGTAAATGTCATATTCCTTGGGAAAGAGGCCAAGACAACAACCCATAAAATGTTTGGGATGTGAAGGATATCATATGTATAGATAGTGTCCTTACTGAAGAGATAAGATAAGGACTCTGCATATAATCAAGTAGGAAAAGATAGTAGAGGATGTGGGTGGAAGCATTCCAAGGTTATATGTAGCCTTAGACAATAGATAAGTAGACTAACAACCCCACATGACTAAAGTGGAAGGTAATATTGATAATCATCCCATAGTTATTTTGATTGATTCTGGAGCTAGTCATAGCTATATAGATCCAAATCTAGTTGAAATATTTAATTGAAGAAATGTAAGCATGAAAATTCTTGGTTAGTTCAGATAGCTAATAGAACCAAGAGAAGAATCAATGAGTTGTTAAATATTTCCCAATAAACATGAATGGAATCAAAAGTAAGGTAGATTTGAACATCATAATGTATGGGTGTTATGATTGCTTGATTGGTATGGATTGGCTAGAAAAACATCATGTTGTATTAGATTATTATAACAAGGATTTCATATGTCTTGATGAGGAAGGGAATTAAAGGACAATGCAAGGTATTCCAAGTCTTATATTTCTCCAAGATATTTCATCCTTGCAGCTAAAAAGAATTTTTATAAAAGGGTGTCAAATTTATGCAACCCATGTGGAAGAGACAATTAAAGATAAGGAGCCAAGTCTTGAATATTATCCAATCTTGAAAGAGTATGAAGATGTATTTGGGGAGTTTTTAGGATTTCCCCCAAAGAGGGATATTGATTTATCTATCGATTTAATTCCAGGAGCTTCCCGAGTATCCAAAACTCCCTACAGAATGAAAACATCAAAGATAAAATGATTGAAAATGCATCTAGAAGAGTTGTTGAACAAGGGGTACATACACCCGAGTGTTTCTCCTCATGGTGCCCCAGTTATTTTTGTCAAGAAAAAATATGGAACACTGAAGTTATGTATCGACTTCACACAATTGAACAAGGTTACAGTCAAGAAAAAATATCCTTTCCAAGTATTGATGATATTTTCGATAAGCTGAGGGAGCAAAGATATTTTCCAAAATTGACTTGAGATTAGGTTATCATCAAGTGAGAATTAGAGAACAATATACTAGAAAAACAACCTTTTGAACAAGGTATGGACACTATGAATTTGTAGTGGTGCCTTTTGGGTTGACCAATGCGCCTGCTACGTTTAAGTGTCTGATGAATGGGTGTTTAGATATTTCTAGGAAAATTTTGTCATTGTATTCTTGGATGATATTCTGATCTATTCCAAGACAAAGGAACAACATGAGAAACAATTGAGGATGCTACTAAAAGTGTTGAGAGAACACCAATTGTATGCCAAATTTAATAAATGATTTTTTTTATCAAAAGTAGATCCATTATTTGGATCAAATTGTTTTAGAATATGGCATAGTAGTAGATCCAGAGAAAATTTAAGCAATCAAAATTTGGCCAGCACCAACACACATTTCATAGGTTAGATCATTTATGGGTTTAACTTGTTACAACAGAAGATTCATTGCAGGATTCTCCAAGATTGCACACCCAATAACATATTTGCAAAAGAAATGAGTAAAATTTGATTGGAATGTCAAGTGTGAAGAAAATTTCCAACACTTAAAGGATTTACTAACTAGTGCACCTATTTTAAAAGTTACAGATCCAGATGAGAATTTTGTTGTATGCACATATGCATGCAAGGAAGGGCTCGATGGAGTCCTTACACAAAATGGACATGTAATTTGTTATGAATCCAAAAAATTGAAGGAGCGTGAAATAAATCATGCCACACATGACTTAGAGTTGGAATCCATAGTACATCATTTAAGGATGTGGAGGCATTACCTTATGCGAAAAAAAATTGAATTGAGGAAAAATCATAGTGATTCGAAATACTTGTTTGAACAACCAACACTAAATGCCAGAAAAACTAGATGGCTAAAATTTCTTAGTGAATATGAGTTTGACATCAAGCACAATAAGGGAAAATAGAACAAGGTGGTTGATGCACTCAACATAATGGTTCATAAAATGCATGCTATAGCCATTAGTATGTACAACACATATTTAAAAGATAGAATTATATAGGCTTATTGATCTACATTCGTTGATCAACGTTGGTACATACATATACATACTTAGTATTTTTTTCTTATTATGTTCATTATATAGTATTTCCTTAGTTATTTGTAAGGTATCAGATCTATTATAATATCCAAAAACATAAATATTGCAAAGAATAACAGCGGAACAACACAATATATGAAACAACAGCACCAAAATAATACCTTTATTTATAGGAAACAATGTTCACTTTCCTCTTCGAGGGGGAAACCTCCAACAGAGAAATGATCTATTATAATAATTCTCAAGAAAAAAATTCACATGCCTCCTACTCTTATTTATACTAATTCTATCTTCTAAAGAACCTTCTAGAAGAATATCTTTCTAGAAGCAGAGGCTTCTATTAGGTATTCTTACATTGACTTGTTCTCATTTATTAAATAGGCCTTATAAACTAATGTCGTCATTTATTACATGGAAAATATATTATTCTACATACATGAGGGATTAGGGAGGATAGGTACATAGCATTCCCTCCCCCTTGAAAAATAGTGTTTTCCTCAATGAGTGAGATGAGGAAATTGTTGCAGAATGGTAGCAGGCTTCCAAGTGGTGTCTTCTGGAGTTATATTTCTCCATTGTGCTAACACTTCCTGGATGGTGCGTTGACGGAGACGATGTTCACGTTGGTCCAATACTGCTTGGGGTTGTAACCAAATGGAACCTTCTTCATCCAACTCATGGAGACGAGTTTGAGTGTGGCACTTAGTTCCAATCACATTCTTTAAGCATGAAACATGAAAAATAGGATGGAGCTTAGAATCACTAGACAAAGATAACTGGTAGGCGACATGCCCCACATGCTTGAGAATGGCATAAGGTCCATAAAATTTGGGAGAAAGATTATGAAAATGGTTAGCTTTGAGTGAATTCTTCTTATAAGGTTGTAGAAGTAGAAACACCCGGTCCCCTTCAACAAATTGACATTGAGAATGACCTTGAACAACTTGTTGCTTCAAGTGATTTTGAGCTATCACCAAATTGTCTTTGAAGGTATAGAGAATGGTCGTGTGTACTATAAGATTTTTTTCAACCTTCTGAACCTTAGAGACACCTATCATGTATGAGATAACTAATGGTGACTTTTGTCCATATACTACTTCAAAAGGAATCATGTGATTGATTTTATGTTAATATGTGTTGTACCACCATTCAACTAGTGGTAACCAGTCAACCCACTGATGTTGACGGTCAGATGAAAAACACCTTAAATATGTTTCCAAACACTTGTTGACAATTTCAGTTTGGCCATCAGTATGGGGATGATAGGAGGTGTTGAGATGTAATTGGGTGCCCTGTAGCTTGAAAAATGATTTCCAAAAAAATTTGGTGAATGTGAGATCCCTATCAAAGACAATAGAATGCAGCATGCCATGAAGTTTGAAGATATTACCAATGAAGTTTGAAGATATTATCCATGAAAAATTGGGCCACTATGGATGTGGTGAAGGTATGTTGCAGAGCATAGAATGAGAATATTTGGAAAGATGATCAACCACCACCATGATGACTTTCTTGTTTCCGGATTTAGGGAGGCCCACGATGAAATCCATAGAGATATCATTCCAAATAGAAGGGGGAATTGGAAGGGTTTGGAGTGTGTTAGGGGATTTGACTGTTTCTACTTTGTTTCATTGACATAAATCACATTCAACCACAAAGGTGTGGACTTCCTGTTTCATACCATCTCAAAAAAAAGAATGTTTGACCCTTTCATAGGTTTTGGTAAACCATGAACTCCCAGCAATGGGTGAAGAATGAAGCTCAGAAAGAACCCTAGGTTTAAGTTGTGACTATTTTCCTTTGTATAAAAGCTCATTATTGTGCCAAGAGTACCCTAGAGAGGAAGGAGAATTTGCTTGCAATTATTGGATCAAGAGAGATATTTTGGGATCTTGCAACCATTACTGACAAGCAGTTTGGAGCCAATCAAGTATAATTAAGGAGAGGGAAAAGAGGGACCCTTCTTCTTCATATTTGCAAGAAAGACCATCAACAACCACATTTTCATAATAGTATACAAATATCTTGGTGACTCATTTTTGTTTCTCTAGGGATGAAATCATGTGTTCCAGAAAATACTTGAGGCTATGGTGATCAGTTTTAATATGGAAGCGTTGTCCCAATAGATAAGGACACCAGAGATCCACGACATGTAGAATAGCCAACATTTCCTTTTCACAGATGAATTGACCCAAATGTTTGACTGAAATTTGTTTGTTGGTGAAGGCCAAAGGCCAACCATCTTGTATGAGGACTACCCCAATTCCTTTTTTGGAAGCATCACATTCCAAGACAAAATTCTTCGGAGTCATGCACATAGCATATTTCAAGGCTTCGAAGGATTCGTTAGTTGTTGGAGTCCAAGTGAAGGCATTTGTTTTAAGGAGAGCAATGAGAGGCACTACAATTTTTCCATAATTCTTAACAAAGTTATGATAATAACTTATTAAACCCAGAAAGCCACGCAAGATCTTAATATTTTTTGGGCGAGACCAATCCTGCATAGCTTCAATTTTATTAGGATCCACTTGTACAATGTCCTTTCCCACAATATGTGTTGTGGGGTATTCTACCCTATGGACTAGCAAGCTAGGGCTCTAAGCTTGCATGCAGATCATGACCCTTCCTAAGCTACTTTTAACCTTCTACCCGAATCTGAAACCCCTTTTCTTAGACAAACATGAGAAGAATAAACCAACCTTTTTCCGACGGTTGAAGTAGATCCTCCGTTGAGATTTTATCCCCTTGCTGCTACTGCTCCTTCCAAAAAGCTTCCTTGCAATCAAGACAAAACTATGCATGCATGCTACTGATCTATTCTAGGGTTAGAGATTAAACACAAATCAAATAACATAGATAAGACTCATGTATTCGGGATGGGAAAAGTATATTTTTCATTAACCTCAATATGAACCAACTTACAATGATTTCTGAGGCCGGCCACCATTCCACGATCCTGACCCTGGGCTCTTCCTCTTCTTTGTCCTCCAACTGTTGTGCTTGAACTTCTCCTAAAGCTTGAGGAAAGGCTAAAGGGTTGGGACAATAATGGACTTGGCAATTTTGGCAGAGTTTCCTTGCTATGATTTTTCCTCCTTTGAATAGTACCCCTAACCCTCCTTTTATAAGCTAGAAGGAGCTAGGGTTTTAGGCGAACTCTCGACCATGCATGGCTAGGAGTTCCAGTTAACTTCCAAAAAGCTCTTCGTCCTGGCGAAAACTTTCCTGATTTTTTGCTTTGTTAGGTAACCGCGGGCTGTAGTGGGTTAGCCCGCGGTCACCCGCGTGCAGTAGAAGGCCAGCAAGCGGTCAACCGCGCCCAGTGAAAGGTTAGGGCGCGGGTTCCTTGATTTAAGTGGT
>ML795642.1:159937-173282 GCA_009831015.1 Picea engelmannii
CGCCCAGTGAAAGGTTAGGGCGCGGGTTCCTTGATTTAAGTGGTTTTTTGAGGATTTGTTCAGCATGGCTTTGGCTAGGAAGAGGCATGAGTTGGCCTGATGCCAGGTAAACCTGTGTGGTGCATTTTAGGGTTATAACAATATGACCGAGGTACTCCACTTCTGAGGCTCCAAAGGCACATTTAGATTGTTTGAGGAAATTTTGGTTCTTAGAGAGTAGACAAAGAACTTGATCCACATGGGTGAGATGGGATGTCCAAGTTTTACTATAGA
This sequence comes from Picea engelmannii, assembly GCA_009831015.1. NCBI lineage: Eukaryota > Viridiplantae > Streptophyta > Pinopsida > Pinales > Pinaceae > Picea > Picea engelmannii. The sequence goes on from ML795642.1 coordinate 160,211, forward strand.
TGAGAATATCATCAAAGAAAAATAATACAAAATGACAGAGAAAAGGATAGAATACATTATCCATAAGACTTTGGCAGGTGGAGGGAGAATTACACAGGCCAAAGGGCATGACCAAGAACCATTAGTGACCCTCATGAGTTATGAAGGAAGTCTTGGGAATGTTTTCTTCTTTAATACGTATCTAGTGGTAGCCAGAATGTAGATCAATTTTAGTAAAGTACTGAGCACGACTCAATTCATCCAAGAGATCATCAATAACATGAATGGGAAACTTGTCTTTGATGGTGATTTTATTAAGGACATGAAATTCAAGACACATGCGCTAAGTACCTTCTTTTAAGTACCATGACCACAGGAGAAGAATAGGGGTTGGTACTAGGGCGAATAACACCTGTGTGGAGAAACTCTTATACGATTTTCTCAATTTCATTCTTTTTGGGAAAAGGGATGACGATAAGGGAAAATATTGGGAGGAAGAATTCTAGGAACAAGGGGAATTCCTTAAGGAGTGGAAAAAACAACTTGGTATTTGGAGATGATAGATATGAAATCCATGAGAATGGGGCCCATAGTGCATAACCATTCAGCACCTAGCACAATGTTACAACCTCCCATGTCGATGGAAAACATATGAGATTTCAAGTGGTACTATCCAATTTGAATATGTACATTTTCACAACACATGCCACATTTCATGGACCCTCCATTGGATATCATGATTTGAAAATTGTTGACGACACGAATATAGAAATTGGTTTCATGGGAAATGTGACAGTGAATAAAGTTGTGGGTGCTTCCACTGCCAACAAGGATGATGACGTTCCTATGCTTAATATATCTAATGAGCTTGAGGAAGTGTGGAGAAGAGAATCCAGTGAGGGCATGCAATGAAATCATGGGGTCAACTTCAAGTGGGTCAGCGGGCTCCATAGGAGCATCTGGAAGGGGTATCTCTTCAGCAGGGGGAACTACAGCTTCTTCTTCAGCAACATCCTCTAAAATGGCCATAAAAAGTGTTTTTTCCTTACACTTGTGCCCGGGAAAATATTTTTCATCACAATTATAGAAAAGACCCTTGAGCTGGTGCTCAACCATTTCTACCCGAGTTAATTTATGGAACTTGAGGGGAGTGGCAGGGGCAGCAGGATTTGTGGGGCAAGGGAGACAAATAAAAGAGGGATTTTTTTCTAGGAAAAAAAAAATTGTTGGGATTATTTGGCACATTTAGTAGCTTCCAACCAAGTCTGAGGCTGGTCCATGAGGACCTGTGCTCGGATGTCATCCTTTAGACCATTAATAAAATATTCTATAAATAACACATATGTTATGCCATTTGTTTTGAAGGCCAAATGCTCAAACGTAGTTATAAATTCTTCCATTGTGCTTGATTGTTTCAACTTGGTCAAACGTCCTAAATAGTGGGTGTTAGTGTCAAAGCATTAATAGAGCTTTGAAACAAATTGGGTCCATGCAATATACCCCTGGTAGGAATTATTACACCATTGCCACCATTTCCAACATTCAGGATCCAGATAGACAACATCATAACAAAGTTTGGCCAACTCATTGGTAATGTCATGCAGAGAGAAATAATGCTCCATTTGAGTGACCCAACCCATGGGGTCGGATCCATAAAATTTATTGACCTCAACATGGGTCACAGTGAAAGGAGTTGGATTGAAAAAACATAGAATTGGAGGAATCAACACCATCTAAGTGGGACAGTTGGTCTGAGAAGGAAGGGACCTAGGGGCAGTTCAACAAGTAGTTGACAACATACTGGAGGGTGGAAAATTGTCCCATGAATTTGGCCTCCATGGAATCATATTGTTGTTGGATGTGGGTCTATAACTTTTCAATGTAGGAATTGGCGGAACCAATCTCAGAAGTCACTTGGTTGATGGTATCCTTGTTCTAAGTGATGGAAGCTTGTAGTTATTTGTTGTGAGTGGTGGTCATATGGATATGAGGGGTGATTGTAAGATAAAGGGGGTGGGTGGGACCATAGAAAATAAGGACTTATAAGTGATAGATACCATGACGATCAGGGAGAAAAGGGGAATATAATGGGAGAGGTGGAAAATAGGGGCATCGGGAAAAGGGGTCAGGTCCACTGAAAAAAAAGGCTTGAAAACGAAAGGTACCATTGTGATTAGAGACATGAGAGGAATCCAATGGGATAGGTCCAGATTAAGGGTGTCGGCGGGACCACTATACCTTTTTTTAACTTTGGAGTTATACTCCGATCTGAATAACACTATAGTGTTGAAAGGCCCAAATTCTTAACAGGAAAAAAATTGTGGTAATTTCGCAACCAGGATGCAGGAGGTAAAGTTTCATGGCAATAGATCTTGTCTATTCATTTTATGTTTCTGTCCCAATGTTTAGGGTATTCAGATTTTATACAGACAAGGGTTTTCCCTGTGCTATATCTCTTTGATATACGTGTGGGGTCAAATAGTAGTACTCAACGCAATATCTCAAGGCACCAACTAAGGAATCTAGACCATGCTCTTAGTCATACTATCCGACTACCCAGGTACTAGAGAGTATCTTCCTGATTGTTTCTCTCGATGGAACTATAGTATTCAGGTGGAGGATTGGTTTATCTATGGAGGGATTCAGGAGATCTAGGTCGATCTGCATACAGGTGTTGTCTGATGTGTTACCACTCTAAGGGGTATTAACAGGGGTAACAAGGGTGGCCAACAATGTGGTTTGAACTACCACTTGTAGTTCTTGAATGAATGCTTCACCAACTATAGATTTATGAGTTGAACAACATATCTATGTAGCTTTAAGATGTTGAAATATGTCTCTACCCTGAAAACAAATAATCCACAATATTTTTCCAAGGAAAGTGCTCTAATACCACTTGTAAGGTACCAGATCTATTATAATAGTCGAAAACAGAAATATTGCAGAGAATAATAGAGGAACAACACAATATAAGAAACCACAACACCAAAATAATACCTTTATTGATAGGAAACAATTTTCACTTGCCACTTCGAGGGGGCAACCTCCAGTAGAGCAACGCTCTATTACAATAATTCTCAAGAAAAAACTTCTCAAGCCTCCTACTCTTATTTATACTATTGCTATCTTCTAAAAAACTTTCTAGTGGAATATCTGTATAGAAGTAGAAGCTTCTATTAGGTCTTCTTACAATGACTTGTTCTAATTTATTAAATAGGCCTTATAAACTATTGTCGCCCTTTATTAAATGAAAAATATATTATTCTACCTACATGAGGGGTTAGGGAGGATAGGTCCCTAACATCATTTTTGTCTTTGAAATGTGGGTTGTGGATTAGGATACCATCAAGGTCCCAATTCCACGAACCCATAATTCTATACTTAGTCACTTTTCATGAATCCAACACTTAGTCATTTTTATGTGTTGTGAGAGTCAGGTTGTGTTGGTTATGGATCCTGATTACTTATTGATTCAGAGGCCTTTGTTTTCAACCATGTTTATACCCCATGAAGACTTTACACCCTGAAAGAATATACACTCCTCCACGCGGGGGAGTGCACGGGGGATTGCCCCCCCTGTGGGGTCTGGGGGGGAATCCCCCCGGCTAGGGGGTCCAGGGGAAAGCGGGCCCCTGAAGGAAAATTTTCCTTGTAAATGTATATTTCAATTTCATAGTAAATCTGGACCATTCATTATAAGGTCACATATCTGACGATAGAAGTTATGTTAGGGTTTTTTTTCCTAGAAGGAAGCCCTCTTTTATGAGATAAATGGATTTCAGCTATGTATCATTGTGAATATTATATTCTGAGTGAGGAGACTATCAGACAAAGAAGAGGAAGTTACAGTGGGTGTGTTGTAGGTTGTATCCCTTCATTTGTTGGATAATAAAAGGGAAGGACCTAGAAATTTATCTAGTAGACGTAGCCCACATTAGGTGAACCACATATATCTATGTCTCTATTGTATTGTGTATCTTCTATGTTTTGTTTCTGCATTTGTTTTTTTTTATTGCTTCGCGATCTTATTTTTCTAACATGTTGTAGGAGAACAATCCATCCCTATCCCAAAAATCCCATGTCCCACAACCCAAAAACGCATAGCATTCACAATGACCTTTTCTACTTCTATGTCCTACAAATTGCACTCTTTACCTTTTATACTTATCAAATTTTATTGAATGTGGATGCAGGAAATCCATCCTTTCCATTTACCTTTTTCCCTCATGCCCATGTACTACAACCTGCAATCCTGTTCTCTCCAAAATCACTCATCTACTTGCACGACCCTCAAAACGGCCTCTTCTCATACTTAGTCTATTTTATCATTGCGGATGCGGGAGTCCTCCCTTCTTACCTTTTTTTATTTCCCATTTCCCGTGTCTCACATCTTGCAATCACATATTCACCATATTTCACCTTCCATGTCCCACTTTACACTTCCATACTTGGCCATTTTTCATCTTCCATGACATCACATCACCATTCTTGATCACATTTATTTTCCCTCCACCACATCAGCTTCCACTTGTTGGAATCTAATACTATTATTAAAGCGGAAAATATTTCTTAAATCTTTGTAATAAATTCTAAATCTTACAATGCAAGATGAAAAATTTGAAATAAGAGCTATGGCGGTTAATAATCAAGAAAATTCATGGTAAATTTAATAAAGGATTAATACACCATGCTATAAAAAGGTTATATCGACAGTAGCGCCACCTAATCATAAGAAGAGAAATTAGTGTAAATATATGTCAAGTAGAATAAAGGACTTGTATTGTGAAGACAAACTTAACACTCTTAGAGGAGAAGATCATGAGTTTTAGTGGTTGCAAGCTTAAAACTGGTATCTGTCTCTTTCCCCCACCAAGAAGGAAACAAACCAAGTTTGGAGCTTAGACATAGCACTAGACGGATGTGTCCCTATTGGTTTGTTATTCAACTTTATCAGTTATCTACTATGATCTTACCTTCCCGTCATACGTTGACCTAGGTTCAGATTTAACAAGCTTCCAACAAAATCCCTCTAAAAATATCGGCCTCCCTGGTAAACTAGAAGGCAATACAGTACACAGGGTGTACTTCCCAGTCTCACCTGATATAGCTCTGTGGGTGGCTGCAATACTCAAGTGTTTGCAGCCTGAGTGGATATCTGCAGTTGTACCTTGTGATCTTTATTTATTTAGTCTAACCTCTTGATTAAACATTCATTTTTATTCATGCATGTGGATTATCAGATCTAACTAGTTCCTTCATTCATTCATCTAGCATTTAATTCCTTAACAACAATAAATATGCGTACATTTAATCGCATAACAAAATCTTTACCTAGGTTCACCCCCTCCTGGGCTATGTCCACAAAGATCTGGCTCTCAAGCTATTTATTATGTGTTAGCAATATGTCACGCTGCACATGTTTATAGTCTTGGATCTTACAATCTCAATCGGCCTCCCGATCCCTGTGAGGTTGACTAGATCACACCAGGCTCCTCATCCTGCAATCTAAACCTCGAGATCGGGTTGCGCAATCCTTCTGTAGCTCAATATCTTACAAAATGTTGCATTTCTTACAAACCTTGCATCTTCCGAACTCTCTCTACCTCCTAGGTATTATTGATCTCTTTCAGTATCTATCCAACTCAGGTACCCTCTTGGTCCCCTTCGGTCATCTAGCTCTCTCCCTTAGACCTCCTAAGTACTACTTATATATAATCTTGTCTCATCAACCATTACATTACATTGAAAAAACCCTAACCCTAATGTAATTAGGTCTCCCTTGCATGTGTGCCCTGCATTCTTCCCTCGCACGTGCTTCTTTTCCTTCCAGTTGTCCTTTCTTCCCTTTGTTCTTTTCTCCCCAAAATATCCTTTTCCCTAGAATGGGTCTGCGTCCAATAGGCCCCCAACACTAACATGTGGATCATCCTGAGCTACCTATGATTTATGTGTTTCTTCAACAACTCCTGCCAAAGTCTGGAACTTGTCTATGAGTTCCCTTCCTTATGTTTGAGCCTGTGTGGTCTTTTCTTTGAGCACATCTAACACTTGCGATGTGATCTCCTCCTTGATCATTTATGCACACTCTGTCTATGTTTGCACCATTTTCTTCTTTTCCTCCTCTTCCTACGCAATGACCTCCGCTGCTAGCTCTTAGAGAGGTTCCATTTGAGCTTGTCGGTCCTTCTTCTGCGTCTACACACCTACTAGCTCTGCTCGCAGCTTCTTCATGTCTTGTATTACTTTGAGGCACTCGATGATCTTCATCATTTTCTACCTCTGTTTGAGGTCTTGGATTGTTGCACTTATCTTTTCCTCTTCCTAGTCCAAGTGTTGGACCTGTTGATCTTCTTCTATCTTTGTCCATAGTTGTGTTTCCCTATCAAACACGTCGACAGCTGTGTTGACTTGTTGTTCCATTTCATCCATATGTACAGCTGCTTCTTGCTTCCTTTATTCCTTCACCTCCAGGGGAGTGGTAGGAATAATTTGTTCCCAGAGGTTCTCAATCACCTTCCTGTATTCATCAATTGTTTGCACAATCTGATCAATTTTTTGTATTGTCTTGGGCTCTGCTATTTGCGCGCTTTTTGGAATTTTTTCATAGGCTATAGCCACTCCGTGCTCAAGCCTATCCATGCAATATTTCTCGTCTTTGGTCTCATTCTTGACTTTCTCGAGCACCAACTCCAACTCCTCTTTGTTGTCCTTTGTGTGCTACAACTCTACTGTGTTTGTTCATGCGCACGTCTGCACCTCCTGCACAACATTGACTTGCAGTTTGCATAATTACTTGGTTGGTATCCACTCCATAACCAACTGTATATGCGCCAAAGATTTCAATGGTGTCTGGGATATAATCTCATCCATCCACAGCATGTTGGATGTAATGTGGAAGGTCAGGCTCGCCTGTGCTATCGTCTAGATAATATCATGTTCTCTCAGCACAACCTTGGCTCCTGCTTCTAATGCTGTGAGGAATGAATCTATTCCTCTATCTGCCCTCTGTGCTTCTCTGATATTCTCTAAGACCTACCTTATTTTGGTCAGCTCATCATGAATTTGGTCCCTTTGGTGTTGGGCATCTTCAAACTCCTCAACTTCTCAGTCATGGACTCTTTCAGCCATGAGGTTCGTGTCATCCTTAGTGATTATATATTCTGGCAGCTTCTTTTGCACCTTGTCATTTTTGCATGCACCCCCAGTGTGTATGATTGGCCTCTTAGTCTGGCCTTGTTCTTGTGGGGTAGCACTTGATGTGTTTCCTTATGCTATCAAAACCCATTTTTCATGTTCTTTCAGTGCCTGGGTGGTGTCCTTTTTCCCATTCTGGGTACCTTTCTTTGGCACACCCCCCTTATTTTTTTGTGTTGGCTTCTGACTTGGATTTGGCTTCTTGGGCACATCTTTATCCCCAATAGGGTAATCTGATATTTCCCTACCTTAGCCTCTTTACCTATGGGCATCTCTTGAGTCAGAACTGGAACTCTCCAGTCATCTTTCCAATCCTTGATGGCCATCTCTATGTCTTCTTCCTTGACACAATATTGAAATTGTAGTCATTCCTTCTCAGGATCCCTTCATGCTTGGATCCATATGGTATGCCTGATTGCTTTGAAGTTGGCGATATCCTGGTATCGCGTGACCACTTCTGGAGTAATTCACCAAGTGTTGGCAATGATTTCTTGGAGGTCATTGTAATACCCCACGAACATTCTTTCATTTATAATTTTGACTTTGGGGCCCGAAGTGCTCCCCAACTATGTGTACCACACTGCACGGAAATGAATAGTCCGCTCACAAAAGTATGTGTACTAGGTCTCCCTCCATCCAATAAGGGCAATCAATATGAGTAGCCAAGAGTAATGAAACTTTGTTCCCAGATCCTTTGCCTCTCTATAGTCCTCAAGGAACAAGTTTAACAAGTGCAGGGCCCAACTGAGCATAGTTCCCTTCGCGCACTGTGTTGCAACCGCAATGACCCCGGTAGGGACTTCCTCCTTGCGACACTTCCTGAGAAACTTGCAATCCATGATTTTGGTGTCCAACCTTGTTTCTACATTGTTTATTCCATAATATTCCACGTGACCCTCTCTCAATGCCATATGTATTTTTAATCTCCTCCTCCAGTTCCTTCTCCTTTGTCTTGTCATCCAGGTACTGTGCGAGATTCTCCCCCCAAGATGGAAAACCTGTAATATATGCAATTAGATCCACGTCTATAGATACAGGATCTTCCACCCATAGATACCCTCTATGGGTGACTTCCATCATCTACTTAACGCAGTTGTTTACGTCGCGACCCCTTCGAAAATGTGGGATATCCAATAGGTTTAGAATTCTGGTGTTGGCCAATCCAGTTGCCCAATATTTTGGTTGCAAAATTGGATCACCGAAGGTTCCTATACCCATACTATCAAGGTAGACCTGACTTGTAAATTCAGGGAACTTTTCCATGTCGGCCACATCATGTTCCAAGTACCGTAGTTTTTCCATGCATCCCAAAAGGTTAGGCATGGCCTTTACCCCTTCTAGAATGCACGGTAAGACTATGGATTTTGATCCTGCCTGTGCGGTGATCTTACTATGGATTATTTTCCCTTTCACTATGGTGGTTGACTCGAGGTTCTAGCCTCCATTGCTATGTCATTGGCATATGCCTTTGGCTAACTGATAACATCTTCTACTATCCCCTCCTATTGTTGCTTTGGATCTGTTGTATGTGACCGCCCTGGCATGGTCGCTTCTTTCTGGTTTGGGGTTGTCCCATTTACCCTCAGGGCCTCTTCAATGTGTTCAGGGCACGAAGGATTACTTGTGTCCTTGGCCTATTGGCCATGTCCTATTTTTGGCATATCAATGTCCATGCCAACCGCTATTGTTGGTTGGGTTTCCTCCACCATGGGTGTGGAGTTCGCTAGTTCCACATTGGCCGAGGGAATTTTGTCCAAGTTGACGAATTCAACAGTCTATGTGGGTTCCTGTTCCATTCAGTATGTATTTTTTGGTGCTCTGTGATGGCTTTGTGGTATTTTGTAGGCCTGGATCGGTGCACCTAGCTTGGGTGGTTCCATGGTGGTTAAGGTTGATCTCTGTCAAGATAGTTCGTTCTATATCTCTTGCTAAATCTCTCTCTTCTTTGTATACTTTCTCACTCTGTGATTTCACAATTTCACAATAACCCTTCTATTACCCGCATGCCTTCCTTATATAACAAGTGTTTTGAAGCTTCTCGGAGAAGCTACCCGAGTTGTGGTTTAAATGAATTGGTGCTTCCCACATACGTTGCTAGTTGGTGCGATTAATGTGAAGTCGCTTCAAAAATTATTTTCATTCAATTTTGGTAGGCGCCGCAAGTTGGCGCCTTTTTTACATAACTACCATTTTTCCAATTTCCACATTTTTCTGACCATTGGTGCTTTTTTCGGCGCGCTAAGTTTTCCAAGTGCATGGTATGTTGTTTTGTCAGTGTGTGTGGACATTTTATCTTTGTCACGCTAAATTTATTTTATTTGTGTGTTCTCTTCTGGTTTCTGGCACAGTAACCCCCCTATTGTTGTGTGTAGTCTTTTGTTGTCTGGCGCAGTCTTCTTCTTCTCTTTTTTTTTTCTAAGTGTTAGGAGGTCGAATGTCCCTATACAATTTCAGTTGACTCCCATTGATTATTCCTCTGAGTTATGTTCCTGCCAAATACTTCAACTGTACAGCTCCCCCATCTGTGATAGCCTTTACTTCATAAGGTCCCAACCAATACATTTTGAGTTTTCCTAGGTGCTAAAGAGATTTATTTTCGTACACCAAAACTAGGTTTCCCTCCTTGAAACTTTTCCTTTTGATATGTCTATCATGCTCAGCTTTGTCCCATGAGCATCAGCTGACTTAGCATTTCTTGTAATACGAATCTCTTGGCACAGGGGCAGATCCAGGGTTCAACGCTTCAACAAAACACCAACAAAACCCTAACTACCGGCCCTTTCGGCAACACCTATGAAGCAGATGAAGTCTCACCTGAGGTAAAGGTAGGGGCGGTTGCAGGACTCAAGTGTCTACAACCTAGCTGGGACACAGATATGTGATTATAACACTTAACAGAGCACTTATAAGTTAACATTCATCAGTATTTAACCCTTATTCACATCGTAGGTTGAAACCCTAGTTATAGAACATCGCAGTATTCAACAATATCTAATAAATCTAAGCACTTAGCATATAGAAATAGATCAGACCTAGAATTCATTCACATTACTAAGCACTAAGCTACTATATCAAATGAATCTAGCATATTTCATTGTACTAAGAATAAATCACATCAACTACATAACAACTATAATGCACAAAGAAACCACAACATAAGATATACATGGTTCACCCCAGTGTGGGGCTACGTCCACCAACTCTTCTCTTAAAAGTTGTCTTCCTTCAATATTCTACAAGCACAGATCCACAAGAACCCACTCCGCATAGGACAAGAGATCTGCACACACCTCACCAGATCCTCATTCCCCGATATAGGTTCAAGCAAAAATCCTTCTTACAATCACTTGCACTTAGCTCTGCAATTTATTAACACACAGTATGCACGAAGCATCCAAAAATGTTCGCACTTATCTCACTGGCCACATTACACATCTAGGTCTCTCCTATGTACATCGCCTATCTTTCTATTTATACATTAAAGAAGGGCCTAAACATGGGTAAACCCATGGGCCAACATCCCATACCCGTTACATAAAATCTAAATCCAAAAATGCCCTAAGAAGGGGTTGAGATATTGTGATCTCCGCTTCTCCTTGCGCTCCACCTTCGACTAGCCTATCAAAGTCCCAAAATTGGTCAAACGTGACCAAGGTTCTCCAAAACTTTGTTAAGGGCCAACAGGCCCCGAACACTCACCTATGACTCATCCCGATTCACTCTGATCTAGGTAACTCTGCCTAAAATGCCTCGATCTTGGCTCAAGATGCTTCAACCTGTTTCTTTTCCAAAGCCTCCTGCTCGACGAAATCTTGAATAACCTTCTTCGTCATAGGTCCTTCCAAGAGATGTTCCACTACAGTGACCACTTGTTCCATTTCTACACCTTTTCCTTCAATTTCCTCAAAAAGTATGCAAGCTACATCCTGCACTGGCTGGAGTCGTTAAGTCACTTCCATGACCTTGCTCTAGATGGCATGGAATTGTTGCTAAATCGTGCGCTATTCCTAGAATCATTTCATCCTTTCAACCACTGGTAGTGGCTTCAACTGTGCTTGCACCGTTGTTTCTTGATGCTTGGCCTCCTGAAGCTATGACTCCAGTGTCCTTAGTTCAGGGTCCTCTGCAAGGTGCTCGTAAGTATGTGCACTTTGACTACTGATATTTTTACATTCTAAGGCCAATTCCTTGATTCTCTACACTGCACTCTGGGTAGTTTCTTCTCTCTGGTCTCGCACTTCCTATAGATTTCTTAGCACTACTTGTAACTCCAGTTCTACTATCCTATGTTGGAGTTGTTGAATGGCTTCAGCAAGCTTCCCTACTTGGTGTTATAACCCTAATTTTCACCAGATATGATTACCTGGCATCAGGCCATCTCATTTTACATATTTTTCCAAGCCACTACTGAACAACTTCTTAAAAAACACCCCTTTTTTAGGGCACATGCGCCCTGCTCCACTACTGCATGCGTGTGTATGCTAGCTGGCCCATTACAGCCCGCGTATACCTAAAAAACACAAAAAATAGAAAGTTGTAGATGGAACACACAGTTTTGGGTAAGTTACCTAAACCGTTTGACCGCCCATAGTCGATCACTCGACCAAATACCTATCCCTTTATAGCCTATAAAATAAGGGGTAGGGATCCCATTTGGAAGGGGGGAAATAATTGTAGAGAAACTCTACCTGATTTTGCATTCCCTTTGAAACAAAATTTTGCAACCATTGTGTGAAGAGAAGCATATACAAAAGTAGTTGGAGCATAGTTGAAGAGGATCCCAGGACCAGATTCGAGGAGAAGTGGTCGATCTCACTATTGTAAGTTACTCTTGTGAGATTAATAAAATGAAGTACTTTTCTCGGCACGCCATATGATATTTTCAATGTTTAAATTCGATTATATTTTGATAGAATCTCTAACCCATTAGTTCAAAGATCATATGCATGTGGAGTTATTTGTTTGTCTTTTTATGGAAGCGGGTCAGTATTGGGAGGATATTTGCAGTCAAGAAGCGACCAAATGTTAAAGGATCACTAGTACATATGATCAAATTTGTGACGGTTGTTCGTTGATATTGCCACACTTATCTGTCGCAATTTCCACGAATGCCGAGTTTCTTTTCGTCGTAATAATTTCATCGCTATATCCACGATCCAGGTGTGCATGGAAACATTGACAAAATTAGATAGCCACGTGTCAACAACTTCAATATTGGTTAACCTTCTTCATCGTCGCAATTTCGTCGCAATACCAACGAAGAAATGTGCCAAGCCAATAACTTGCGACGCAGTTGTTGAATGTGCGACGAAATTTCGTTGCAACTTGCAACGAAATTGCGTGGTAATATTGACGAGTGCTCTTTCTCAAAACCACATTTACAATAGACTTGTTGTATATGCGACGAAACTTCGTGGAACAGTGCGACGAAAATTCGTTGCTATAGCAACGGTTATGGTAAAAAAATTCCGACGAAAGTCCATCGATATTGCGACGATATATGTAGGTTTAAAAAAAAAAAATTACATGAAATATGGTATTACCATATTACATTGTAATATGGTATGCCATATTACAATGTAATATGGTAATGCCATATTACATTGTAATATGGCATTACTTTTACATTGTAATATTCTAATATATTGTAATATATATATCCCCTAGAAATAATCAAGGCGTTAAAAAACCAAATATTGTAAGCATGTGTTATCATGAAGTTGGATTAGAAGTAAGGATACCAAGAATTGTAATGTATCAATATTAAATCTAATGAAAATTGAAATTTCATTTGAAATCAAAGCAAATTTCTTATGATACACAATGGCTGAACCTTTGATACAATGAAGGAGTTGGATAACATAACACTTGAAACTTTTGTTTCCTTGAGATCTTGAGA
>ML795642.1:216070-320343 GCA_009831015.1 Picea engelmannii
CCATAACTCTCAAACCGTGAGGAGTTATGTGACATTCCACATACCACCAGAAATGGAATGACATGTAATATCCATATAGAATAGTATTATCTGAAAATATATCATAACTCATACCATTATCCATCAAACAAACTTGGGTCCATTACCCAAACCAGGGGTCTCCAACTTCTCATGGCCATAACTCTCTAACCGTGAGGAGTTATGTGAAGTTCCACATACCACCGGAAATGGAATGATAAGAAATATCCATATAGGATATTTAACCTGACAAATTCATTTTCCTTCATCTCATTATTCTACAATTAAGTATGGTTTCTCTTACTCTGCAAAGCATCTTCCCATGAGGGATTTCACCATAAGGGGACCACTTTGGAGTTCATCCATATTTACTTCTTATCAACCATGAAAATACAATAATGAGTCATATTTACATCAAACAATCTTGGGTCCATTACCCAAACCTTTGTGTTGTGGGGCTTTCTTCAAGGGTTGACATAAATTACAACCAACCTTAATCAACAATCTCCCCCTTTAGCATTGATGGAAACACTCTGATGCAATACTGAAATCATATCACTCATTCTCCCCCTGGAACCATGCCTTTGTCCTTTGTATCTGATAAATTTTCCTCTGTCCTCTACATCTGATAAATCTTCTCCCCCTGGAACCATGCCTTTGTCCTCTGCATCTGATAAATCTCTCCCCCTTTGTCATCAATGGCAAAGGTATCTTTCCATCTGGGGCTACTCCCCCTGACTGAACTGTCCTCTTATGGTGATTCCTCATGTACATCTAAGACATATAAGATAAGCATTCAAAAAGCATTGAAAAAACATTCATTTTGGAGTAGAAATAACTCCAAGTCTTTGGCGAAGATATTCAAAGGCTTCCCGTGGAAGTGGTTTTGTAAAGATGTCTGCCACTTGTTCTTTTTTTCCCACATAGTCAACTCTGATTTTCTTTTCTACAACATGTTCCTGTAGAAAGTGATACTTGATTGGAATGTGCTTCTTCTTGGAGTGCATCACTGGGTTTTTTGAGATACTGATGGCACTTGTATTATCACAATATATTGGAATGGGCTCATCCAACTCAACCTATATATCTGTCAAAGTTTGTTTCATCAAAAGAACCTATGTACACCATGTTTTTTCTGCAATATTCTCTGCCTCAGATGTAGATCGAGATACTGATGATTGTTTCTTGCTTCGCCATGATACCAAACACTCACCTAAGTAGAATGTTTATCCACTGGTGCTTTGTCGATTGTCAATACAACCTGCCCAAATCTGCATCTGTGTAGGCAATAAGTGATAGATATTTTCCTTTTGGATACCATAATCCAAACTCTTTTGTTCCTTTGAGATATATGAAAATCCTCTTTACTGCTAATACATGTGATTCCTTTGGTGCTGCTAGAAATCGTGCCACCTGTCCAACTGCTTGTATTACATCTGATCTGGATGTTGTCACATATAGTAGGTTGGCAATCATTGACCTGTATTGCCTCTGATCTGTAGACTTCGAATCATCATCTTTGCTCAACTTACAACTGGTTTGCATGGGACTGATAACTGGTTTGCAATCTTCCATTCCGAACCTCTTTAGCATTTCTTTGATATACTTGGTTTGAGAAATAAAAATTCCTTGGTTTCTTTGATGTATCTAAAGTCCCAGAAAGAAGGATAGTTCTCCAAGTAATGACATTTCAAATTCATTATGCATGTCTTTTGCAAATTTATGGCTTAATCTATCATCATCACTACCAAAAATAATATCATCAACATAAACTTGTATTAATAAAATACTACCTTGACTTAACTTGATGTATAGGTTGTTGTCTGCACTTCCTTTTCTGAACCCTACCTGTTGGAGATACTTATACAGTCTGGAGTATCATGCTCTAGGATCATGTTTTAGACCATACAAGGTCTTCTTTAATTTACATACATAGTCTGTGTTCTCTGACAACTGAAATCCTTCTGGTTATTCAATGTAGACTTCTTCTTCAAGTTCCCCATTCAGAAAAGTTGATTTTACGTCCATCTAATATACTTTAACATTTTTGGAGCATGCATAAGCTAAAAGTAAACAGATTGCTTCCATTATGGCAATTTGGGAAAATGTCTCTTCAAAGTCGATTCCTTCAATCTGTGCATATCCTTTACATACCAATCTAGCTTTGTTCCTTGTAACTTGTCCATGTTCATTCAATTTATTCCTGAAAACCCATTTTGTGTCGATCACATTCTTATTCTTTGGTCTTGGAACCAATTCTCAAGTGTCATTTTTCTCTATTTGATCCAATTCTTCATCCATGGCCTTATTCCAAAATTCATCCTTGTTGGCTTCTTCAAAACAAATTGGCTCAATTGTAGATAAGAGTGCTAGGTGTGTTTGTTCTGGTGAATGGATTTTTCTTTTAGTCTCAACTCCTGCATCTTTGTTTCCAATAATCTGATCTGAAGGATGATTCTTCTATACTCGTTTTCTAGTTGTCTTTGGAGATACTTTCTTAACTTTCTCTTCTGCTTATGTCAGATTCTCGTCATCTTCATCTTCCTCTTCTACTTATTTTTCATCTTCTTCTTCGAAAAGTTGTTCCATTGATTTGTTTTCTTCTTCCTTTGATTCTGGTATGCATGTTTCGTCAATTGTTACGTTGATTTTTTCCACAACTTTGTTCAATCTTAGATTGTAACACTTGTATGCTTTCCTTGTACTTGAGTAACCAACAAGTATTCATTTGTCCATGCGAGATTCAAACTTTCCCATTCTTTCATCTTCTCTTTTGATGTAGCATTTTCTTCCAAAAACTCTGAAGTGCTTCACATTTGTTGGTCTTCCTTTCCATATCTCATAGGGAGTTTTATCAGTGTTGTTTCTGAGCATTACTCTGTTTTGAATGTGAACTGATGTATGCACTGCCTGTGTCCAAAATATATCTATCAATTTGGAATCCATTAGCATTGTTCGAGCCATTTCTTGTATTGTCCTGTTCTTTCTTTCAACAAATCCATTTTGTTGAGGTGTCCTAGCAATGGAGAATTGCCTTTTTATTCCATGACTGCTACAGTAGTCCATAAATTCCTTTCAAGTGAACTCTCCTCCATTATCATATCTCAAACATTTTATTCTTGAATCCATCTCATTTTCAACCATTTCCTTGTAGATCTTGAAGTTTTCAAAAGCTTCTAACTTGTTCTTGAGAAAACAAACTGCAGTCATTCATGTATAATCATCAACTAATAACATAAAGTATTTTTCATCTTTTAAGACCTTTGTTGTAGTTGGTCCAACTAGATCAGTGTGCACAATTTCCAGTGGTCTTGTTGTTGAATATTCCTTTGATTTGAACCTGATCTTTGTTTGCTTTCCTTGTTGACAATGCTTGCATAAAGTGTTGGTTGGTTTCGTGATCTGGGGAATTTCTCTGACTTATTCTCTTTTGTTGACTTTGACAAGGCTATCAAAATGCATGTGACCCATTCTTCTATGCCATAGCCAACTTTCATCTTCCTTTCCTAGATAACACTTTTCATTTCTTGCAGTAGTACCAACCAATTTCTGACATATATGTTGTTTGAAGTTCTTGCAGTAGTACCAACCAATTTCCCTGAACCTTCTTTTCTTATCTAACACTTTTCTGAATCAAAAGTAAGTTTATGACCTTAGTCACACATTTGACTCACACTTAGAAGATTATGTTTCATATATTCTACCAGTAGAACATTTTGTGCCTTTTCATTCTTGTTCCCAATTTAGATTGTGCCTTCTCCAATGATTTTGGATGAATTATCATTTCCGAAGGAGAGTGATCCATTTTTTTATTTTCGTAATGTAAGAAATTTGTCTTTATCACCTGTCATGTGTTTTGAACATCCACTGTCAACATACCAACCGTGTTTCTTCTACTTAGCTTATAGAGAGACTATGCATTCTTCATTGTTATACTAATTTTTCTTTCTTATCCATGTCGTTTTCTGAGGTTCTTGTATGTGACTGTTGTTATTCTGTTGAGGTTCTTTAGGAGGGACTGTCATTCTGCCATTCTTGGCCATGTGTCCAAAATTGTTACATTTGTAACATTCCACTTCAGTGCTCAAAGATTCAAACCTGTTGTAACTTCTTCTTTGTGTGTCACTAGGTATCCTTGAATAATCCCTTTGTGTATAACTCTCAAAGTTGTTATTGTTCCTGTTGTTAGCTATGCAATTCACAGCTTTATGTCCAAAATTATTACATGCATAACATAAACCAAAAAATATAGTTTGATACCTGGGAGTTGAAGATCTTCTGAAATGAGGTGCTCTTATGAACCCTTCTTCTTGAGGCCTATTTGTCTGTTGTTGATTCTAAAACCTGAATCTTCTTGGTGGAGGAGTGTCCTTGTAATCTTCCTATCATCTTTTATTGTTTCTGCATAGCTCTTTGGATTTGTTTCTTACTCTGTTGTTTTGGAGCTTGATCCCTTTTATGTCTTATTGTATCCAAGTCCGGACTTGTCAAGATGAGATTTTTTTTCGTTGATAATGTCATCTAGAACTTTTGAGCTATTCTGCATATTTTTATTTTGAATATCCTTTCTTAGTGTGACAACCTCTACTTCCAAGTTTCCAATGATCTTGTCCTTTTCTTCTAGTTGTTCTTTGAGTGCTTCTTCAATTCTTTTATCTTCTTCTATTTGAACCTTCAATTTTGTGATCATTTGTTCTAGTTCTCGAGTGTCCTTTTTCTTGTCTAGTTATGCTTGTAGTTTCTTGTTTTTCTTCTTTTCTCTTCTGATAACTTCTATGACACACATTAATTCTTCTCAATAGTCAACTTTTGCCTCTTCAATTTCTTCTTCGAATTCTTCACATTCTTCTTCGGCTTCTTCATATTCTTCTTTGGAGTCTTCTTTGTCAGAGTCTTTCACTGTCATTAATAGAACTTTTCCTGTCTCATTGTCACTGACTTCATCTTCATCTGATGATGAGATGTCTTCTTTGGTGTATAATTTTTTTTGGAAAACTTTATTTGTAGTTCTTTTTCCTTTATATGTGTGTTTTCCTTTTGAGTAACCTTCATCATTTATCTTTTTCTTATGAGGAAATTTGTTAGAAAAATGACCAATACCATCAGAATTAAAACAAATTAAAGGGAGCTTACCTCTATACCTACCGTTGGTTCCCTTATTCAGTCTTTTGATGAAGTTGGCCACTTCTTCATCATCTTCTGAGGAGTCACTACTACTGCTATATTCTTCTTGTTCCTTTTTATTTTTCTTTTATCTTTTGGATTCCTTGAAGGTTGCTTCTTTTACATCTAGATTTTCTTGCTCAGTTCTCATTTCATATGCTTTGAATATTCCATGCAATTCATCCATGCTTATTGCGTCCATATCCGATCTTTCTTCTAGTGTTGATATCTTAGGGTTGAATCTCATAGGAAGATATCTTAGTATCTTTTGAATAATTACGGATTCTCCAATTTCTTCTCCCAATCCTATGATTGCATTCACTACTTCATCGACTCGTAAGAAGTAGGTTGTGATATCTTCATCTTCCTTCATTTTTAGTTGTTCGAACTGACCTCTGTAAGTTTGAAGCTTTGCTGCTTTGACTTTTGTATCTCCTTCATAAATATTTTGAAGCATGTCCCAAATCTCTTTAGCAAATTTATAGTGTGCAACTTTGGTGAATACCATATCATTGAGACCATTCAGAAGTGAATTTGTGGCTTTGGAATTATTCTCATCAAGTTTTATTGCTTTGTCATTTGTTGGTGTAACTGTTGGTGCTGTGTATCCATTTACAATTGATTGCCAAACTTGAAATCCTTGTTCTTGTATATATGTCCTCATCCTTATGATAAAAAAAACATACTTTTGTCCATCAAAATGTGGTATTCCATTTTTATATGAGTTGGTACTCTCCATGATCTACCTTTCAGTGGTTAAACTGATTTATGAAGGAACCTTCTCTGATACCAATTGTTGGATTACTGAGAGGGGGGGTGAATCAGTAATAGAGAAATATAATCCTTTTTAACCATATAATCCAAGTGTTATATAAATGAAGTATTATCATCCAATAAATATAGAGTAAATAAGAAATGAACAAATGAACAAACATACACATACACAGTACACCAGTGTTTTACGTGGAAACCCAAATCGGGAGAAAACCTCAGAATTCTTTTTCTTATATGTCTTGAAGAATTACATTCATTGGAAGCACCAACTTCCTTTGTTTTCCAGCTGCAACTGGAAGGAGGCTCCAACCCCCTAATTTCTCAGGCTACAAGATGAGAGAAGACCCAACTCCCCAATTCTATGGATACAACCATAAGGAGGCTACAACCCCTTATGTTCTCCGGCTACAACTGGAAGGTGGCTACAACCACCTGTCCTTGACCCATCCTGCTACCCTGAAGTAGAAGTAGAATGACGGAACCACTGTCAACCTATCACTGTGATATATACCCTTATAAACCTGTAACAATAAATATGAACCATGCATCAACCTGTACCTCAACCTGTAATCAACCTGTACCATAAACAAGTGCATCAACCATGCACCAACCTGTACCAAATAACCTGTAATCAACCTGTACCATAAACAAGTGCATCCAACCATGTACCAAGTATGTACCAATCATGTGTCAACTATTCATCAACTATGACTCATCAATATGTACAAACATCATCGACTATACACCTCATGTATGTGCCAACTCATCAACTACTTGTCTCAACCATGTACTCAATATGTACCTCAACCAAAAGCCCTCATCAATTTCATCATCCAAATATGATTTGTAGCTCTGTAATAGGCCTGGTGTATATTATCACATTCTTGCAAACCTTCCTTAACTTCAACAACAAGAGACTAGTATTTTCATCAAACTTTTCTTTAGTCTCACATGCCTAGTTTTGGATTAGTCAACAACCCTAACTTGAAGTAATCATAACTTTGTACTTATAATATATAAATATCTAAAAATGATATAAAATTTTATTCAATTTGTTTTATTCAATTCCTCCAGGTGTCACTACTTGTAACCTCTCAGAAAAGGAGTTATAGCAAAAATGGCATACCTTGTTGAATTCTGGCTTATTCTAGAGAGCGACCTTGTAGAGTGTGCCCTGCACGAAATATTTGTTGAATTTATCTGAAACTATGACACAACATACTAAAGACAGTACCCTAACCAAAACATTTTTTTTCACTTAATTTGGATCTGTTATGAATAAGTTATGATGTTTTTACCTGAAACACTTGTTTTTGACTAGTTTCAGGACTAGCCACAAACCCTATTTTCCACTAAGTGTAACTCCAAAAATACAATGATCCACAAGCTTAATTTTTTACAACAGATACTATGATATGTTTTATCAATGGCATAGAAATTTCATGGTATGAATCATTATATAAAAAAAGTTATAGTGAAAATGGTGAGATGACCTATAAATAACATACCTTAGAAAGCACCATCAAAAGAATTTATCCTTCCTTGCATTTCAGCCTTCTTTTCTTCAAATTCCCTCAGAATTTCAGATTATATATCCTTGTTTACCTCAAACACATATATA
Source organism: Picea engelmannii (assembly GCA_009831015.1). Lineage (NCBI taxonomy): Eukaryota > Viridiplantae > Streptophyta > Pinopsida > Pinales > Pinaceae > Picea > Picea engelmannii. The sequence continues at coordinate 223,647 of ML795642.1, forward strand.
TATTCAATATTCTCAAGTGTGATTAAAATGAGAGAGCCTTGCCTCTTATTTATACTCTCCAAGTAGCTTCCTTAAAAACATCTTCTAGGTCACTTGGCCCCAGTTTCCTTATTTTAGGGTTAACCCACTTCTAATTTCTCCATTAAATTTATTATTGAAATAATTTATTTTGTATTAACTTTGAATTATAATACACTCATTACTTCACTTTATTATTTACCTTTTAAAATCTCTTAAACCACTTTGACTACTTTGACATTTTGGGGCTTCTAGATGGCATATGAGGGTCCTCCAACTTCGTAAGGCCATAACTCTCAAACCGTGAGGAGTTATGTGACGCTCCACATACCATAGAAATGGAATGACATGTAATATCCATATAGAATAGTATTATCTTAAAATATATCATAACTCATAACGTTATCCATCAAACAAACTTGGGTCCATTAACCAAACCTGGGGTCTCCAAATTCTCATGGCCATAACTCTCTAACCGTGAGGAGTTATGTGACATTCCACATACCACCGGAAATGGAATGACAAGCACTATCCATATAGGATAGTTTACCTAAAAAATTCATTGTCCTTCATCTCATTATTCCACAATTAAGCATGGGTTCTCTTACTCCGCAAAGTGTCTTCCCGTGAGGGCTTTCACCATAAGGGGACCACTTTGGAGTTCATCCATATTTACTTATTATCAACCATGAAAATACAATAATGAGTCATATTTACATCAAAAAATATTGGGTCCATTACCCAAACCTTTGTGATGTGGGGCTTTCTTCAAGGGTTGACATCAATGACAACCAACCTTAATCAACAACTCCCTGCTTTCTTCGCTTGACTATTTTTTTTTCTTTTCTGGGAAGATACAGAGGAATATGTGACATTTAGAAGGCCTACATGCATATACACATGCCCTGACTTCACACAGCCCATGTACATACGTTGGCTGCTGAAGGATTAGTAACGTTTCTGAGTCAGTTTTTTTTTTTTTTTTAAAGAGAGGCAGTCATCCTCTTCCCTGTCAGAAGTGATCCTTCTTAGGGGTTTTCTGGATCTAGTTATGGTCTTTTTTGTTGCATTCTATAGCCTAGGTATAACCTCATATTATATTTGTTTTAACAAATTTTCCTTGCATATTTTTCTGTTAAAGTAAGTTTTTGTGTCTTCAAGGGATTCTGGTTCTCAATACCAGTACTCCCTGTCAGTTCTTGATTGCTTGTTTTTCAATTTTTTGAGGAGTTGCAGAGGTACACATGGCCTGTAGTAGGCCTGCATGCATGTATACATTCCCTGACCTTGCACAACCCGCATACATACGTTGGTTGTTGAACTGTTAGTAGCGTACCTGTTGAGAAATAAAAAATTAGAAGAAGCAGTCATCCTCTTCCCTGTCAAGGGTCACACCTCTCAGGGGTTTTCTTGATCTAGTCTGGGTCTCTGTCATAGAAGTCTGTAGATTAGGTTTTATTACAGCGTAGTTTTCTTTTTGTCTTCATTTTTCCCTTCTTCTTTTTTTCCTTCTTAAGCATTAAACAATAAAAAAAAAACTTTTATTTTTTTGTTTGGTTAAGTAGTTGGTTGTTTGCATTAATCATCGGGAAAAAGATTCTTTTTGTAAGTTCTTAGTTGTTGACTTAGGACAATAAGTATCTCGTAGTCGAGTGAAATCTTGTTTTGATTTTTCTGTTAAAAGATCTTAGAAAAAAAAAGTTTGAAAAGTTTGTTAAAGAGTTTGAATGTGCAAATTTGAATTTGTGAAGAAGTAATTTGTTTTCAGTTTCAGTATATGCTCTTCTCTTTCATCTCTGAAAAAAAACACTGGTTTCATTTTCATTCCCTTTGAATTAAGACAGACACTAAAATTAACAATTAATTAAAATCAACTAGACTTTATGTTTGTAGGGTCCATCAACTAGTCTAGGCTAGAGCCTTGATTTAGGATGGGAGAGGAAACTCTTCAAGGCTGCAAAAACAAACATAAGAGTCTGTGCTAGGGAGTGATAAAAGTCCAGTATCATGAAAGTTATTTGGGACCCCCCTCTAACATAAGGGATAAACACAAGTTCGTGTAAGGAGAGGTAGTGGAGATAACCCCTCCAAAGTCGGACCAAGCGTAGTAGGGAACACATATAGAGGGCTTATCTTGGGATTCCATTGATCGCATTTTCCACGGAGCTTCGTGGGTCTCGAATCCATTCGAGGTCCTCAATCGTCTTCCAGAACACTTGCTTTCGATACCCTTGATAGTTTTTGGGCTTGATACCCTGCTCATTGCAGTCCACCCGACTGTCGATTATACCCGCCTAGTGAATGTTTTCTCGCTGGCAACCTAGTTGCCTATCTTTCTAGTGACTTACACAGGTGACTGTGGGGGTATACCGCGGTACCTAGGATATGCATTGGGCCACACTTTGCAAAGTATACCTGGAGGGTTCTTCCGTATTCGAGTTGCACTTGCACCGGTAAGTTTCTCTTGTGTTGGTTGTTGTAATTGTTCTTCCAACTAGCTAGTGACTGCTTGTTTTATCTCATAGGTACATTTTTTAGTGCGTGTTGGTTTTCAAACAATTATAGATTTCCCTAGTGTGTCTTTGATACTCTCACACAGTGGAGGATCAAGATTTCTACCATTCGTGAAGGCTTTTGGGCCTGCATCCAGTTGACCTCGAACCCNCCCCCCCCCCCCCCCCCTACCACCGCTAAGGCAAAAACTAGACCAACAAGGGTCTTTTGAGACAACTGGGTTACAAGAAACTATGCCTGAACCATCTTCGAGAGGAGAAAATTTGATTCTAGAGGAACCAATCATTTCTGACCTTGGAGCAGAAGCTCTTGGTTCATATAACCCTCCCATCACTGATCTATTGGCACCCATCGTCATACAGGTTCTACCTTACGAGTGGCAGGTAGTGTCCCCCTCGCTCGACGATGTTCCTCAACAATCCATCGGGCCTAACGTAAAAAATTTTGGAGCAAGTAGTCAAGCACTCCCTCCTTATAACATGTCAATTGATTCGACAACTTTCTCTTTGTTTGGCGTGTTTGGTAACAATGCTTTCTCGTTAGTTTTCGTCTCGGCCGAGGGAAGCCCAATTATGGACAACCACATCTTGTACAGGGTACTATTCCTGCACAGGTGGCACACTTAGGTTTCATTCCTCACAAAGACCTTCGAATATGTGGAAGGTACCAGTCCCCTTGCCAGGGATTTCGATCGGGGGCAACCCCTTCCATACCTAGTGGAACCCTGGGAAAGGCCCAACACCTACGCTCTTCAGAGCGGCGGGGGCCAACCCCTCCCAAAATCCTTGGAATGCGACGCAAGATCAGCCCTTTACTTCCTATTATGGGAATCAGTCGGTGATGTCTCAACAAGCACAAAATCTGTACGTTGGTCATGGCCATGGTTATTACTAGAGCCCTGAACAAAAACCTAACTTTTCCTGGCAACCTGGTGCCAGTCAAACTCAAGGCTCCTTTTTCCCTAGCTACAATCCATAACCCAAACTACTATTTCTCACAACCCTGCACTCTCTAGACTTGACAAGGATTTTAAATGACCCCATCTGTCATGATCTGAGTTGGCCTCCTATGCCAACCAAGTTGCCTTTAGACATTCCAAAGTTCGAGGCCAAGCCTAATGAAGATCCTAGCGATCATGTGACTACCTTCCACTTATGGTGCTCGTCCAACTCATTAAGAGAAGACTTCATTTAGTTGTGATTGTTTCAATGCACTCTCATAGGGAGTGCTGCAAAATGGTACATCGAGCTCGACCACTCACGATACTCTTCCTTCAGTGAATTGGCAATGGATTTCTTAAACCATTTCCAATTATCTATGAGATACGATGTCGGCACTGAATTACTGGCCAACTTCAAGCAGACAAAAGAAGACCATATCTCGGATCACATTCGAGAATGGAGACGCCGAAAGAGTTTGATTAAAGTGTCAGTCCCACCAGCATTCTTGCTTGAGTGGTTCCTTATGTCTTTGGTACCCTAGTTGTCTAAAGACATCGCAACGTCTAGGGTGTTTTCTGAAGAAGATGCGATAATTAGAGCTCAACAGCTAGAATTGATTTACTCTCAATCTAGTTTACTTTACGAGATTTTTCCAGATGCACCGAGGTCAATACTTGAAAGACTAGACAAAGGTCTGGACCACATACAAATGGAATTATTGGTTCAGCATAAATGAAGCCCGCTGATCCATTGTCAAATCAATTGCAACAATTGTCGATACAACAGACAGCGGCCATCCAGACCATCGGTTCAGTTGTTCCCCCTACCCAAAATTTGGATGTACATAGTGTGCAAACGAAAAGCCCAAAGGCCACCCAGCAGCCTGATGGAAAGAAGAAACAACGAAAGAAGGGTAAGGGGGATAATAAACCCACCGATAATGTTGGTGGGGGCGACACTGAAAAGAAGAATTCGAAGTATCCTTGTAATCTTTGCAAGGAAGACCACCCAACCCATCAGTTCCCTCGGCTTGCGAAGGCCCAAAATTTATTGGCACAGCAATAGCCTGTTGTGTTAACGAACCTATTTCCACACGGGAAAAATATAACTCAAGCCTCCTCGAGTGCGGAAGGGGGCAATCAAGGACCCCCTCCGTCTTCGAGTAATCCTTTGTCCACAAATGTGTATATGATGAAAGGTGATGCCTATATATCGACTAGAGCGCATGATTACAAAAATCCAAGCACCTCTGAGAAGGGTAAAGAAGCTAAAAACCCACCTCTTCCTCTCCATATTGAGAAGACGTTAGGTGAAACAATGACATGCATCCAAAAAGGTGTGTTCAAAAAATATTCTCACAATCCAAATGCACAGGCCACCCAGAACTACTCTTTGGTGGAGGATTTATCACAAACCCCTTGTGCGATGTCTGCTTTGGAAGTCCTCCAGAGTTGCCCTTCCCAGAGAAAGGATCTTATAGCTGACCTAGGATCTAATGATACTTGTAATTCAAGAACAATCATTCTTGATACAACTGACTTAAAACCTCATCTTCCTTACAATGTATCTTTTCAGATAGTAGTGGCTTACACCACGAAAACTTTTACCCGAAATATTTTTCGTATAGTGGTGGATGAGAGCACCTCGACATGCATGATGTCTTTGGCATGTTGGAAGGCCATAGGCCAACCTATTTTGTCTCTATCACCTACTCTTCTTACAGACTTTGACAGTCATTCTTTCTGACCACATGGGATCATTCCCTCTTTCCCCATGCAGTTAGGGGGAAAAACCATGTGCGTTGAAGTTGAAGTGGTCAATGCGTCTCTTGACTACAATATTTTGTCAGGAAGGAGTTGGACCTATGCTATGCAAGCAGTGGTCATGACAGTTTTTCGGGTCTTGTTGTTTCCACATGAGGGTCGAATCCTGACCATTGATCAGTTATCCTTCTCTCGTCCTGACCCTTCATCGATATTCTCCACGGTCCCGATGATTGATATCCATCAGCCCGACATCGTCAACATAGGGGTTGGTTTGTGCCCACATTTGATGAGTACTTTTTATTACCCGCCTCCAACCGAAAATGTCCATTACATGTCGACTGACCCCGACTAGCTTTGGGCCAAAATATTTCAAATCTCGTCATTTCGCTCAACATACTTTAATGATCCATGGAATCTTCCTTCCCCATCAGTTAAGATGGAAGGGACAGAGCACCATGGCATGGCCATGCCTTTGTATGTGGTAGAATTTTCATACTCGATAATTCAGCGAGCTTCTGTCGACCTCGATCCAACTCCCGCAGAAGAGTTAGATCCGGTGCTCAAACCTATTTGGTCTCAAGGCTCCCTTGCTGATACAGATTCTTTAGACTTAGTCTTTCCCTTAGACGAGGTGATTATTGAGGCAATGAATAGTCCAGACAAACCCTGGGATGATCTTCATCATAGATCTTACTTCCTCCCAGAGTTAAGATGAATTGAAGCAGGTGAATTCACTCTGACTATGAATGGAGATAAATATTTTCCTATCAATCCTTTGGCAATGCACACAGTTTACACTGAAGGAAATATGGCAACAATAGCTGAAACAATACCTATTAACATCTCCACAATCCTTGGCGTCGTGGAGAATATCTTCGTCGGAGCGGATTTCTCTCCCGAGGAGATTCAAATCTACACGGATTTATTTAAAGAATTTCGCGACATGTTTACCTGGTCTTACGAGGAAATGCCAGGAAAAGATCCAAGAATCGTCGAACATGAAATCATGACTTATCTTGATTTCAAGCCGGTTTGGTAGAAGCTTCGTCCGATCAATCCTAGGAAAGCAGCAGCTATCAAGGCTAAAGTAGAGAAACTACTTAAAGTTGGTTTCATCTACCCCGTCCAATTGACTCAATGGGTGTCGAATACCATGCCAGTCAATAACAAGCAGGGTATGATTCGCGTATGTACAGACTTCCATGATCTAAACAAGGCCTGCCCAAAAATAATTTCCCCACATTGTTTATTGACCAAATAGTCAACAAATGTGCAAGTTGCGAAGCCTTTTCTTTCATGGATGGTTTTTCGGGATACAATTAGATACAGATCAAACCCGAAGACCAACACAAAACCGCTTTCATTTGTCTGTGGGGTAAATTCTCTTATTGGAAGATGCCTTTTGGTCTGAAAAATGTTGGAGCTACATTTCAGCGGGCCATGTATTTTGTTTTCCACAACCTCAAACACATATTTGAGGCTTATCTCAATGATTTAGCATCACGATATCGCAAGAGAGTTGATCATCTAGAACACCTCTGACTTATCCTTGAATGGTTTCTCTACTATCGAATCCGCTTGAATCCAAACAAGTGAAGTTTTTGCATCACATCAGGTCGTCTGCTAGGTTTCACAATTTTGACAACAGGGAGCATGGTCGATCCTCTAAAGGTTGAGGGAATAGTTCAATTGTCTCCCCCGTGCACCATCCCTTAGCTTCAAAGTTTGAAAGGAAAAGCGAACTTTTTACGACGTTTCATCGCAAACTATTTCGAGATCACAAAGGGTTTTATGTGTTTATTGAAGAAGGACATTCCTTTTTATTGGGACGAAGCTGCTCAATGCTCTTTCGTAGCGTTGAAATGCACCCTCATATATACCCCTCTTCTTTGACCACCCAATTATAATAAATATTTATTATTGTACTTGGTCATTGTAGAGTCGACCATCAGTATGGTCTTAGTTTAGGAGGATGATTTGATCTCAAAATACGTGTTTTCTTACCTAAGTTGAGGCCTAGTTGGACCGAAACTCAATTATTCCCACATTGAAAAACTTGTGTTGGCAACAGTCCATGTTGTCCAACGATTTTGTCATTACATTTTGTTTCGCAAGACCACCATCATTTTCGTTTTGAATCCATTTAAATACGTATTGACATGAAGAGTCATCGGTAGAAAGATCAATAGATGGATAGTTATCCTCCAGGAATTTGACTTGGAGTTCGTTTCGGAAAAATCCAAAAAGTCGATGGTCTTTGCGAAACTCATACTGGAACTTCCTGTCAAATCAAGTGATTTTATACCATACAAGTCGCCTATCAAAGGAGACATGTTTTTGATTGTGTCTTTCGACCCTTGGTATGGACATGTTCTTGTCTATCTCCAAAATTTGAAGTGTCCTGCCTCTGCTTCTCGTGATGAGTGTCGTCGTATACGCCATCAAGCTAAGAACTATCTCATACTCAAGGAAACTTTGTATCGTCGAGGTGTAGACTGCATCCTTCATCGATGTCTCACTCATGAAGAAGCGGAAATCATGCTTAACGATTGCCACACTGGAGAATGTGGCGGTCATCTGTTGGGGTTGGAAACAGCCCAAACAATTCTACGAGCCAGTTACTTCTGGCCGACATGAATCAAAGATTGTGTTGAATCGGTCAAGAAGTGCCACCCGTGTCATATCTTCTCTCGAAAGATGAGGGCACACCCCACTCTCATGTTTCCCATTATTACCATTGGTCCCTTCACTAAATGGGGTATTTATTACACTAAATGAAACCCCCCTTTAGTAAGGGGGCACCGCTATATCATCGTAGCAGTAGACTACTTCACCAAGTGGGTTGAAGCTATGCCAACATTTAAATATGATGGGGAGACAACATATCTCTTTTTGTTCAACCAGATAATAGCAAGGTTCGGTGTCCCGAGAGAGATTGTCACTGACCATGGCAGTCACTTTCAGAACAAAATGATGACCGAGTTAACATCAAATCTTGGATTGCGGAAAGAAAATTCATCACCCTACTACCCCCAAGTGAATGGTCAAGTAGAAGCTGTAAATAAATCTCTTAAAACAATTCTACAGTGAATGATCAATTCAGCCAAGTCAAATTGGCATTTGATGTTATATTTGGCATTAAGGGCTTACCGAACGTCTCTTAAAACTGCAATCGATTTCTCACCTTTTCAACTCATTTACGAGCTAGAAGGAGTCTTACCCATAGAGTGTCATATTCTATCTCTAAAGTTGGAAGTATAGTTATTGCCATACACTTCATTGCTTGAAGAGTGTTTATTATATCTCGAGCAACTTGATGAGCAGTGTCATGATGCGACCTTAGCTAATGAAGCTCACAAACAAAAATTCAAGTTTCAATATGATCGGTCTGTTCGTCCTCGGATTTTCTCTGAAGGTGACCTTGTCCTAGTCTATGACCAAGATAAGGACCCCCTGGGGAAAGGCAAGTTCAAACCTATGTGGTTTGGACCTTTCACCATGAAAGAGGTTCTAAAAAAGGGTGCTTATCATCTGGTGGACTTTGAGGGAAACGTGTTGGTGGAGCCTATAAATGGGATCTACCTTAAGAAGTATTACTCATAGGTGGGTCACCTTGGGTGAATTTTTGTAACATATGTATAGTCTTTGTACTATTACTTTTAGTTTTTTCTTTTAGTTTTATGGACATGTTTTTTTTGATGTTATCTTTTTCACTATGGCAAATGTCAAGTGAATCAGAGGTGTTCGTTGGGTTCGCGGACATTGTTAGCCAGCACGCTCGAAGGCTTGCTTCCGTAGCTTGGGTGATTTTGACACCTTAGGGCTAGTTACTATCCTCAAGAGGTATCTGTTTAGGTGACACCACAAACAATGTCGCTAAATACAGCGCAGTTATTGAGTTTCTTCGTGACGCTTTTTCATTTGGCATCTCTCATCTCTAGGTCTATATAGATGCTCAGTTGGTTGTGTCTTAGTTAAATGGGCTTTACCGCATTTACGATCCTACTCTACACTGATGGTTCCTTAGGGTACGTCTCTTAGAACGAATCTTTTAGGGTATTTGTAATATTTTGAACGATTTGGGTCATTTAAAAGGTCTTTTGGTGAAAAGTCATTTTTTCAACTTTGTGCATGTAAGATAGATTTCCACTTCCATTGGTTGCACCTCATTGTCTTTTTCTCTTTTCCATAGGATCGATCCCACCGAAGTACGATGTGGAACCCTCTTTTTCTCTAGAAGTGTCGTAATTTGGTGGTAGAGCCTACATGTACATGGGCGCTCTAGGTAGATCCTGGTTGCATTTTGGCATCAATACTGTCACTAATGACTATAGGCTGGGGAGTCCTTTTTAGTTTGGCCTGATTACGAGTATGAGCTTCATTTTCACGATTCATTACCTCACTTGACCTCACCCTCAGGACTCCCAAAACACAACAGGTCTTCTTTTAAGCCCTTTACAGACCCTCTAAAAATGTCTAAAAATGAAAAGATTGTCGAGCGACCTTGCTGACCTCCACGCTTGCTAAACTGAAATTTGAAGGCACATATGTCCGACGGTAGTTTACCCCTTTTTTGGTCCGTATGGTCAACTGTACGAACAAAGGTATACTCTATGAGCTTCGGTTCCCTAGAAGAGTATTCTCATGTATGATTTTAACCCTTTTTTAGGCTTGAGGGAATAAATTTATGAAAAACGAACCCCCACAGAGTCCATAGTTAAGCTCTTTTCAAACTCCCTAAAATTGAAAAGATCGTCGAGTGACCTTGTTCCTTCACACTCGTTAAAATGGTCCAGAAGAACATCCCATACGGAGTCCATAGTTAATATTTTTTCAGACTCCTTAAATACGAAAAAATTGTTGAGTGATCTTGTCTTTATCACACTTGTTAAAATGGCTTTGAATGGATGTCTTTTCAGTGCTAGTTTTCCCCCTTTTTTCGAACTGACTAGACTACCTTTGAAAAAGTTTCCCCAGTGGAGTCTCATTTTAATCTTTTTCAGACTCTCTAAATATGAAAAAAAAACGTCGAGTTTACCTTCTCTAGGCTCATTAAAACCACATCGAAGGACATTACCATTGTGTCATATTAATCACATTTGCATACCTGTGTCTTTGGACTAATGTCGACTCCATGTTGCTCTTAACCGAACCATCTGAATCATGCCTTATACGCAAGACCTGTAGCACTTTTCCTCTGCATCTTGACACCTTGGCCCACGGAGGATTTTTCCTGAGCGTCCTTTTCCTAGATATATCCCTTTTCTCTGAGAATACATGTGTTCCTTGCACTTAGAACTAGTATGTCTGTGACACTCGATCCGCCTTTGTAACGTAGCATTCTTTTATTATTTTTCAATCTTTCCAAAATTATTGAAAAAGACAAAAAAATCAAATATACCCCAAAAAGAGGAAGGGAAAAGTATTTTCTTTTTGTTGGAATCACAATGAGTCGCCCTTGGACAAAGCACATCCTTTCATTTGTTCGTCAAGACCTAGTATTTAATATGACCTTAGGAAGTTGTTCTCGATGCATAGATTTGTTCCCTCCTCTGTTTGGTTATTCTTCCAAACATATGGAGATTTTGTGTTGCCTCATGCATTATGAACTTATGTCAACATCATGCTGCGTGAGTCTCATCATTTGTCATGCTATTATCCAAGGGAATTGTTTACCAAGTTTGAGTCGGCCCCTCTGCATTTTGTCTCTTTCCCTCATGCACGGCCATCCCGAAATCCCAATCAAGTATTTGTTCGAAATCCATGAATCCCTCAACCTGATCATCAAAATCCTCTAGTCCATTCCTGACAAGCTGTCAAACACCTCTGGGTAGTGAAGTCGTACACTCATATTACACTCCTACCCGAGTTGTGAATATTTTGAAGCTGTTGCTCAAGCTCTGAAGGCCTCATCTCTAGCCATCGAGCCTTATTAGCTTCTTGAAGATCGATACTATATATGTATATCTTTTTTATTTTGAGATGTAGATCTGTTGTGTATTACTCGCGGATACACTTTATATAGTTATATGACATGGATATGCAGTGTATTTGATTGCAAGCCATGATTTTATTTCATTCTGAGCATGGGTATGCCCACCTCGGTGAGACAATTTTTATTTTGTAGATGGCACCTCCTGAACTCTGGTCCCTGGGCTCACTTGTTTTGTATGTTGGTGAAGATTGATAATGTATTTCGGCCATCAGATGCTATTCTGACCTCACACATTAGGGGGCATCTGTTATAACCCTAATTTGCACTAGATATGGTTACCTTGCATCAGGCCATCTCATTTTACATCTTTTGTCAAGCCACTATTGAAAAGCTTCTTAAAAAACACCCCTTTTTGAGGGCACACGTGCCCTACTCCACTACTACACACGTGTGTACGCTAGTTGACCCACTACAGCCTGCGTATACCTAAAAAAACATGAAAAATAGAAAGTTGCAGATGGAACACACAGTTTTGGGTAAGTTACCTAAACCGTTTGAACGCCCATAGTCGGTCACTCAACAAAATACCTAGCCCTTTCTAGCCTATAAAAGAAGGGGTAGGGGTCCCATTTGGAAGGGGGGAAATAATTGTAAAGAAACTCTACCTGATTTTTCATTCCCTTTGCCCCAGCCTTTTGTAACCATTGTGTGAAGAGAAGCATATACAAAAGCAATTGGAGCACAGTTGAAGAGGATCCTAGGACAAGATTCAAGGAGCAGTGGTCGATATCACTATTGTAAGTTACTCTTGTGATATTAATAAAAAGAAGTACGTTTCACGTCCCGCCATATGAGATTTTCAATGTTTAAATTTGATTATATTTTGATAGAATCTCTAACCCATTAGTTCATAGATCATATGCATGTGGAGTTCTTTTTTTGTCCTTTTATGGGTGCAGGTCAGCGCTGCGAGGAGATTTTCAGTCAAGGAGCAACCAAACGTTAAAGGATCGACATCAAACATGGAAACTAAGGTACAATAACTTGATCTTTTTAACCTTGTATGTGCATATGAATAATGGGGTTTATGATTGGGATGTTGGTAAGAAGTAGGAGACTTTAGGTCATTTTCTACATGCATTACAGAACCCTTAATGTTAGTCTGTAGGGGGGTTTCCCACCCACAACACTTGTCTTTCCACTGGGTCTTCTTCCATCTATTCTAAGCCTGTCACAGAGAGAAGTGTTCTAGTGACTGCTTCTTTAACTCCAATCTTCTCTACGACCAGTTATTCCTTCTCCTTTTGGATCTGCGCTCTATCCTCTGCAAACTTGGCTTGGATGTCATCTTTTTCTTGTTGCACAACCCGACGTTTTTCTATGGCTTCCTCTTTTTCTTTCTTTAGGGCCTCTATGGCCTACTCTTTTTCTTCCTAAACATGACGAAGGTGAGATTTGGTTGCATCTTCTATTAGGCATAGCTGGGCAGGTTCATCTCCTAACTCTATTCCTTCTGATGGCGGGGGCATAGTAGACACTACGCAAATAGAGTAGAGGCCCCCCCCTTTCATCTTTGCTTCAATTCTTTCATACATGGTCTCTTGTTTGGATTCATTGTGTTGTAAGATGTCTTTTGAGGTGTCTGAGATAGCGGCAATGATGAAATCTATGTCATCCATTGTTAGCATAGTCTGCATCTATGATTTAGTAGCTTTAGACTTCTTCCACGATGTAGGATTCATGGGGGAAACCTTTATTTTCTTGGAGGTCTCAGCTTCATCAATAGGGTCCCTAGGTGGTGTTACTTTGCCTTGTTTATGCTTGTCTTATTCTCCTTTTTCCTCTTCCTTGTCTACTTCATCGTCACCTCCCCCTCCAAGTGAGTCTGAAGCAGTCTCTTCTAATGCATTATTCAGGTCAGGTACCTCTTCCTTTTTCTTCCTTCTGCTACTGCTGGGTGCATCATACTCTTTTTAAGTAACCACGGGACTTTCGATGAGGTCAGGGTTGGAGAGTTCTTCCTATTCGACTTGTATAAGGAACTTTGTAGGCCATTTCTTAGTGATTTTTTCCATGTCTTCCTCTATGAGTTTGTAGTAACTCTGCAGCTCCTCTTTGTGTTCATCTTCACATGCAGTGATATACATAAAATGTTTATTTGCATGGAACTTCACAAATGGTCTGAACCTGTGCAGGGTGTTCGTCGTCATCCAAGGGAAAGACTCAATAGCCCTCTTCAACTACAGGTAGTAGATGTGGAACACCACGTTTGACTGCCATTGTTTCTCCATGTCGCTCGAATTCCAGAGCGTGGTGAACTTTGCAGCTAATGGTTTTGATGGCTCAATATTAGGGAAGGTCACACCTTCCAGCATTTCCCAAGCAATGAAAGCGATGAGGATCAGCAACCAACTGAAGTGGAACTCATAGCCCTGATCCTAAGCTTCGTGGCTGTATTTCTCTAACTCGTTGATGAGGTAGCTCACCCAGTTAAATTGTATCCCTTCCACGCATTTTCCCGCGAGGTCAACAACAAACCTTGTGACCTGCGTGGGTCTGTTCTTCCTTACTAGCTTACCAACAATCAACTGGAAGGCTAGTCACACTGCGACATTCTGAATGGAGGATACCTTGTAGCCTCACTTCCCTTTTTCCACATCACCATAGGTATCTTTAATTTTCTGCGCCAGGGTGCGATCTGCAGCCTTCCATAGATAAAATTCTTGTGGGTTTGGTCCTTGCATGCTTAGTTTGGTGATCCGATGGATCAGTGTCAGATCTATGGTGATGCATTTTTCCAGCCACAGATAACCTCCATGGAAGCAATACAACAGGAGTTTAACGCATGCGTTAACCTCCTGATGTATTCCAAAGTGTGGTATCTTCATCACATTCAGGATATTGGACCTCGTGATGTCCATAGTCCATGGATGTGGGATGATCTTCAACTTCTTCCCCTTGGTCCTGGTCAAATACTTGTGTGGGGCGAGCATTCCATGGTTCTTGTGATATCCCAAGTTGAAGTCATTGATCTTCAACATCATGATTTGTCCTAACTACAGTCCAACTACATGTATCCCCTTCGAGAGGTATGCAATGATCAAGGTGTAGTTGAAGTCCCTCGGGACACTCTCACGGATCACTGTGCCAGCTAGAGGTGGGATATAATTAGGTAGGATAGATGGGATGAGCTTCACATTCGCTAAGTCATAACGATTCTTGGTTTGTTTCTCTGTCACATTTCGGGATGGTCCAAATCCATGAGCAGTTGACGGGGATGTTTGCACTCCTCTCATCGACGAGGCTTGGACTCCTATAGACATGACCTTCTTATCCATGAGGTCTATGAGGATATATTCAATGGATTTCTATACTTCGCTGAAGTCACCCGACATGCATGCTCAAAATTAGGTATCTCAGGTCGGTGATCAAATACTCGATGTAACAGAACAGGTTGCGAGCTCTCAATAGGCAGTGTGTGAAAGAAACTAGTTCTCTGTGGGCTCGAATAATCACAATTAGAAAAAAAATTCTCGGTCAAACGCTCAACAGGATAAATAGGCAATGTCATAATGGATTCCTCCAATGGGCAGGAATGCCTTAATCAATGCAATTCCATCTGTTATGGCATGGTACCAACTATCTAATGGCGATATTTCGGGCCATAACTACGGTTCGAGCCGTTCTGGAGCATCGGGCTAAATGTCGGGACACCTCCAACGGTCATATTCCTTCACCATGGTGAAGTGCCAACATTCGTTGTTCTGATATCCCGGTGAAGTTCCAGTTCTGCAAACCTTCCTTCTGCGAAGTCCTCCCTGGAACTTCCTGTAACTTTTCTAACTTTGCTTTCTTCTTGATGAGATTTCTGGCTTTCTTTCCTATAATATGAGTCATTGGTTTCCTCTTTCCATTATTTTTCTTATCTCCTCTTGCAATAGTAAATTCGCACTGTGGAGGGTCTTTCATAGGGTTCAAGGGTAATACTTCTTCTCTTTCCGGGGTAGGTTCTCTACTCTCTTATACAGATAGGTGTTTCAAGTCTTCCTATGTTCTTTCAACTTCAACGTCCATATGTATGGTCCTCAGTAGCTTCGACTGGTCCTCTTGTTCTTCCAGTAAGTGCACTATTCTCCTAGCCATGAAATCCCTTAGTTCTTGCTTTTTTTGTTCAAGATCCTCCTCTTCTTGTTTCCTTCATATCTGATCTTTATCAATCCAATTTTTCCTAGAAAAATAGTAAATGGGGCATTGTTCTCAACAAAATTAAAGATCTCAAATTCTTCTTCTTTCAAAGTTCCATGAGAACTCATAGATGTCTGGGTAAGTCTTCCACATAGGGTTATTATCTTTCCTCTAAATAATCTTATTCCTCTTGATGAAGGAACCATAGCAGGTTTTCCCAAAATTTCCCAAGTTCTTTCTGTCATGATATTCATCTCGGTTTCCTCATCTAGAACACAGTCTATGTTGAAGTCTCCTATTATTGTTTCTATGCACTCCTTCTCTTTTAAGATCTCTGATAAGTTGATATCTTTGTGATCATTCAGGGTTTCTTTCATTTGTAATAATACAATCTCTAATTCTTTCTGGGGTTCTGTCATATCCTTAGTTTATTGGCCTGTCTCATGGTTTTCTTGTCTCATATTCATCTTTTCAACTTTAGCAATCATTCTAGGGAAATACAAAACTTCATGGTCCATAGCGTTACAACAAAGACAACTAGGACATCAACTAGGGAATTCCTTAGCAATATGTCCCGACCTTTTGCAACTATAGTAAAGAGTTAATCATCTCTTTCTTTTAAACGACCCCCAACATTTTGTGTACTACGCACTGGGATCACAGTAGCGAACCTGCAAAAAAATATTTCTAGGATCCTGCATCCATTTGTTAGTCCAAACATTCTTTCTATGCATGTTGGCCCTTGATCAAGTTTTGAAGAATACTTGGTCATATTTGACCATTTTTGGGACTTCGACAGCTTGCCAAAGATGGAGCGCAACATGAAGCCGAAATTAGGGAAACTAGACCTATATTTGGGTCCCTTTAGGGTTTTGGATTAATGTAAGGGGAAAGGGATGTCGGCCCGTGGGTTCACCCATGTTTAGGCCCATTTTTGTAATCTATAAATATATACTTAGGAAATGTAAGAAAGGAGGGGGAAAAGGGGAGAGTAGTACATCTATGTGATAGCTTAGTGCTAGAATCGGATTTGTGTGATCGGATGTATCTTGTAAATGCTATGTGCATGATTGTAAGAAGATTGCAAGTTGTTTTGTGCTGAAGTGCAAGGAAGAAGGATCTAGCGAGTTGCGTAGATATTCTATCCTGTACAAAGCAAGGATTGTTGAAGCTCTATGTTGTAACTACTTGACTGAGATAATAAAGAAGAATATCTTGTGGACATAGGCCCGGGGTGGGGGTGAACCATGGTAACTTTGTGTATTGTGCTCTTTGCTTCGACCTAATGTGTTTATATCCTTCTTGGCTAAGTGATTGATCTGATTAAATAGATTGAGTTATGTTTTGTGCTTATGAGATAGGAATGAATGTTAGATCTGATATATGCTTAGCTCTTGGTATACTGAACCTGATCTATCTTGTTGTGTCTAAGTGTTGAATTATCTTAGATCTAAGTACTCATTGTGATACTTTGTGCTATCTGCAAAGTGTTGTAAGTGTTGAATATTGATGGATAAACCATGCTAGATGATTTCTAAGTTCTATAATCACAGATCTGTGTCCCAACTAAGGTTGCAGACATATGAGTCCTACAACCACCCCTGCCTCTACCTCGGGTGAGACTTCATCTACTTCACAAGTGTTGTCGAAAGGGTCGGTAGTTAGGGTTTTTTTGGTGCGCTCTTGAGCATTGAACCCTGGGTCAGCCCTTGTGCCAACAAATGGTTCTGTTGTCGGGACCTGAAACTGTGATTGCTGGGAACTAAAGAAGAAAAATCTTTGTGTGAAATAAGCTCTGTGCGAAGATTTGTTGCCCTAGTGCACAGTATTATACTTGACCTGCGAAGCTTTGTGCCGAGAAAGAAAGGTCGGATCTGAAGGAAAGAGGTTAGATCTACAAGAAAAGAGGTTGATACTAAAGAAAAGAAGTGAGATATGAACACCTTGTGCTCTAATAAAGATAAAAGTAGAAATTTCTACAGAAAATACATAAGATCTATAAGCTCTAGCCTCTAGTAAAGGTAAGAATAGTTCAAGTTTTAGATCTGAAATATTTGTGCCCTGTGGAAGCAAATAAGTGAAAATTTTTACTTCTAACGTATAGAATTAGGTATGCTTGATAAATTTTGTCTCGGCTTAAAAACTAGAGCATTGTTAGATAAAAGAAAGTTTGATATGAATAGGTTTGATAGGAATAGTGAAAGATATGTTATACCTATGCATAGAAAGAGTTTTTGGACTAACCAATGGATGCAGGACCCTAGAAAGAAACTTTTGCAGGCTAGCCCTTATGATCCTAGCACGCAGTACAAAATGAATTGGGGATCATTGAAGAGAAAGAGAGGATTAACTCTTTGCTACAATTGTAGAAGACCAAGACATCTTGCTAAGGAATGCCCTGGGAGAAACCCTAGCTGCCTATGTTGTAGAGCTATGGACCATGAAGTATTGTATTGCTCTAGAATGATTGATAGACTTGAAAAGATGACTATGGAACAAGCAAACTCTACAGGAGATCAAGAGACTAAAAATATAGAAGAACCCCAGAAAGAATTAGAGATCATGTTACTGAAAATAAAAGAAACCCTAGATGACCATAAGGATGTCAGTATGTCAGAGATCTTCAAAGAAAAGGAGAAAATCAAAGTAACCATAGGAGACTTCGACATTGACTATGCTCTGGATGAGGGAACATCAATGAACATTATGACAGAAATCACTTGGGAAACCCTAGGAAGGCCTACTCTAGTCCCTTCACTAGGAACCATCAAATTTTTTAAAGGAAAAATGGTAACCCTATGTGGCAGAATTACCCAGATAGCTATGAGTACCCATGGAAATTCGACAGAGGAATAATTCGAAGTTATTAAATTTATTGAGGACCATGCCCCATTTCCATATTTGTTAGGTAGGATCTGGATTGAAAAAGACCAGATCCAGAGAACAAAAGAAAAGGACTCTCTAGAACAGAAGAAGCAAGAACTCATGGAATTTATGTCTAGAAGGATCTCCTACTTGATGAAAGAACAAGAGGACAGACCTAAGCCATTGAACACCAGGGACTTGGGTATCAAAGTTATAAGATCATTAGAGGAACCACAGAAGACCGAAATACCTAATCCATATGATGAAGGAGTATTACCTTTGGATCTAAAGAAAGAACCTAAGTAGCGTGAAGTGACTATGTCAAGAGAAGATAAGAATCAGAATGGAAAAAGGATGACTGAGACGAAGCTTACTAGGAAAAAGGATAGGAATCTAAGTAAGAATTGGGAAAAAATCAGAAAGTTATAGAAGACTCCAGAGGAAACTTCGAAGAAGGAAAAATCACAAGAATCGAGCTTCGCCGAGATATCAAAACAACGACCTATGGCACTTCACCATGGCACAAAAATATAGTCATTGGAAGTCAATATAACCGTTCGAATTCTGCTCCGAATGGGTCAAAACACCTTTATGGCTCACCACTAGACCGTTAGACCATGCCATATGGACAGAACATCAGTTAATGCAGCCTCTTATCCGTTGCAAGCCGATCGTTTCTAAGTTTCCCTACCTAGTTCTTCGCACCACGCATCGAAAATACTTTTGCTAAACGAGAATTTGAGCCCGAAACTTGAGATTACTTCACCCTGCTATCATTGCCTTATTCCCATACTGTTCATCATAGTCTTTGAATTCATTTTCACACCTGAGCTAGTGGACCCAAGCTTGTATGTCGAACGAGCTCAGCGTTGTTGAGATAGTAGTTGAAGAAGTTTTGATTGACTTAATGGCTAAGAGAATCATGTCAGAAAGAAGGATGTTTGTAGGTGTGCAAGAATCATGAACAGGAGGAGTCCAAGCTTCTCCCTCCATTGCTCATGGAGCAGGACCTTCCCGAACCACGACCGAGACAAGAACAAAGCACAGAGACGATATTACAAACGCCAAGCTGACCCCATGCATTCTGTCAGTTTTTATACCACCTTCGAGCGAAAATATTAACCATGACAGTGTACCCAAATACTTTGAGTACACCTTGATCACCACGTATCTTCTGAAAGGGGTGTGCATAGTACGTCCTAACTAGGATAAGCTCGCAACACTGAAATTTAATGATTTTAACCTTGGATATCGCAAAACCTATAGCATGTTAGCTCCGCATAAGTACTTAACCAAGAACAAAGGAAGAAATCCTAAGATTGTCCCGCAGTTTTGGACCTAGAACCTCGCGCAGTCAACACTTCTCAACGTAATGAAGATCCCTCACTTCGACAGACACCAGAAAGTCAACGCATGCATAAAGTTGTTGTTGTCTTGCTACCACGGTAGATACTTATGGTTGGAATGCCACATCACTATGGATATGACTATGATCAATGGAATGCTGCATCACGAGACTTAGCATGCAAGGCCCTGACCCACAGGACTTTTACCCAGGGAAGACCTCAGACCGAGCACTAGCACAGCAGATAAAAGAAACTTATGGCGATGTAGAGAAAGGCATGTGAGGCTACAAGGTAGAATCTATCCAGAGTGGCGTAGTGTGCCTTGTCTGACAGCTAATCATGGGCAAGTTAGTTCATAAGAACAGACCAACACAGGTGACTGACTTCGTAGTTGACCTCACAGGGAAGTGCGTCGAGGGACTACAGATGAATTGGGCACAGTATCTTGTAAACCAGTTGGAGTTGGATTGTAGAGGAGCACAAGACCAAGGGTATCAGTTCCACTTTAGTTGGTTTCTCATACTCATCGCTTTCATCGCTTGGGAACTGCCAGAGGGAGCCACTTTTCTGGAGATCGAACCTTTCGAACCACTAGCTGTGAAGTTCTGTACGTTTTGGTACTCGAGCGACATGAACAAGAAGTGGCAGTCCAATGCTATCTTCCACACATATTTCAACCAACTGAAGAATGCAATTCAGTCTACACCGTGAATCACCCCAAACATACTTCATAGGTTTATACATTTGATGAAATTTAGCGCAGACCACCACTTCACCTACATTACAGTGTGCGGTGATGAGCATAAACAACAGCTCCAATCCTACTACAAGCTGACAGAAGATGACTTGGAGGATATTACCAAGGAATGGTTGGTGGACCTCCTTGTTGTAGTGGACCCCACAAACATGTCCAACAAGGAAATCCCTGAAGCTATGTCAGATACACCTAGGCCAAGCAAGACTAAGAACGATGACAAATTTGAAGATGTCCCTAGCACATCCACGAAGACTACTTCGATATCACCTGCACAGGGAGGTGATGGTGATGAACTAGGTGGCATAGAAGTTGAGAAGAACAGAGGTGAGGTTACTCCACCTGGAGAGGAGGAGGATCCCTCCATGAAAAGAAAGATTAAACCACCAAAACCCTCCTCCTGAAATAAATCTAAGGCCACCTGGACCACGCTTAAAACTACCCTTACCCCAGATGACTTCGACTTCTTAATTGTTGTGCTGAGTGATGTTTCACTAGAGCTCGCAGAAAAGCAAGAAGAAAAGCAAGAGGAGATATTCAACTGATTCAAGGGAGAACTACAAGAAATGCAGCAGGCACTCCAGTCTAGCCGAGTAGTTTCTACAGCGCCCTTGATAAGCAGAACATCAGGAACAGGCGATGAGCCCACTCATCTACACCAGATCATTGATCAACTCGAATATCGCCTTCGAGGAGCCTAAGAAGACATAGAATAATCCACCTAGGCTTTGATGCAATCACACAAAGCACTTCTAGAACAACAGAGTGAGGGGAAAAGATTTCCCTAAAAGTCAAGTGGGATGAGGAAAAAGGCACAGTTTCTAGCAGAGCAACTTGAAGTATAGGAAAGGTTTCACAAAGCACTTCACTCTGTGATGGTCATAGAAGTGAATATGGATGACCATCTCCCACAATAGGTAACCCAACTGGAAGTAGTAATCCAACAACTCTAACAGCGCATCGCATATCTGGAGCTTCGCACTGTGCCCGAGACCCCCCAAGAAATAAGAGATGTAAGAGAGGTCACTTCTCGAAGCGCAGTTGGTCGATTAAAAACCTTTTCCCTGGAATGCAAGAAGCTGAGCGCTAGAAGCACCCAGACTTATGATACCCTCGCAGAGAATCCAGGATCGTAGACATTGGAGGCACATCTCCAAGAATCAAAATAGCATGCAGACATGATACAAGCACAGATAAAGACTTTGACCCCAGTCGAAAGAATGAAGAGATTCGTATAACAACGCACAGCCCAACAATAGGTACATACACTACAAAGTAAAGTGATGGAAGTCTCCCAACGAATTCAGCCAATCCAAGAAAAGGCATGCCAGCTGTTCATTGAACTTGAAAGCTAGGAAGTTGAACTCGAACAGGTTGTCATCACTGTAGAACAACACCTAGAAGGACCGCTCAATGACACAGTGATCCAGGAATTCACTGAACAAGAGGTTGTCGCACTACAGCAGGTCGAACTAGCTCAAGCCAAGCTCGAAGCATTCAAGGCAGAATTGATCAGACCAGAGTAACTCGGGATGAGTCACATGTGAGTGTTGGGGGCCTATTGGCCCTTGACCAAGTTTTGAAGAATACTTGGTCATATTTGACCATTTTTGGGACTTTGAAGGCTTGCCAAAGATGGAGCGCAACGTGAAGAGGAAATTAGGGAAACTAGACCTATTTTTGGGTCCCTTTTGGGTTTTCATTTAATGTAACGGGAAAGGGATGTCGGCCCGTGGGCTCACCCAAGTTTAGGCCCATTTTTGTAATCTATAAATAGATACTTAGGCAATGTAAGAAAGGAGGGGGGGAAAGGGGAGAGTAGTACATCTATGTGATAGCTTAGTGCCAGAACCAGATTTGTGTGATCGGATGTATCTTGTAAATGCTTTGTGCATGATTGTAAGAAGCTTGCAAGTTGTTTTGTGCTGAAGTGAAAGGAAGAAGGATATAGCAAGCCGTGCAGATCTTCTATCCTGTGCAAAGAAAGATTTTTTAAGCTCTGTGTTGTAACTTCTTGACTGAGATAATAAAGAAGAAGATCTTGTGGACATAGCCCCAGGGTGGGGGTGAACCATGGTAACTTTGTGTATTGTGCTATGTGATTTGACCTACTGTGTTTATCTCCTTCTTGGCTAAGTTCTTGATGTGATTAAATAGATTTAGTTATGATTTTTTCTTCTGAGATAGGAATGAATGTTAGATATGATATATGCTTAGCTCTTTGTCTACTGAACCCGATCTATCTTGTTGTGGCTAAGTGTTGAATTATCTTAGATCTAAGTACTCACTTTGATACTCTGTGTTATTTGCGAAGTGTTGTAAGGGTTGAATATTGATGGATAAACCATGCTAGATGATTTCTAAGTGTTATAATCATAGATCTATGTCCCAGCTAAGGTTGCAGAAATCTGAGTCGTACAACCACCACTGCCTCTACCTTGGGTGAGACTTCATCTTCTTCGTAGGTGTTGTTGAAAGGGACGGTAGTTAGGGTTTTTTTGGTGCACTCTTGAGCATTGAACCCTAGGTCTTCCCTTGTGCCAAAAATGCATAAGAATCACATATCTTTCACTATTCTTATCGGATCTACTCATATCCAATCTTCTTTCTTCTAGTTGTTCCCTAGTTTTCAGACTAGGACAAAATCTATTAGACATACCTAGATCCATTATTTTGAAACAAAAATTTCCACTTATCTTACCGCTCTTAGAGCACAAAGCTTTAAGATCTTACCTCTTTTCTTCAGATCAGATTCCTTTCTTAGCACAAATCTTCATAGTCAAGTAGAATATCGCGCACTAAAGCAACAGATCTATGGACAAATATTTATTTTCTTCATTTCCCATCAATCATAGTTTTATGTCCTGACAACGGAACCATTTGTTGGCACAGGGGAAGACCTAGGGTTCAACGCTTCAACAGGGCACCAACAAAAACCTGACTACCGATCGTTTCGGCAACACCTGCGAAGCCAATGAAGTCTCACCCAAGGTAGAGGCAGGGGCGGTTGCAGGACTCAAGTGTCTACAACCTAGCTGGGACATAGATCTATGATTATAACACTTAACAGAGCACTTAGAATTTAACATTCATCAGTATTTAACCCTTATTCACATCGCAGGTCGAAACTTTAGTTACAGAGCATTGCAATATTCAACAAGATCTAATACATCTAAGCACTTAGCATATAGAAATAGATCAGACCTAGCATTCATTCACATTACTAAGAACTAATATACTATACCAAATGCATCTAGCATATATCACTGCACTAAGCATAAATCACCTCAACTACATAACAACTATAATGCACAAAGCAACCACAACACTGAATATACGTGGTTCACCCCAGTGTGGGGCTACGTCCACCAACTCTTCTCTTCTTTATTGTCTTCTTTCAATCTTCTACAAGAACAGAGCCACAAGAACCCACTCTACATAGAACATGAGATCTTCATGCACCTCGCTATATCCTCCTTCCCTGAGCTAGTTTCAAGCACAAAGCCTTCTTACAATCACTTACACTTAGCTCTGCAATTTATTAACACACAGTGTGCATGAAGCATCCACAATTATTCACACTTAGCTCACTGGCCACATTACACATCTAGGTCTCTCCTACTTACATCACCTAGATTTCTATTTATACATTACAAAAGGGCCTAAACATGGGTAAACCCATGGGCCGACATCCCATACCCATTACATAAACCCTAAACCCAAAAATTCCCTAAGAAGGGGCCGAGATCCCATGATCTTCGCTTCGCCTTGCACTCTGCCTTTGACCAGCCTATCGAAGTCCCAAAATTGGTCAAACGTGACCAAGGTTCTCCAAAACTTGGTCAAGGGACAACAAGATCACTCTTTCATGTTATTAATTGTTGCTACGTGCAGACTAGGTACCAAAAATTCTAATGGCACCACTGCTTCTTGTCCATACACCAATCTGAATGGTGTCTACCCTGTCAAATTTTTACATGAATTCATGTATGCCCACAATACTTTTGGTATCTTGAAGTCGCAATCATCCTTGTTGATGTACTGGTAGGACCCCCATTTTGTGGCAAAAGTGGTCTTGTACCTATCTTCTGGGGCTATCCATATATGATGGTAGCCTAAGAATCCATCGGTGAATGAGTAATCTTCCTAGCCTCCTACATTCTCCAACACCTCATCTATGAAAGGGGTAGGGAAAGGGTCATGTAGGCAAGAATCATTCAACTTCCTTAGGTCGACACATATCCTTATCCCTCCCTGCTTCTTCTCCTGAACTACCATAGGGCTTACCCATTAAGATTCCTCCACTGGTTCTATGATTCCAACCTCCAACATCCTGTCAATTTCTTCTTTTACATTTTTCTTATATATTGGGTTTATTCTATAGGGTCTTTGTCTGATCAGTCTTGCCTCAGGTCTAAGAGGTATCTTAATTTCACCTAAATCCCTTGATATGCCTTTCATTTCTGTGAACGTTGTTGGGAACAGGTCATTGTACTCGTGCAACAACTCTGTTATGATTTCTATTGTTTGTTCATCCCAGTAGTCTCCAATGTTGGCCATTTTTGGATTCTTGATTGTCCTAATGTTGACATTCTTCACCTTGATCGGCACAAAAAATACTTATGATTCTAGAGGTGGACCCTCCACCTCTCTTTCACGTTCAACTTATGCTATATGAATGTTTTGCGGGTCATCTTCATCTGGTGCTTCTTCCTGCACATGGTAGCATGACAATAGTTCTTTTACTATGCGTTTGTTCTGCTATTGATCTTCTGTCATAAGTTCAACTTCTGGTTCCTTAATGAATATCGCCCCTCTGATTTTTTTGAGTGTTGATTCTATGTTGGGGTTCTTATGTTCAAATGAGAAACTAACTATAAAATTTTGTTGTAATATTGTTTAGTCTGTAGTTCCACTATGTAATTCCTGGTCTATATACTAGATTGTTGGAATCCTTTCTAATGTGTGAATAAAGTGATTAGGCCATTCCTCTGGTGGTGTCATTCTCCATAGTGTTATTCACTTCACTAAGTGTTTTTTTGGTGTCCCTTGTCCATCATATTTCTGCAGTTGGTTGCTTCCCTGTTCTGAGCCAAATCTGATGCGCAGTAACCGCTTACATTGGTACCATTCCTTGACTGTCTCTTTGTGCGCACCCCACCATATTGCAATTGTTTCCTTGAGTGATATATCCAAATATAATATCCTTTGATTTTATAACACTTCATATTTGTATCTAGAAGGCTTCTAATTCATTCACCCCATGGAAGCTGGGAGGTTTTATCATCTTTGTACCTACCCATCTTACTATGTGGTCTATTCTTGTGCATCTTCTTATGGAGACTTCGTGTAACCTCTGCTTCCAATTACCCAATCCTATATCTAAGTTCGACATGCATGACATTATACTTCACATAATATTCTTCTCGTGCGGTGGTTTTGTACAACTGGTTAATTTCCTCAAGGTCTAGACAAGTGGGTTCTACAAACCTTTCCTCTTCTAATGGATCTAATGGTGCAATGAATCTGTATTCTCCTGACTCAAATGTCATCTTCCCAGTCTTTAATTTTATTATGACCTGGTTTTCAAACACCCAATCCAAGCTGAGCAATGTTGGATAAGTTGTTGTGCCATATACTATATCTATCACTTCAAAATCGGCTTTAGTGGGCACTCCATCCAGATCTATTGTCACTCCCTTTAGCCTTCCAATTGGTAGAACTATGTTTTGATTGGCTAGTTTCAGCTGAACAGGTGAATATCCTAATGTGGGATCTCCCATACATTTCCATTTCTTCTTGGGTAACACATTTACTTTAGATCCTAAATCCAGTATAATATATCCCATGTTGAAATCTCCAATGTTCATGTTCAGTCTAAATTATTTGCTTGTTCTCCTCCTTGTATGCAGATGATTAACTATTTTCTATTATAGCTTTCCCTCTGCTTCTTTGATACATCTTTCTAACATATTTTGTAACACTTTAATAGATGATGGATCATTTAGTAGTTTGACACAGGATTGCAGAAAATCCTTAATCGTACTTACTTGTCCTAGGGGTTGTGCTTCATTGGTGTGATTCGGCGATGGAGGCATCTCGTATGTTGGTACTTCCTAAGTATGTTTCATATTTGATGTTGATGCAATGTCTGACTTCAAGAATTATTGTCTGACCTTCTTAAATATATCCTTTTTGTTCTACACATCAAACTACTTATGTGGTTCAACATTCTTCTCCACCCATTGGTGTTGTGTTGGATCTTTTCTTACTGCATCATTTCTTGTCTTAGATCCTCCCTTCGTAACTATGTTGATATCTTCTATCATCCCTTGCCTTCATCAAAATCCACTGAACATTATGATTGTTGTGATTTCTCTTTTCTTGGATCTTTCCCAATAGTGTAGGACAGTATTCTATGTCATGATCTGATGCGCAACAATACATACATGTCACAGGTGGAAGTGGACATTCTCTTGCATAATGTCCTGGTTGTTGACAGTTGTGGCATACCACTCGTCCTCTTCCTCTTCCAAAGCCTCTTCTTCCTCTTCCTCCACCTCTGTAGCCATCTCTATCTCCTCATAGTCTATTGTACTGGGGCGCCTGGTTATACTGCACAAGATTATAGTGTGATTTCACGGTATTGTATTGTGGCTACACAGTGTTATATTGTTGTTGCGCAGTGTTATATGGGGCTGGTACTTGGTTAAACTGTGGTGCATCTTTCTCAATCATCATTTATGCCTGCACCCTATAAACATATGATGCTATTTCCCTCATCAGGTCCATGGTCCTACAATATTTGTCATCATGGCCTACTGACTTGCAAAAGTTTCAATATGAAATATTAGGTATTGTCTGGTATTTTTGCATCATTGGACAGTGATATGGTTCATGCCCATGTTCCTTACAGATTTCACACCATAGTCCTCCTATTGGAAAAGGGTTTCGCTGTCCTGCTGCCATGTACTGTGTGAATGTTGGGAATTCATTATTATGGTGTCCTTCTGTCTACATGTGGTACACCAAATGACTTCTGTTTTTTCCTTACCCCTGTTCTGGTTTAGCTGGAATGTTAATTTTTTCAGATTCTCCTTCATCTCCTCTATCACCGAATATGTATTTTGATATTCATTATCTTCTACTTGTAGGGATTCCTACAGAGCCTCTACCTAGGTTTGAAACTTAGGTTTTTGCAAGGGGTATTTCAAGTGCGGGAGAAGTGAATTGACAAACATATGCCTATGATGCATATCAATCATGACATACTTTATCTTTCCCTTCAATCATTTGAATATGTAGTCAATATCCCACACAGATTCTCATGGTTTCTTTCTAATATCTATCATCTCATTCATGTATTGATCATATGAGATAGGCTTCTGAAATTCATTTATCAATATCCTTTTCAAATCTTTAATTGTTTTGGCTGTCCCTGGTTGACTGCTTCTAGCTAATCTCATGTACCAATCCAGTGCATGATCTCTTAGCGTGATGGAACTGCGTAAGTTTAGTTTCCTCATATGTGATATATTTTTCTTCCCAGATCTTTTCACAAATGAACAAGTGCTTCTCAGGGTCCTTCAACTCCTATCCTTTGAATTCTGGTAACCTGATGGTGGGTTCATGTCATGCCATTCTGAATGTTGAACTACTACCTTCATGTGGTGTAGATACTTGACTAATGCTTCCTAAGTTGTCTCCCCCAGTTGGTGTTCCCTGTGTATATTTACTTCCTGCTATCTTCCTTATCCATAAATTTGGTTGTCTAAATGGTGGTGTTCTTATTGGTGTATTAGTTGCACATGGGTTTATGGGTTCCACACTAACACTGATATGGATAGGAGTGTTTCCTTCTATTCCTACTCTTGGACCTCTCATCTTTCTTTCATATGTCGTGCGTAGGATTTCCTCAATCTTCTCCATAGCCTGGAGATCCTCTACCTCTTATTCATCACTTGTGAAGCCCTCCCTCGCGTCTATGGCTCTCTTCTTGGTGTTCATATTATATTGGTAGGGTACTCCACTACGCATTATTCTAGTTGTTTCCATGATATGCTTGATCTGTTATTCCTCCATCATGATTGGGTCTAAGGCCTTCTCCTTCTTTCCTTTATCCATTTGTCCCTCTCATGTCAGTGCTTCCCCCATTCCCCCATGTACGCAGAGGAGTTTAGTTGTCTGAGGCCATTGTCATTACACCTTTGTTATATAGTAATATATTAATGGAAGTATATATCGATCCGATATACCTACCTCAAGGTCCCTTCAAGAACTCTTGATATGTTGCATTGTAAGACTTTGTTGTATCTTCTGCAAATTCTATGATAAATCATGCAACAATTTTGTATAAGAAGAAATATATTGCACGCGTAAATTTGTTGTCAACTTTTTGTAACTACATGATCTCTATAGGATTCCACTCTAGTTGTCTGATCCGATTTGTAGGATGGTTGTCTTTCAACCTCAGTATCCACTCCTGCAACACATGTGGGAAATCACAGAAAAATACTTCATGCAAGTCGTTGAATATGTACTTGTCCAGATATATGTGTGGTGTTAACTTCAGGTTTTTATCATCTTTTTATGCAAACTCTAGATCCTTTGTTTTCAACCATCTCTCTATCTCTACCTTCGTTGGGTTCCATGATCTCAACATCCCCTTTTAGATTATCATTCTCTTAACGTCTTGTCATTAGATCTAGCATTCTTTTGACATTTCTTCAGCAGATATCATTCACTCAGTCCCATCCTGTTCCAATTGGAAATAGAACCATTTGTTGGTTTGTTATTCTACTTTATCATTTATCTACTCCGATCTTACCTTATTGTCATAGGTTGACCCAGGTTCAAATTTAACAAGCTTCCAACAAAATCCCTCTAAAACTATCGGCCCCCCTGGTAAACCAAAAGGCAATGTAGTACATAGGGTTTATTATGCAGTCTCATCGGAGATAGCTCTATGGGTGGCTGCAATACTTAGGTGTTTGCAATCGGGGAATGAGTGGATATCTGCAGTTGTACCTTGTGATCTTTATTTATTTAGTCTAACCTCTTGATTAAACATTCATTCTTATTCATGCATGTGGATTATCATATCTAACTAGTTCCTTCATTCATTCATCTAGTATTTAATTCCTTAACAACAATAAATATGCATACATTTAATCACATAACACAAGGTTTATCGTGTTTCACCCCCTCATGGGATACGTCCACAAAGATATGGCTCTCAATCTCTTTGTTATGTCTCAACAATATGTCATGATGTGCATGTTTACAGTCTTGGATTTTACAATCTCAACCGGCCTCCTGATCCCTGTGAGGCTGACTAGATCACACCAGGCTCCTCAGCCTACGATCTAACCCTCGAGATCAAGTTTCTCAATCCTTCTCTAGCTCAATAGCTTACAAAATTGTGTAGTTCTTACAAACCTTACAACGTTCAAACTCTCTCTACCTCCTATGTACTATTGATATATTTTTATATCTATCCAACTCAGGTACCCTCTAGGTCCTCTTTGGTCCTCTATCTCTCTCCCTTAGACCTCCTAAGTACTACTTATATATATTCTTAGCTCATCATCCATTGCATTACATTGAAAAAACCCTAACCCTAACATAATTAGGTCTCCCTTGCATGCACGCCCCACATGCTTCCCTCGCACGTGTTGCTTTTCCTTCCAGCTGCCCTTTCTTCCCTTTTTGATTTTCTCCCCAAAAATAGTATTTTCCCCAAAATGGGTCTTCTTCCAACAATCCCTAAGGTGACAGACTTCAAATAATTAATTCTTTGGTTCCTAGACAAATTCGTTACAAAAAAAAGAATAATTCAAGTTCAAAGGAAGCCACCAATCTCCTTGACTCCCTCAGTTTTCATGAGAATGTTGTGACTCCCAAAACCCACCATGCAGTTCAAGAATGAGGAGGTAGATCAATTTCTTAAAGAACACAAAGGATGAGAAAATCTCCTCGAGAACTATCTCACCATCCCAAGAGTTGATAGCAGTTTCGCTCAAGTTGAGGTAAGTTCTTTCAAATACCCTTATACATAATTCTCCTGGATTTTTTCCTGAATGATTGGATTGGAGTCCACAACCTCTATGCCGAAATAAAATATTTATATTCTTCACTTTGTTTTTCACGAAGATGCCCTAATTGAATGTGACCGAATTATTTCAAATGAGATTTCATCTCAACTGGGTGGTTTGAGAAAAACCAGAAAATTTTATGACTTCTTGTTTGGTATATGTTATAGCCTACTACCACATCTTCGAAGACTTGCCGAGGGAAAGGATTGTTGATTTCAAGTTGGAACCAATGTTTTTTTGGTATCCATATTTATAGAGACATAAATCCCAATACAATTTCTACGTGGTCCACAATAGTTTTATTTCTGATTTCAAAAAATTAATCGTTGGTCCTACTACATTGAAATTGTCACTAGAGGTTGCCTCCTTTCTCGTCGAGAAAGCAATTTTTGAGACTATGGAGGATTTTAGTTTTCTAAGGATATTAAGTTTCTTAGTAAAACCCTTCTTTCTCCCCTTTTATGTATATAATAAACTCTTTTTCACCAAGGTGTGTAGACAGTACAAATATTGGGCACTCTTATTTATTGAAAAAGGGAAGAAGTATTTCATTCCATTACCCCAAAGAGTTGGGGAAATTGTTGTCAAGCATATTTCTCACTTGGATGAATTTGCAGGTCAATTTGATTACCTTTGTTTAAAGGAAGCTTAATTCATCAAGGGTTTTGACCCTAAGGAATTATTTTCTACACACTTCTCTGGTGGGATAATTTTGTAAGTCTGGATAATTCAAGGAGGACGAGACAATCAAAATATCATCGAGACATAAATTGAAGAGGCCTTGAATGACGTTGAAGAATTGACTTGCACTAATTAGTGCTACAGACAAAAGGGCAAAGAGGAAACAATCAAAAACCATAATTCACCTAGTGTTTCAAAGAGAGATACCTCTGTAAAAACAAAACCTAGAAGTAGCGGTCCAGAACCAAGAAAAACACTAGCCAAAAATTCACATGACGGTGGTGATAAAGACCCTACGAAGAAAAATTTGGAAAAAAATCAAGTTGTGTATACTCTTAGAATAAAGAGAGAAACTCAAAAAATGAGACTGGAGATACTTGAAATTCAGGAAAGCCCCTAAGTTATGGATGTACATGAAGTGATAGTTGGTTATAACAAAGGTTTCTAGAGACTAGGGAAATTGTTGAAACTATTGTTATCCAAGAGACAGATATATTTGAAGAAGAATCTATCACAATTCACCCCGCGACCTACCATAAAAATTCCAAGAAATTGGTCATAGCGAAATTTCACAAGAAAAATAAGAAATTTTCTGAAAAATGGAAACCATAAATTGATTTTCATGGGGTTGCACCCTCAAAAATTGTACAATTTCATAAGGAAACCACAAAAGCACTAAAAGAATCAATTTTTGATATTGAGAAAGAAAAATTAATTTTAAAAGAAAGAATAAAGGAATTAGAGAAATCTATCATTCTAAATTCGTTGTCTCTTGAACCATTAACTACAATTCAACCAACACTTACCCTTGAGGACGTCCCATAAAGAAGTAGAAAATTTAAAGGTTCCTCTAGTTTGTTGTTGGCTATGATAAAATACATTGGAGATGGAATCTAGAAAATAATAGACCTAATCCATAAAATATAGGAGCTAACACAAATTTCAACCATTTTTTCCACAATGATTATGCATTTTAGACAATATCTCCAAAAGGATATAGAGAATGACGAAGTTCTACAAGGAAGTTGTGGGAACGTTTGGGAAAAAAAAATCAAGTCTAAGAAACACCCACAAAAGAGAATAGAACCTTCTTTCTAGTTTTTGAATAAAGCATATTAACACTTGCTACCTTAAAAGGATTAAATCTTTAAGAGAAATGTTGTATTAATTGGATGTTGTTAAAATTAAGAGAGGTGACATGTTTCTAAAACTTGTTGATCTTACAAAATAATTAGATGGCCCTAATTTATTAATGGATACCATACTTGTTGGTTACTTCTCTCCTATACTGTCTGAGTTTATTGACCCAGGTTTCATGTCTGTTTGGGTTTCCAACAAAGCCTCTAAAACTATCGGCCCTCCTGGTAAACCAAAAGGCAACGCAACACACAGAATGCGTTGTGCAGTCTCACCCAAGATAGCTTTAATGGGTGGCTTTAATACTTAGGTGTTTACAGCCTAGGATTGAGTGTGATATAAGCCAGCTAAATATTGAACCATTGTTATGACTAGTCAATGCAACACACTATTATTCGCGACTTGTGGAGTAAATCCATAATCTTATTCCCTTAATATCGCAAAAGCACTTAAACAAGCAATAGAATAACTCATTCATTCAACATAATAATAATTTCTTCATACAATAAGATATGCAAACATTCATCACATAACACATATGTTATCGTGGTTCACCCCCTCTTGGGGATACATCCACAAAGATTTGGCTCTCAGCTCTTTTATTATATTATGTTCTCATCTACAGCATCGCATGCTTACAACTCTTCTCATTTGGGTGAGATCTTAGATGAGGCAGACTAGATCGCACTAGGCTCCATAGCCTGTGATCTAACCCTCAATATCTACCCTCCCTCATCCTCTCTAAATCAACATCTTATACAAAATAGGTCTTACAGCAAAACGTTACCTCTCGCATCAACTCATGTGTAACTACAATAACATAATAATACTCTGAAGCGAACCGAACAACACCAAATCCAACCCCCTATGATACCTATGTATCGCTATTTATATGCTTCTGGCTCCTTAGCCATTTACAATGCATGACTAAAACCCTAACCCTGCTGTCATTAGGTATTCCTCCCATGCATGTGTGTTGTTCTTCCTTCCAATTGCTGCCTTCCTTGCATGCGTGTGTGTTGTGATTCCTTTCAGTTGTCACTTTTATCATGCATGATTTCTTTCCCAAAAACTCAATGATTTTCCACTTTGTCCTTTGGCTTGCCTCCAATAGGCCCCCAACTCTGACATGTGGCTCTTCCTAAGCCACCTAACCTTTGTGTTCTCCCTCGATCGCCTTGGTGATTGCCTGGAAATTTTCCTTCAGCTCTATTGCCTATGTCTACACCTACGTAGTCTTCTCCTTAAAGTGTGTCCACCATCTGGACCGCAATGTTGTCGTTGATCAATTCCACACACTCTTCCTGGGTCTGTGCTATACTTTCCTTCGCTTCCTCTTCTTGTGCCATCACTTCTTCTACTCGTTCTTGCAACAGTTCCATTTGAGCATGTCGCTCTTGTTTATGGGTTTGCACAGTAATTAGATTTGCCTGCAATCTCTTCATGTCCTATGTCCCTTTGACGCGTTATTTGATTGGTATTGTCTTTTGCTTCTGCTTGAGCTATTGGATCACTGCGTTGATTCTTTCTTCTTCCTTTTCCCACTGTTGGACCTATTGATCCTCCTCTAAGCTAGTCCAAAGTTGTGTTGCTTTATCAAACAAATCAGTTGTTGTGTTGACCTTCTTCTCTATCTCCTGTAGTTGCGTTGTTGCTTCCTTATTCCTTTGCGCCTTAGCTGTTGGTGGAGTGGTTGGTGTGAGTTTTTCCTAGAGATTCTCTATCTCCTTCTGATATTGATCAATTGCCTGTGAAATCTGATCAATATTTTATGTTGTTGTGATTCCCTCTCTACATGGATTGTGGAATCTTCTCATAAGTTCCTGCCACTTTCTGATCCAATCATTTTATGTGCTCCCTTTCCTCCTAGGTCTCATATTTATCCTCCTCATAGACTATTTCTAGTGTGTCTCATTTCTTCCTTGCCTACTTCAATTCGGTTAAGTCCTTGCATGCTCGATATTGTACCTCATGGTTCACGCTAACCTGCAACCTATGTAGTGGCCCGACTGGTATCCTCATCAACACTAGTTGGATTTGGCATAATTCCTTCAAGGTTGTCTGCCCCATAATTTCGTCCATGCCCAGCATACTAGGGGTGATGTGGAATGTTACATGTGGCTGCAGTATTGCCTGGACTGAATCTTGTTCTTCTTCTTGCACTATTCCTTATGTCTGCAGTGCTGATGATTTGATTCCCCTGCTGCTTGTTGGTTTCCCTTCCCCTATTTTCTTGAGGAGTTGTCACATGTCTACCAATTTCTCTTCAATCCTATCCATGTGGTGTGTCGCATGGTCAAAGTCCTCAGATAGACATTCCCGGACCATTTGTTCTATCATCTCCACATCATCTTCTGTGATTGTATACTCTAGAAGTGTTATTTGGGCCTTTGATTTCTTGCGCACGCCTCCATGCTGTGTGGTTGGCCTCTTGTTTCCGCCCGGTTCATGTGGGTTGGGATTTACTGCGGTCTCTTGCGTGGGCTCAGCTTGTTTCTACTTCTCCTTGGTTGGTTGTGTCTTATATTTCTTCATTTTATGGGGCCCTATATTTGTTGGCCCTTCGTCTGTCTATGTTGTCTTTCCCTAGCCCATTCTTCGTCTCTTGGGCACTTGGATTTATTTTGGCTGGGTTTCTTCCTACCCTTCCTCTTCTTCTGCTATTCCTTCTGGCATATCCTGGGTGATGGATGGAATGCTCCATTCATCATCCCATTCATTGATGAACATATCTATGTCACCCTCTGTGATACAATAGTGCATTTGTAGCCACTGCTTAGCAGGATCCTTCTGCGCCTATATTCACATTGTATGTTGTGTGGCCCTGAAGTTGGCAATGTTCGCATATCGCGCGACGACCTCTAGTGTTATTCTCCACATATTGGAGATGGATTATTGCAGGTCACATAGGTATCCTTCAAAAATGGCCCTATTTTCCTTCTTACTCCTAGCCTCGGGCCTGGATCTGAGCAGAAAATATATCACTCCCTGATTCAGTTTGGGTCTGGTACAAAAAAATACATAGCCTGGCTCTTTCCATCCCATGAAGGTTATCAATGTGATCTGCCATGAGTAGTGAAACTATGTTCCTAGATCCTGCACATCCTTACAGTCATCCAGGAATAAGTTCAAGAGGTATGGTACCCAGCTCACTATGGTTCCTTCTGTGCATTGAGCTTCAACTACAACAAATCCGGTTGGAAATTCCTCCCTGCGGCATTTTCTTAGCAGCTTATAGGCCAAGATTTTCACTCCTAGTTGTGTCACAGAATCATTGATCCTATTGATGATGGTCTCTCTTGTCCCTCTGTCAGTACCATACTTCTTCTTCATCTCTTCGACTAGTGTTTTCTCCCTGGCTTTGTCATCCAGAAACTACACGGGATCCATACCCCAAATTGGTAACCCGTCATCTTCGCGATAAGCTCAATGTCTATTGAGATGATCTTATCCAACCATATGTCCCAGCCATGTGTAACTGCTAACAACTATTTGATGCATGCAGTCGTGTGTTGGCCTCTACCAAAATGTGGTAGGTCCAACAAACCTAAAATTCTTGTTTTCTCCAACTCAATTTCCCATTGGAGTGGCTGATAGACCGGTTCCCCAACCTTTTTTATGCCTGTAGTCTATAAAAATACCCTCTTCACAAGTTCTGGGAACTTGTCTTCGTCTGCTACATCGTGGTTAGAGTATTTGAGCTTCCCTATATATCCAGCAAGTATGTTCCTACCTGTACCCCCTTTGGTATGCGCAGTAGAACGATTTCTGTTGCAGGTTTCTTGCGAGGTGACCTCAGTATCTGTATACTGTCTTTCTTCGCCAGTGGTGGCTGGCTCGAAGTTCCAGCGGCTTTCAGTTTTTCCTTTGTATATAATTCTGTCCAATCTGAGGCATCTTCGACCATCCCTTGTGCTGGGTGTTTGATATGGTCATATGTGACTCATTCGGCTCAAATGTTGACTCCCGAATTGACGTAGTTCCATTAACTATCGGATCTGCTTCGGCATTCTCCGGTTGCACCTCCTTTAGGGTTTTTGTTTCCTGGTTCTGTGGCTCTTGTATTTCCGTTGATATATATGTATTCGTGCCCTCCAGTGTTGGATGTTGGATTTCTTCCATTATGGATGTAGGGTTCACCGTTTTTGTGTCTGGATATGGGATTTCGTCAATATTGATGATCTCCAGTGGTCGTTGTTCACCTTCTTCTGCCTGTCCTCGTGACCTGGTCTGAACTCTGGTTTTTCTAGCGGTCTGGCTCGCTTCTCCTTGATTAGGCGGTGTGATGGCAGTGAATCTCAAATTTCCGCTGGATTCGAATGGTCTCTGTGATCTCTGTGCAGTCACACTGTGCTCTTTATCCTTTGTCGTTCTCTGTCTATTCTCTTTTCATGAATAGACTATTGGCTCCCACGTCCGTGTGCTGTATGGATTTCCCATGAATCTTGTTGAGGACGCTTCCTTGATTATGATTTTAATGCAACTTAATTATCGGTTCAATGCATCTCCGATGATTTCATACTTGCCATTACTCCTGCTTTGCTGAATCCAGTTGGCATGATTAATGTGATGTCACATCAGTGCTTTCCAGCCTTCAATTCTGCCTAACGTTGTCTAGTTGTATTTCTTTTGTCGACTTTCCTTTCCCGCTTGTTTCCCTTTATATGTGACCATTTTCCTTCTCCTCACCTAAGTGTGCATTCCCTTCCTATCTCTGACACACCGTGCTCCTTTTGGTTCTCTTTCGATATATATATATATATATATATATATATATATTGTGCGGTGGTTGGTCGACCGGCCTTGTAGAGATTCAATCGGCTCCCATTAATCATCCCTTTGAAATCTATGCCTGATAAGTCTCTTAACTATACATCTCCTCCATCTGTGACACATTTTACTTCGTACTATCCTAGCCAATGAATTCTGAGCTTTCCCGGGTGCTGAAACAATTTGTTGTTGTACATCAGTACTAGATCTCCTTCCTTGAACATTTTTTTCTTGATGTGTCTATCATGCCAAGCTTTATCTCTTAATTTTTAAACTTTTTGGTGGAATCTTGCTAGGATCCGTTCTTCCTCCGTGGTCATTAACTGATTTAGTCTCTCATGTACCGTGCCTTGTTCTTTCATTTGTGTAATGGCTGCTACGCGCAAGCTTGGTACTAAAAATTCTAATGGCACTACTACTTCCTTGACATAGACCATTTTAAATGGAGTGTGCCCTATCAACTTTTTGCACGTAGTCATGTATTCCCATAATACTTCTGGTACTTTGAGGTCCTAGTCATCCATTTTGATGTTACAGATCTTTGTCAGCACATTCTCCAGAATTTTGTTGAATGCTTCCACTGTGCCATTCGCCTGTGGGTGATATGGTGTGATCTTCTGGTGATGGACTTCAAACTCTTCATTCATCGCATTGATGGTGTTGTTTATGAAGTGTGTTCCTTGGTCGCTCATCAAAATTATTGGACACCCAAATCGAGTAATGAATTGTTCAAATAAAAAGTGTGTTGTTGTTTCTGCACTACAATCCTTCACTGGTGCAGCCTCTGCCCATCTTATTAGGTACTCTGTCACGGTGATAATGTACCTAGCTCCTGTTCTTTTTGTGGGTGGTTTGATTGGTCCCATGAAGTCGATTTCCCACTTATCAAATGTATGCAATGTTACTTGTAGACGTAATGGCATCTCGTCCCTTATGTTGGGTTTGCCTACCCTTTTACAGACATTGCATTTTTTATAGTACTCCTTCGAGTCTCTCTAAATCGTTGGCCACCATAGTCCTGCATGCAATACCTTCTGTTTGGTAGCTTTGCCTGCATAATTCCCTCCTGTTATTCCTTCATGGGATTCTTCTAAAACTCTTTGTCTTTCATGTTATAACACATATCTTCGCAAGATGCTATCTGTGCCCATTTTGTATAAGTGTCTCACAATCAACTGATAGTTGACAGCATGGACTACCAGGTTTTTCTTCTACCCGGTGCTATATTTGTGCGGCACGGTACCTGTGCTCAGGTACTGAATGATATCTGTGAAGTGTTCATCATCAATATGTACTTAGAATAACTATGCATCCGGAAATTTGTCCTCCAAGTTTGTAGGTTCTTCTCCATTGGTGACTCTTGATAGGTGGTCAGGCCCTGCATTCAATTTTCCTGGCTTGACAATTACTTCAAAATCAAATTCTTGAAATAGTAGTAACCAACGATAGATTCTCCCCCCCAACATTGGCTTGTTGAATAAGTATTTTAGGGCTAAGTGATCTATGAACATATTAAAGTGTTTCCCCAATAAGTAATGTCTAAATTTATGCAGTGCATAGACCATATCTAGGCCTTCTCTTTCTGTTGTGTTATAGTTTTTTTCTAAGTCAGATAGATTTATGCTCGCAAATTCTATCGAGTGATCCAAGTCTCCCACTCTTGGTTGTGCCAAGATAGCTCCAAGTGTTATGGATGATGCACCTACATGCACGTGGAATGTCTTCTCCCAGTATGGAAATTATAATATCGACGTGGTGACCATATTTTCCTTCAGGGTATCCAAACTGTGTTTACACTCATCGTTCCACTGGAACTTTTTGTCCTTTCTTAACAAATTTTCCATTGGTGCAGTAATCTGTGCATATACTTTGATAAATTTCCTGTAGTATCTCGTATGTCCCAACGTCGCTCTTAGATGACAGACTATTTTTGGTGGTGGTAAGTTAACAATTACAACAATATTTGCAAGATCTACTAATAAACCCTGTTTACATACTATCTGGCCCAATAGTATACCAAACGGTGTTCTGAATATGCATTTCTTTATGTTAAGTGATATATGGAATTATCTGCATCTTTATAACATTAGGCGTAAGACTTCTACATGGTCTTTCAACATACTGTAAACTATCCAATCGTACAGGTATACTTCTAGGAACTGATGGATGAATTCCTTAAACACACCAATGACTACTCTGGGAAAAAATGATGGTGCATTCTTCAGTCCAAACAACATGACTATGTATTAGTAAGATACCCATTATATCTCAAACATAGTCTTCTATCTATATTATTGGGCTATCTTGATCTGATGGTAGCTTGAGAATCCATCAATAAATGATTAATCTTCATGTCCTCCTATGTTCTCTAATACTTCATTCGTGAATGGTGTAGGGAATGGGTCATGTAGGCATGCATCGTTGAACTTCCTCAAGTCGACACATATCCTGATCCCTCCTTGTCTCTTGTCCTGAACTACCATCGGGCGTATCCATTTTGATTCCTCAACTGGTTCTATGATGTCGGCTTCGAGAATCCTTTCGATCTCATCTTTGACTTTTTGCTTATATATTGGGTTCAGTCTGTACAATCGTTGTTTGATTGGTATCGCTTCTGTTCTGAGTGGTATCTTCATTTATCCTAGCTCTCTGGCTATTCCCTTCATCTCTGTAAATTTTGTGGGAAACAGATCACTGTACTCGCGCAGTAACTTTGTTATTCTTTCCACTGTTTGCTCATCCCAGTAGTCTCCAATGTTTTCCATTTTGGGCTACTCAGTTGTCCAAATATTGACTTTCTTTACTTTGATTGGCACAGCAATAACTTATGATTCTATAGGGGGGCCTTCCACTTCTCTTTCTCCTTTTGCTTCTTCAATCTGAATATCATGCGGGTCATCTTCATCCGGTGCTTCCTCTTGCACATGGTAACATGATAGAAGTTATTTAACTATTTGTTTGTTCCATTGTTGTTCTTATGTGATCATTTCAACTTCTGGCTCTTTGATGAATATCGCTCCTCTTATCTGCTTCAGCACGGCATCTATGTTGGGATTCTCATGCTCGAATGAAAAAGTGATGTTGCAATATCATCCAAATCGTAGTTCCTTTGCGTAATTCCTGGTTTGTATACCAATTTGTTGGTATGCCCTCTAGGGTGTGTATGAAGTGATGAGGCCATTTCTCTGGGGGTGTCAATTTCCACAGCGTTCTGCACTTCTCCAATTGTTGCGTTGGTGCCCCTTGTCCATTATACTTTTTTTGTTTGTTTGTTTTTGTTCTGCGTCAAAAATTGTGTGCAGTAACTTCTTACATTGGTACTAGTCTGTGATGGTCTCTTTGTGTGCACCCCACCATATTTCAGGTGTGGCCTTGAGTGCTAGATCAATTTCTAACAGTCTCTGGTTCTCTAAGACTTCATCTTCATACTATGCTAATAATGTTTCCAAATCATTTACTACATGGAAACTGGGTGGTTCTCTGATTTCTGTGCCTACCCATCTTACTGCGCGGTCTATTCTTGCACATCTCCTTATGGAAACTTCGTGTAGCCTTTGTTTCCAGTTCTCTAAACTAGTATCTGAATCTGTTGCACAGGAAGTGATGCTCCACCAACTGAGTATCTCAACTGCAGTTGGTTTTACGTAATCCTCATCGCGCACAGTTGTAATGTACAATTGGATGATTTCCTCTAGGTCCAACCAAGTAGGTTCTACGAACCTCTCCCCTTCTGATGGGTCCAATGGCGCAATGACCCTATATTCTCCTAACTCAATAGTCATTTTTCTGGTCTTTAAGTTGATTATGGCCTGGTTTTCAAACGCCCAATCCATACCAAGCAATGTTGGGTAATTTGTTGTGTCGTCCATTATTTCAATGACTTCAAAATCTACTTTAGTGCGCACTCCATCTAGGTCTACTGTCACTCCTTTCAGTCTTCCGATTGGTAGGACTCTGT
Source organism: Picea engelmannii (assembly GCA_009831015.1). Lineage (NCBI taxonomy): Eukaryota > Viridiplantae > Streptophyta > Pinopsida > Pinales > Pinaceae > Picea > Picea engelmannii. The sequence goes on from ML795642.1 coordinate 264,611, forward strand.
GTTGGTTTTCTAGTTTCAATTGAAAAGGTGAATATCCTAATGTGGGTTCTCCCATACATTGCCATGTCTTCTTTGGTATTACATTGACTTCAAATCCTAGATCCAGTATGAAGTCTCCCATGTTGAAATCTCCAATGTTGGCATTCAGTCTGAATTCCCTACTAGTTCTTCTCCTTATATGTAGGTGATTGATAGTTTTTGGTTCTAGCTTTTCTTCTGTCTCAAGGCTACATTTTTCTAGTATGTTTTGCAAGATTTTCATAGATGATGGATCACTTAATACCTTTACACATGATTTCAAAAATCCTTTGATTGTACTTACTTGGCCCATGGAATGTATTTCGCTAGTATGATCCAATAGTGGAGGCATTTCATATTCAGGTGCTTCCTTGCTTTGTTACGCAGTTGAAGTCATCGCAATATCTTCCTTCTGAATGTCTTGTCGGGCTTGCTTAAATATCTCATTTTCCTTATGTGCGTCGAACTTCCTCTTTGGTTTGGATTTCTTTTTCACCCATTGATTTTGTGCTGGTGCTTGTCGAACAATGTCATCCCCTATTTTAGCTCCTCGACGAGTAACTATATTAATGTTGCATCCTTCATCCCTTGCTTCGACGGAAATCCTGAACATTCTGGTTGTTTTGGTTCCTCTTTTCTTGGATCTTTACTAGTAGTGTCGGGCATTCTTCTGTATCGTGGTCCGATGTGTGACAATACATAAATGTTGTTGGTGGAAGTGGACATTCCCTTGCATAATGTCCCGGTTGTTGAAAAATGTGACACACCACTGGTCCTCTACTTCGTCTGAAACCTCCTCTTGCTCGTCCTCCACCTCTGTAGCCTTCTCGATCTCCTCTCGGTGCATTATACAGAGGCGCCTGATTATACTGTGCGGTATTGTACTGAGGTTGTGTCGTGTTGTACTGCGGTTGTGTGTTATTATATGGTTTTTGCGCAGTATTATACTACTACTGCACAGTGTTGTATGGAGTTGGACCTTTATTAAACTGTGGCATGGCTTGCCTAGTCATTATTTTTGCCTCCACCCTATATGTGTTGAATGTCCTTTCTTGCATCAACTCCATAGCTATACAATCTTTGTCATCGTGGCCACCTGACTTGCAAAAGGTGCAATATGAGATCTTCAGTACTGTCTGGTATTTCTGCATCATCATGTAGTGATAAGGATCATTACCTGGTTTCTTGCAGATTTCGCGCCATAGTCCTCCTGTTGGTAGTAGATTTGGCATTTCTACTGCCATATACTGCACGAATGTTGGGCATTCCCTCTTGTGCTATCCTTCCTTCCTGCATGTGGTACACCAAACGGCTTCTCATTTATCCTTGTTCTTATTCGGGTTCCACTAAAACGTTAAGTTATTCAAGTCCTCCTTCAGTTCTTCGATAGCTGGGTCAGTCTGTTGATACTTATTTTCTTCCAGTTGTAAGGTTGCCTGCAGAGCTTATGCCTGCGTTTGGAACTTTTGTTGTCGCAAAGGGTATTTTAAGTGTGGTAACAGTGATTTGACAAATAAGTGTCTATGATGCATCTCGGTCATGAGATACTTTAACTTTCCCTTTAGTCGCTTGAATCTCTGATCAATATCCCATACGGATTCTCTTGGTTTCTGCCTTATTTCGATCATCTCATTCATGTATTGATCCTCTGAGCTTGGCTTCTGGAACTCATTTATCAGTAACTTCTTAATGTCTGCCAGTGTCCTTGTCATCCTAGTGGAACTATTTTCATCTAAACTCATGTATCAGTCTAGTGCGCAGTCTCTTAGCATAATAGCTAGCTGCGCAAGTTTGTTATCTTCATCAGTGATCTATTTTTCTTCCCAGATATTTTCACAAATGACCAAATGTTTCTCAGGATCTTCTATTGCTTCTCCTCAAAATTTGGGTAACCTGATGGTGGGATCGTGTCCTTCCATTTTAAATGTTGAACTACTACCCCCATGTGTTGTAGATACTTGACTAGTGTTTCCTGAAATGGCTCCTCCATTTGATGTCCCTTGTGTGGATGTACTTCCTCTTGTCTGACTGCTTATGAACTTCGGTTGTCTAAACATTGGTGTTATCTTTGGTGTATTAGTCTCACATGGGTTTATGGCATCCACACTGACATTAATATGGATAGGATTGTTGCCTTCTCTTCCTACTCTTGGACCTCTCGTCTTCCCCTCATATGTTGCGTACAGGATTTCCTCAATATTCTCCACATCCTGGAGATCCTCTACCTCTTCCTCATCACTTGCCAAGCCTTCCCTCATGGATATGGCTCTCTTCTTGGTGTTCACCTTGTATTGGTAGGGTACTCCGCTACGCGTCTTTCCAGCTATTTCCATGATCTGCTTGATCTAGTATTCATCCATCATGATTATGTCCAAGGGTTCCTCCTTATTTCCCTTATCCTTTCCTCCTTCCATTTCTCCTCTTTTTGTCAGTGCTTCCCCCCTTCCCCCATGCACGCACGGAAGTTTAGTTGTCTGAATCCATTGTCATTACACCTTTGTTATATATAAATATCTTAATCAAAGTATAGAGTGATAGAATGTACCTTCCTCTAGGTCACCGTAGAAACTCTTGCTCCATTGTGCTATACGACTTTGTTGTGTCTAATGCAAACTATGTGATAAAACCTACCAAAATACTATCAAGCCAAAAGTCTATTGCGCAGGTGAACTTGTTGTTCACCTGCTGAAGTTGCTCAATCTGTACTAGGGTCCACTCTATCTGTCAAATCCATTTCATTGTGTGGTTATCCTTCAACCTTAGTATCCACTCCTGTGATAAATGTGGAAAATCACAGAAAAAGACTTCGTGTAAATCAGTAAACACATATTTCTCAAGGTATTTGCGAGGTGTTAGTGTAGGGTTTCTATTGTCTTTTTGTGCAAACTCTATCTCCTTAGTTCTTAGCCAAGTTTTGATCTCTGCTTTTGTGGGATTCCATGGACTAAAAATTCCCTCCTAATGGCTCATTGGTCTCTTCCCTAACCTTTTCCTAATTCGCTCCTGACAGATCTTCAAGTTATCTCCTCTAATCAATCCTCTCTTGTTCCTACCAATGGAAAAAGAACCATTCTTTGGTTACTTCTCTCCTATATTGTCTGATTTTATTGACCTAGGGTTCATGTTTGTTCGGGTTTCCAACAAAGCCTCTAAAACTATCGGTCCTCCTGGTAAAAAAGAAGGCAATGTAGCACACGGAATGCGCTGCAAAGTCTCACCTGAGATAGATTTAATGGGTGGTTGTAATACTTAGGTGTTTACAGCCTAGGATTGAGTGTGAGATAAGCCAGCTAAATATTGAACCATTATTATGACTAGTCAATGAAACACACTATTATTTGCGACTTATGGAGTAAATCCATAGGCTTATTCCCTTAATATCGCAAAATCACTTAAACAAGCAATAGAATAAATCATTCATTCAACATAATAATAATTTCTTAAGACAATAGGATATGCAAACATTCATCACATAACATAGATGTTACCTTGGTTCACCCCCTCATGGGGCTACGTCCACAAAGATTTGGCTCTCAGCTCTTTTATTATATTATGTTTTCATCTACAACGTCGCGCACTTACAACTCTTCTCAGTCGGGTGAGATCTTATATGAGGGGGACTAGATCATACCAGGCTCCACAGCCTGTGATCTAACCCTCAATATCTACCCTCCATCATCCTATCTAGCTCAACAACTTATACAGAATAGGTCTTACATCAAAACATTACCTCTCACATCAACTCATGCATAACTACAATAACATAATAATACTCTGAAGCAAACTGAACAACACCAAAGCCAGCCCCCTATGATACCTATGTATTGCTATTTATATGCTTCTAGCTCCTTATCCATTTACAATGCATTACCAAAACCCTAACCCTAATATCGTTAGGTCTTCCTCCCATGCATGTGTGTTTTTCTTCCTTCCAGTTGTTGCCTTCTTTGCATGTGCACGTGATGTGCTTCCTTCCAGCTGTCGCTTTTCTCGTGCATGCTTTCTTTCCAAAAAATGCCATGATTTTCCACTTTGGCCTTTGGCCTACCTCTAGCAATACTTATGTCTAAAGAGAAACCATTGGAACAACTTGAAGTTTTAAAAGTTTCATGGGAAAGTGATTTTAGTGACTCAGTGGAATTTTCCAAAGATGAGGTAGAAAGGTGACTTGTCTGATACATAAATAAAAAATTTGATATCGAGGACACGTTGCACCAATTAAGTATTGATTTAAGAGAAATAGAGATTGAACTATTTGAAATTAAAACCAAGAATGAAATAATGGTAGTTCCAATGAGGGAGTACATAGAAGAATGGTTAACAAAATCATTGGTTAAGATCGTTGAGACAAATCAACATGAAGAAATTATAGTGGTTATGCCACCTTCAGCACAAGAACATCCATCTACAAAGGACACCTAGCAAGCAAGTAAATGGTTCAAAATAATTTCCATTGCATTAAGTCAAGAAGAAACCTTATTCTTAACCCTCCCATCTTTCTTCTTCAGTCATTTGTAATTTTTCCTTTCATGTTCCCAACAACTTGTGAAACCTAAGACTGACCCTTGACTACTTTCCTTTTATCTTCCAGGTCTCTATTTCACTTTATGGTCAGTGGGAGACCCATATCAATCATCTTTGAAGGACAAACGAGGTTTATTTTATTTGTAACTCAAGACATTACTGCTTTTTTATTTAAAGACATCTATTATTTTTCAGATTCCCAGAGAACTAGTTTGGGACAAAACATTATTGATTTCTCAAGACTTTGAATTTAAGTATGAGACTCCAAATGTGTGTCTATCAAAATATTTATTAGGTTTAATGAAATGATCATTTAGAGTTATTTTTTATATGTGATCCATACTTTATTTTCCCTTTTTTGAATATTGTGTTCTACTTTAATGAATGTTGTGATGGAAATGTCGTCTTATTTGATGCATACTTTTTTGGTTTATAAATCTTGTAACATGGTGTAAATACTTGCTTTATACAAGATACTTGGTCCTTTCTAGGGTATTATTTGCATGTGAACATTTATTTCAAGAATAAGCATGGTCCTTTCTTAGACATTTTTATGTTCTTGTATGTTGTCTGAAATAGAAGAGTACCACCTCTTTAAAAACAGGGGATTTATCTTCGTGAAGTTGACTTAAAGACTGTAAAAAGGTATTTTTGATAAACAAGGTTGTAACAGTAGATCAACATTATGTTCAAGTTAAAGAAATCCTACAACAAAATAATGTACAATAGAAATACAAGGATTAAAAACTAGAAGAGTATGGAATCCTCCTATTCTGAAACATTGTTTATGTTCCCAATTCTCAGGAATTGAGAAACTTGATTTTAAATGAGACACACAATGTTCCATATGCTAGACATCCAAGATACCAAAAAACTATTACAACTACAAGAGACCAATATTTTTCGCCTGATATGGAGAGATATGTCATTGATTATTTGGCTAGATGCATGGAATGTCAGAAGGTAAAGGTTGAGCATAGACATCTAGCGAGATTGTTGCAGCCATTAGCCATTATTGAATGGAAATGGGAAGTTTTTACTATCAATTTCATTACCAAATTTCCCAACGAATCAAGGAAACATGATTCCATCAAGGTAGTGGTGGAAAATCTTACAAAGGTTTCACATTTAATTCTGGTGAAAGTAAATCATAAGGCAGCCAATATTGCATAAAATTGTATGAAATAAATTACTAGGATACATGGTGTGCCTAAGAAAATTATTTCCAACCAAGATCCCAAGTTCACATCAAATTTTTGGAAAGGGTCATTTAAAGGATTTGGGACAAACCTGAATTTTAGTACAAAATATCACCCAAAGTCAGATGGGCAGACAGAAAGGATTGATCGGATAATTGAAGATATGTTGAGAATGTATGTAAAGGACAAGCCTTCTAGGTGGGAGAACTATATCCATTTTGTTGATTTTTCTTACAATAATGGGTATCAAGTGTTGTAACATCAAACTTTTTTTGTAATGTTCATTAAAAAAGTTTAGTGAATTTTAAACTGGTGTTAATTAGCAAGCTAATCTTAAATTTTCTTTTATTTTTTATATATAGTTTAAATCTTTAATATTTTTATAATATTAATTGTAAATAAATCAATATATTAGATTATAGTTCTATTAGTTATGGTTTTATATATTATGCATTGGTATATAATATTTAATCGTATTCATGTATGTTATTTAGGTTTTATAGTATTAAAACTAATAAAAAAAATATTTTGTTTGTTCACAGGAATATCGAATGGATCTGAAGCATTGATCAAAAGGGCAGAGAAATCAACGAATCTATATCAATTTTGGATTTTCTTGTCGAAGGAAAATTGAGCACTTAAAATCAATGACCTGGACTATTTGTGCATAGATCGACGGTTTATGTCTCATATTGAAATACTTCATTGAAGTCCCTTAACCTTATCTCTTCTAAAAATCCTTCATTGATGGATGATTGAGATTCATTCGCAACTCCATTGGGTGTGTGTAAGATCAATGGTCCAGAGTGATTTCGGAGTCGCATTTTCAGAGCTCCTTCAACTTTACATCTTTAGCCACTCTGAAAAGTTCTCACCAATGGACAACGTGGATTGTTTTCCATCTTCTTAGATAGACGATGGAGATTTGTTTTCGGAGTCCCACAGATTTGGTTAATCCAATGGAACACTCCGAAGGACGATCTATATCACTTCAAATAATCCTCTGACTAACAATACAGATTCAATCTCGGGGTCCTCCATTTCCATGATGCCACATCATTTTTCCAGTAGGACCAACCAACGGGTGACACGTGTCACACCTGGCTTCCACTTCAGCACTAGTATGAACATATGTTGACATGCCACGTGTCCTATATAACGTCATCAATGACCTTACATTTTATATGATGGATGCATATATAACCTACATTCCAAATTCCTTTGATGGCATATATGATGAATGATTGAGAGTAAGTCTCGGATCTTCTCCATCAGAGTCTTCATCTTCTCTATGACTCCGAGATGACCACTTCGATGAACGATGTGGATTGTCTTATGTCTACTCCAATGAACTGTATGGATTATTTCTTAATATTGTGTTCAAAATGAAATTCAAAATATGACCCTGAAATGATTATCCAGATGGGTGGCTTAGATTTATTCTCAGAATTTTTCATTACCCCAATGAATGGCCCAGATTTGATCTTGGATATTAAAGTAAAACTTATCAATGAAGCATTGTTTCAGTAAATTAACAACTTTCACATATTCAAAGGATGTCAACTAGTAAATATGGGTCCCACAGCTTAAAAGTAACATAGCATCAAGGTTCTGGAGCCTATCCACTTTGTATTCAAACTATTTATGAAAACCTTTGTTATATAAATCCAATTAAAACAAATTTTCCAGTGAATGTGGGATGGATAAAACCGAGATCAACGGTCACGATGGTATATCAGGGATGATCCAATAGATGCCTCTTTTCACGTTTGTTACAGTTTTTATTTGGATAATCATTCAACAGAATGAGGAAGTTTCACTTCAACAGTTGAAGAGATCCATGTATTATCTGATCGGATCGACATTTTTAGAATAGGAAGATATTCACAGGATCGAATAACAATTTTTGTTGTAATTTATGTGTATAAATATATATTCAAAGAGATTGTAAAGGAGCTTTTTGGGCTGCAAGAATATTGAATATTTTTAATAAAATTTTCATTTACAAAAGAAAGAGATTCCTAGTTTTCATTTCTTAATTTCATGTATTTCCTATTTCAAGTTTTCTTTGTTTCCATAAACTATTTTCTTCATATTAATTTGTCAGTGTTATAAGTGTTGCAATTTGGTACAACTTCCACTATTGTAAGTTTCAAAATGATTATTGAGGTACAGTCTTTCATTTGTTTCACTATGAGTAAAATAAGACCTGCACTTTGAAAATTTGTTTATAATTTCTAAGAAGTTTCGTAACACGAGAAAAATTTTCATGTTGTTTTTTCTATTGGACAAAGAGTAATATTTATCTTTATTGGGTACTTTGCTTTTTGTTTCAATTTTTTTCATCTTAATTTTACTTCCATATTTTGAATTTTGAATGAACTTAATTAATGAGATCATTCCTCTTTATTTATGGTAATTATTATTGAAATATTTTACTTAAAACTAGGGATTGAAAGATTTTATTGTCAATTAAATTATTTCTTTTACATGATTTGAAATTGTTCTTTGAGCCTAGAACAATCTCAGGAAAAACATCAAGAACCATTGAATGTGATCTCGTTTGAATCATTTTATGGAAGAAAATGAAACACACTAGTAAGCTAGGAAAACCCAGTAGGCAAAGTCGTGCTTGGGCCAGAATTGTTAAGGGAATAGATGGAAAAGATTAGGCAAAATTTCAAAATTTCATAAGACAGATAGAATATTTATTCCAATAAAATAATAACACGTAGATAATTCAAAGTGGGTGAGAATGTGTTTTTAAAAGTTAAAGCAAAGAGGATCTCATTGAAATTGGGAAGTTTCCCAAAGTTGGCAACGAGATAGTGTGGGCCTTTTGAGATCTTAGAAAAGATAGGACAAGTTTCATACATGTTAGCATTACCTACATCCATGAAAATTCATAACATATTCAATGTATCCTTATTAAAAATATATATGCATGATCCTAATCATGTGATTGTTTAGACCGTGATCCAAATGGAACACGAAGGGGACTTCTAGGTGGAACTAGTGCACATCCTCGACTGGAAAGTCAAAGTGCTCAAGAACAAATCCATGAACTTGGTAAAGTTTCAATGGACCTACTCTAGTCTTGAAGACACTACATGGCAGAACGAGGAATCCATGCGAGAAGGATACCCACAATGTTTTGCAAATTTTGAATAAAATTCAGTGTACATTTGTACATAAGCGAATGAAGAGTCCATTTCGGAAGCTAGAGTTCCTGGAATCACAACTATGATATTTCCTTTCCAATTGATGTGTAGGTTGAGGGAAAAATAGAGTTGTTGGTTGGAACTGTTGCACGAGTCATTAAAGTTGTAGAATTATCAAGTATTTTGATGTAATATTTATATATGTAAATGTGTAACTTGTAGGGTGATGTGCACTGAGGTCATTGCAGTTTGTAGGGGGAGGGGAATGTAACAACCCCATTTTCAAACCCCAAACTAGTGATGTATATTTTAAATGTGATGTATGGCTAAGGGTCAAGCGATGTATATTGTAAATGTGATGTATGGTCGAGGGCCAAGCAATGTAATATGTCAATAATGTATATTGAATATAATAAATAAAATGTATTTCTTATTGAAAATGGACATGGAAAGAAATTTGGGGGATTAGTTTCCACAAGAGAGAGAAGGGGTCCAAGGGGGAGAGTTTACCCATGTCTATTAAACTCAAACCATTTTCTTTCTAAATTATCCTTACTATGAACCTTCTATTTTCTGATTGAGTGTTCCCAAATCCAATCATTGAATTCATGTAAGAGGGTGGGTGTGAGAAGTCACATTCCACAGTTATTGAGAGCATGGGGGGCTAAGTAAAAGCATATTTGGGAAGAGTGTAAGTCAAACAATCAAGAGAAAGAGAGGAATTTGTATGGGTAGAGGAGGAAAATTGGCCATTCATTTTTTTTGCATGCATAATAGTTTTTATATGGATATTTTTGGACGACAAGAGGGTTCTGAGTGTTGAATATTGAAGGCAACCATAGTGGGCATGTATGGTAGTTGTTTGGAGATGTAATTTCATGGGAAGAGAGGTTGTGAGCCTGTAGAAATATTTTGTTTGAAATTTTTCAAGAGAATCAAGTGCTTTGTTGTTGTGTGAATTCATGTTGTAGTTGTAGAATTCTTGAGGTCCCAACAAAGATATTTCTTTTCCAACCTGTGGAAGCCTTGGAGGGGAGTGGGAAGGCTTGAGGGACTAAGAGCAGTGAAGGGGGATCCCATCCCTGGGTTATGGAGGTTGTGGGGAAGAGTTGGTAGACACAAATTAGTTGTGGGGATTGACTATTGAGAGGGGGACGTTAGCTAGCCTTAGGGACCACCATCTCTTATGGAATCATATCTCTAGCTCATGGGTGACTTTTTGCTGAGAACATGAAAAATAATCCTATGGTTGGGAGAAATGTCTGTCCTCTACAGTGGGTTGCATATTTCATAAGATAAGCATTCATTTATGTTAACTACTGATATAGATGTTATGCATTTTACTCTAAGATATTTTGGGTTATTGTTTCATGTTGTGAGTAGATTGATGCATGAAAATATCTAGTAATGTTGTTGAATGTGTTTAGTTTTCACTGTGCACATTTAAGTACTTGCATTTACATTTTTAATTAGCATGGACCATTGTATAAGCTTGAATGTCACGTTGTGTATGTTATTTTTGCATTTAGAATTGGTATCATAATTTTTTTTTAATTAGTCATTTTTAGGAGTGGTGTAACCCATCTTGGGGATGGGTTTGTTACAATCTTGGCTTACCTTTGGAAGAGACTAGTAGAAGGCTTTGATCATGATAATTTTTCTCCAAAGAAACCCTTAGTTTTCTCCACAAGTTTTGACATAGGCTACTTAGGGTGGTTTAGAGCCTGTCATATTGGTTCCCCTTATCTAGTAGCCTAGATCCTTGATGAGAGACTGATTTGGAATGAGATCAAGGTGGGAGGAAGCTAGGATGGCATGAAAAAATCACCTATAGTGCTAGCATGTGTATTAGTTTTTGTAAACTCTTTCGTATAAAATTATTTATTTTACTATAAGGTAAAGCACCAACACAAGGGAAGCTTGTTTAAAGTGATATCCAGGAGGCCCCTGAATCATGCTTATTAGGGAAGGTAATGCATTTTCTATGATCAATGTCAATTTGGGACATTGATGGCCAAACTGGGATGAGAATACCATGAAGACTCATTTTGCATCCTTTGTAAGGAACTTCCATTTTTCATTGGAGAAAATGTTTATGATTGTGTGACCAACTTTGATAGATTGTTTATACTTTGAAACATGCATGAAGTGGATGAAAAGAAAATTCTATTATATTGTTCAAAAAAACATTCCAATGGAGAACCCTCCAATGGTTTGTTTATTTATCTCCTGATGTCACTAAAAGATGGGACAATTGAGAGACCTCTTTCGTTCATGAATTTCAAATTTGCCTCGTGATTCCATTAGAGACCTATGAAAATCACAACAATTTTGTGGAAGAGTTTAATACCATTACATTAAAAATGGACTAATAAGTAAGAATATAGACTAATAAATTGTGAATCAATATTTTAAAAGTGTGAATATCGATGTTTCTAAAGTGCAGATTCAGATGAAAGTGGATATTGGTTTTCAAAAGTGTGAGTTTTGAATAATTTTTATTTTGAAAGTATGAATTTTAATTCCAAAAGTGAAAATTTTGATTTCAAAAGCATGAATTTTGAACCAAAAGTATCAATTTAGATTCTGAAATTGTGAATTTCAATTCCAAAATGTCAATTTCAAATCATTACACTTTGTATTTTGATTTTAGTATTTTGAATTGATTTGCTAATGTCTATATTTATAAATACAAGAGTAATATACAACATTTCTTTTCTATGTGCATGCATAATAGATCACTATGACAAACATTTCTAAATATATCAAGATTGAAGTGATGTAACAAAATAAAATAAAATAAAGTGATGAAATCATTGCATTGCAGACTTGTAATTTTTCATAAAATGTATTTAAGGAAGAAAGTACAATAGTGTTCCATATAAACAAAATGGCGACTGTGATTTAGTCCTTTTTACCAACTTCTTCAACTAAATTTCAAACATTATAGCTTTTTTATTGTGGAAACTTTATTCAAAAGCCCACATCATAGGCCATGAGAGAAGAGAGCAATTGAACTTCAAATATTTTGCCTCAAGCAATAGTTATTAATTAAAATTGAATACTAATTTTTGAGTTCTTACATGATACAATTCATTAAAAAATGAAAAATGTGGAAGTTCTTGATTCAAATAAAGTCTCATTCATTGACAACACAATCACTCTCTTTATTCTTCTCAACTTGTTCTTGTTGTGCAATTGCTTCAAGCCCCTTCCTAATTTGTTTTATTCTCTTCCTTCCATCCTGCCTTTGGTGATGATTCCCATATGTTTATATTCACATTTATGGACACCGTTCCCTTTGTTATAACAACCCACTATCTAGTTATCTTTTAAATAAAATTGTAAACATTTTTCTTTTGATGTAACTATGGGATTCCACCAACAAACCATTATTGTCTATGTATCAATAGATATATTTGAATCTGAATAGGACTTTCCCTCTACCCTAACCAACCATATTTCTCAAAGTGGGTCTTATGAATGTATTATGAGCATTTTTCCCTCAACAACATCTTCTCTTCGAGAGAATTCATCTCCACGATTGTTACAAATAGGTCCAATGTAGCGATCTTTAATCATGTGCACATTATCCCTCAAGTAGGATCTCATAAATTTATGATTGGATTCTATATCACTATTGTTTCTTATTTATGACACTATGGATGACTACAAATTATTTCTTGATTACCCAATTCTCACAAAGGGTGTGTCCAAATCTTTTCATATATTCTCCAAATAAGTTACCTTGGATACCAATATTATTCCCTCCCTTGTCAATCTCTTTCTTCTAGAATGAAATGTATGTGTATATTCCTTTATTTATTTCTTCCATATGATAAGGTATATTTACCTATAAATTTGATAATTGAGGTTACCCCTTAGTTGAGTCTATATGACCATAGGGAAAATGACACGCATTAAAAGGAGGTGATCAATTTTCATCCCAAACTAAGGCTTTATGTTGCATAACTAGTGTTCCACCAACAAGATGGAATTTGAAGTATTGGAATTATTTCATATCATTGTCACCTGAAAATACCCCCTATTGAATTTTTTTAACTTAAAGGTCTTTTGCATAAATTCATCAAGATTAATCCTCAGTTTCCCCTTCCACAATAATTTATGCAATTTTCTTCCTGTCCAAAGTGCTCAAGGCCCCTTTGAGAAAACCTCATCAATATCACTAGCATTAATTTTTCCATTTTTGTTGGTGTCCCTGTGAATCAATAGTGATATTCCAACAAAAATCCAAGAGAAACCATTTTTGAAAGGCCATATATGAAGGGCATACATTTGAGGAAAATAAAAATCAATACATATCATTATCCTCAGAAAACTAGATCAATGGTTTAGGATTTCCTACAGGGAGTCAATGAAGGGAGGGATGTAATACCCATGTTTCCCCCAATTTGTAAATATAACTATAACTGGAAAAGAGACTATGGTAGACTAGATATGTGTGAATGGAGATAAACCCCCCACCAAACCAATACCTTACTGGATTTAATGACTCAGAATCAGAACATTCCTCTAACCCAGAAATGAATTACTAGTCATATTGGTAGTTGGAAGAGTCCTCCTCAAGAGTTAATGAGGAGATGGGGTAGAGTACCCATTTTCTAGACTTCCATACCTAACCACGAGTCGGGGATTCAGACCCATGCAACCTTGTTGAGGAAGGAAATAAAATAGGCGATTCATGGGCAGAGGCAAATATGCATGAGAGAGCGGAGTCGAAAGACTAATATCGAGAAAAGAAAAGAGCACTTGTAGCTCTCTGGTTCGAGGAAGCACTGAGAAATAAGATCGTTTTGGGTGCAAGACATTGTTGGCATGGTTTTCATTCCAAGCTGAGAAATGGAGCTGACGAGTGACTATGTAAGTACTCATGTAAACCTCCTTTCTTGGTACAGAGAAAACCAGTTGCCAAGATCTCGTGGGAGGAGGAGAGTAACCTCCATCCCCAATTGTCGTTGAGCAAGAAGAAAGAGTCTCTCTCAAATAATCATGGTCTAGCTTATGGGTGTCCAGCAGTAAATTCATTTGGGAGTGGTTGTTCCTATGCTTGGGTGGAAATAGGAACCCATTTCAACAGTCGCTTCATGAGCTCTGGTTTTCTAATAAGTATTTTCATACTTTGTGTGTTGAAATGGAAATGGTGATTGAATACATATATGTTTATGACTGAGTTTTGTGTTGAATGATTAAGGTAGAAATATGTATTTATTTTCTATGAACCCATGCTTTGAGTGGCCTTTTGTTTACCTCATATTCACGGCTATAGAGTTTGGGATGTGATTCCACAAGAGAGTCAGGGTAGGACTAATTGGAATGCCTAAGTCTTGTCGACCTCTAGAATCTACCTTCACGGGAATACCAAGTTCAAACCCTGTGGAAGGAGGGTGCCTACTTCAAACCCTTCACCTGTGTGACCAAGGACTCATTCCAATCTCCTTAACCCATTTATGGATAAAATAATTAGTGTAGAGCCCACGATATTTTTTGAAGGACCCATGTGACCAAGGTCCGGGAACCCTACACTAGGCCTGAAAGGAGATGAGCCTTTCTGGCTTATGAACTCCATGAGTTTGAAGCTCCATAGTATTTTCAACCTTACCATTTGTAAATCAGCCAAAGGCAACTGATGGTTATGGTTACCCATAAGATTGATCGGTGCCTGGTACTCTCCCTAACCATGGCAGATAGACCTACCCCACCATTAAAACTTGATCCATTTACCCCTCTCTAAGTAACACAAGCCACCGATTCGAGGGTATTCGGAAGTCCCCTTGGTAGTTGGATTTACACCGAGGAAAGTTCGGGGAAGTCCTACTTCAGGAGGACAGAGATGTTATAGCATAAAACTCCTTGAACCTGAAGTTATGAAGTGTTGAGAGTCATGGATCGAGGGATTCCGTTAAGATCTCCTCTTAATTGTTTTATCAACCAGTGGAGGGACCCACATACGGTACTTTGGAGGATTCCTTATTCAAGAGAGTGGAGAGGCCATAATTCCTAAACCCCCAAAGGTCGAAGTTGCAAAGTGACGAGGACCATAGATCTAGGGACCCTTCAGGATATCCCCTGACCATTAGATCTAGACTATTGTCAGCCAGACACTGACCATTATGGGAGAAAGGAGGAAGTCACACCATGGATCCCCTGAACATTGAATTTATGAAGCAACAAAGGTCGTCGATCCAGGGGTTACGTGGACAACCTTGACCGTGACAACAAGGGGCTTGGAAGGCTACCAGTTCGGGGTGATGTGGCATGATGACATCAACCTGGGTGACGTGGACCCATGTTTTATGTGCCACGTGTCACCTCAATTCATGTGGTTCACAGATCCTATGTTCCCATTAAAACGTGGCACGTGTCACCCACTGTAGGAGCCATGTGTCATATCTACCTTTTCGCGTGTCATACCTGCACTTACCTGCTTGGTCCATTTGGTGGGAGGAGTATGCATAACCCACTTGTAATTTCCTACACGTCTAGTGCATCACCATGTGCGAGGGTCGACCCTTCGGGAGTCTAGGACTTTGGGACTCTGGAGGTTTGGAATGCAGTGTCGAAGGTAAGCTGAAAGGCCCAAAGTTTGGAGCCACATGGTGATATTTTGGGCTCCTTCGGGAGTTTGATCATTCGAGACTCCTGAGGACATGCATGCAGAAAGGAAAAGGGGTGTTCAACGCCGAACATAGAATTTCCCTCTAGCATGTGTGTTAGATGAGGATCAAGCTTTGTCGTTGGATTGGACTGTGGATGGACCTTCCCTGTGGGAGGTAGGAATCTAGAGATGGTACGAAAAAGTTGGACCCATGTGGGTTCCACGTGGCCCTCAACTAATAAATCTACGGGTGCCATGTGGCCCATAAATTGCAAACCATATGTCGGATTAGATCCTGGTAGTAGTCGTTAGAAATATAAGGGTGAGTAGAAGAGGATGAATACCTTGGGCAAGGGATTCGAGATGATTAGGGTAAGAAAAATTTTGATGCCCCATCCCTAGAAAGGATATTTAGGGGTTGGTTGTGTTACAAATTGGTATCAGAGCATGGTTACAAAACTTGGCCTACTTGGGCTCATGAAAGAGTCCCTTAAAAATATTAATTAGAGAAATTTTAGGGGTGACACCCTATCTTACCCCATTATTAAGAAGATTAATTAAACCTCTACTGAAGGGAGGAATAAAAAATTTATGTTGTTGGATATGTTTTGAAAAATTTGAACTGTGTTGTTTATAAAACTAGTAGATCATTAACTAATAGAGAATTTTTTATCATCACTTAAACAGTCAGTGGACCACAGGAAAACTACAGCATAAAGGATGGTGACACCCCATGAATTGGGGGGAATCTCCCACAATAGAGAAGAAGAATATAATGAAAGGAGGGTGGTGGAAACCCCTCCGGACTTGGTTGATAATGTAAGAAGCCTCATGGAAGAATTACAAAGTTGTAAGGATGAAAATGAAAGTCTAATAAAAGAGAAAGAAAAGAAAACTAAAATTAATGTAGTTCTACTACAGAGCTTATCAAATATACAAAGGAAGTTGCAGCATGGACCAACAGCCAGTCATGTGGACAGACATCATACGAAGAAAACCCAGATTCCACCTGAGATATGAAAGAATGGCACCAAAAGTGGCCACATAAGGAAAAGAACCTCAAAGAAGGCCCAACATGGAGCCAAGAGACACTCATCGGAAGAATCCTCTGGTGAGGAAACTGACAACTCCAAGGAATATTCTAGTAGCAAAACTAGTTTTCATTCCCAAAGGAAAAGAAAGAAGAGGAAACATTCCAAGAGCCATGACCCTGAAGAGTTCAAGAAATCCAAACCACCCACTTTTGATGGAGAAATTAAGAAGGGGGAAGAAGCATAAGTTTGGATGCTTGTGTAATATTCCAGATATAAAAAGTATGAAGAACAAAAATAAAATGCTAGAAATTGTAGATAAACAACAATATAACCAGAACAACACCACAATAACACCAAAATGATATTAGAATAACACTAGAATGAGCACTTCGATTACTGAGAGCAATGTTCACTTGCCTCTTCGAGGGGGGAACCTCCAGTTGAGTAGAGCTCTATTACAATAATATCCAAGACAACAGTTCTCATACCCTCGACTCCTATTTATACTAAATATGTCTATCAAAAGAACCATCTAGAGGAAGATCCTTCTAGAAGCGGAAGCTTATATTAGGTCTTCTTACATTCAACGTATTCTTCCTTATTGTTAGGCCTTATTAATATTGAACTTTATTACATCAGAATATATTATTCTACCTACATGAGGGGTTATATCCCTAACATGTCCTCCCCCTTAAAAACAGCCTTGTCCTCAAGGCTTGAGATGTGGAAATTGTTGCAGAATGGTAGTTAGTTCCCAAGTGGCATCTGTTGGGGTTGTATCTTTCCACTGGACTAACACTTCCTTGATGGTTCGTTGATGCAGGTGATGCTCACGCTGATCTAAAACTGCTTCTGGTTGTAGCCAAATGGAGTCTTCTTCATCCAACTTGGGAAGGTTGGTTTAAGTTTGGAACTTAGTTCCAATCACCTTCTTTAAGAAGGAAACATGAAAAACGGGATGTAGCTTAGAATGACTGGGAAAATCTAAATGATAGGATACATGTCCCACACACTTGAGAATGGTATAAGGACCATAAAATTTAGGCGCCAGTTTTTCACAATGGTCATCCTTGAGGGAATTTTTCTTGTAAGGTTGTAGTCGAAGAAACACATGATCCCCTTCTGCAAATTGACATTTAGAGTGACCTTGATCTACTTGTTTCTTCATGCAATTCTGGGCCATGACCAAATTATCTTTGAGGGTACAGATAATATCCTCTCGAACTGTAAGCGTTTGATCCTGTTAGAATATAGAAGATGGTGTGCTCGTTTTACCATTGACGATACCTTCATCACCCAACCATAGGCCAAATACACCCTCCGAGCACCTTAACCTTGACTAAGAATTATTCCGGAAGAAAACACTAGGCTAGATAGCCAAACAAGGTGTAGCGCATCTTCCTCCAAGGATAGCGCACCAACAATAGTTGATCAGATAGTCAAAATCCTAGCCAAGAGAAAGTTCAAGCCAATATTGAAACTGCTAGTTGCAGCAGCTTCCCCTGTAGCTCTCCTCCACACGTACGCACCAAACTGGGAATTGCAGTGTGCACCACTTGTTGTCTGCAATTCTAAGATGTTGTCAAATGAGAACTGGCGCCCTGTATTTATACTGGTTTTACCATATTTGTTGGGGCCGACTTTTCCTTCTGGATATGTGTATGTTCAGTATATTATTATTATTTCTGGACGACTTCTTCTCTTGGAGGCTAATAACCTAATATAAATTATCTTCTTGAGACGACAAGACTTCTAGGGTTATTACCCAACTCATTAGGGTTTTATCTTGCTTTCCGAAGTCTCCTATTCTCGTAAGGTTCACACGTGGAGGTAAATACCTCCCGCATCTACCATAATATTAACACTCCCTCCTAGCTAGGGAGGTATTACAGGTAATAGACTTGAGCACAAAACATACCATTTACCCAGTAGCATCAATATAGTCATCTAGACTATTTCATGACTAGATCATGAGAATCACCATCACCATCAGCTGCATCATCTCTCGAAACCATACTTCATATGAGTAATTAGACATGATGATGGATAAGTCACTCAAACCATATAGTGATACAAGAGCCACTCTTATCATCTAGAGGAGTAAATGCTCTGAACCAATTTTCGTCTGAAAAATATTTGTTCATCATTCGTCTGGATGGTGATTATTTCCAATAAACTGTTGATAGTCTTCAAGGCAGTTAGAACAAAAATAGAACACAACTGTGTCTATCCATAGTAGTACATAACTACAATCCAATGGTTCACTACCACACCAAGTAACACACAAGTACTTGATCAGCAATGTATAGTCACGAACAATGGAACATATCCACCACAGTAGTCTTCATCTACTGTCATACAGTCTTCATAACAAACATATAATAGCAACCTGCATAGAAACAATGTTATGATATAAACGGAATCATCTGGGCCAATATTTCACTCACATCTGTGAGCTATGAAAGAATATCTGCCTCATGAACAGTGGGACATATCCACCACAGTAGTCTATATCTATTGTCTTCATAACAAACATCTAATAGAAATCTCCATAGAAACAATGTTATGATATAAATTGAATTATCTGGGCCAATCTTTCACTCACGTCTGTGAGATATGAAAGAATATCTGCCTCAAAATAGTGGAACATATCCACCACAGTAGTATATCTCTATTGTCTGGGGACAGGCAGTCTCCATAACAATCATCTGATGCCATCCTGCACATAAACTATTGTTAAAAATAAATTGAATCATCTGGGCCAATATTTCACTTCACGTTTGTGATATTTGAAAGAATATTTTCCCTCAATAGCAATGGGTTATCTGCCCTATTCTTCTTAAACAAGGAAGAAGGATTTTTTATGATTTCTGAGCATGGACCATTCCTCACCCTGGGCCATTATTCCTACACTAATCAAAGTGCACCCTGGATAGAATGTATAAACCCTAAGGAATGTCTGAGTCTGGACCATTCCTCACCCTGACCCATTCCTCCTACACTAATCAAAGTGCGCCCTGGAGAGAATGTATAAACCCTAAGGAATGTCTGTCCCTGATTGTTGAGCCTGGACCATTCCCCACCCTGGGCCATTCCTCCTACACTAATCAAAGTTCACCCTATATAGAATGTATAAACCCTAAGGAACGATTGTCTGGACCATTTCCTCTGTTAACCACAAGAGGAAAATATTGTCCTGCATCAACCTCCAAAACGGACCATTCCTCATGTTAACCACAATGAGAAATCGTTGTCCAGTGAGGTGAGCCAGTATTCTTGAGTAACCCTCAAGAAGAGAGATTTCCCTAGACCACTCCCCATGTTAACCACAATGGGAAGTCGTTGTCTATGATACATCAGCAATCAGACTACTTCCTACGTTAACCACAATAGGAAGTGACTGTCCATCAGAAGTCTCAATCCACTTTCCGAATAGGAAAGCATCTGTCCAAGATGGACTATTATTCAAATTTAAAGATGAATGTCTTCAATAATGTTTTCAGTGCTCCCTCCTAACTCAGAGAGTCATTTCTTCCTTTTTCAATAATAAGGAAGTTGTTTCTATGAGCTCTAGCTTGAGTATGCAAACTCTTTCATCTTGGATAGAAGCTTTACCAAAATGTCTGCTTATCTGCTCATCTGTGGAGATATGTATTGGAGAATCATTTTCTCCTTTCTGGACTTCATCATGGATAATGTAATGCTTGATTTCAAATGTACTTTAGTCTGGAACATTGTGAAGGCTTCGTGTAGATCTGAACAATAGAGTATATCATAGTTGGAAAACTGGAACATATCTATGTGGCACTTCTTCTGTCATCATGAGATCTAATCTATTGAGTAGTCATCTTTATAGGAAATCTTTACCACACTTCTGTTGTGCACTTGGAGGTTCTTCACCAAGTTATCTTCTTCTTATCTTCATACAGGAGTCTCTTTCTGGTATGCCTCAAAGTCTTGAGATTTCTCTTCATGCGCTCTTTATTCAATTTCTCTAGAGAACATTATTTGCATTCATATGATGTAGAATTCCGATGCATTGATGTTGTGGATGATATAATGACTCATGTAGGGATAAGTCTGGTTTACTGGAAAAATTAATCATCATAATATTCTCCCTCCATCTAGGAGAACCTCTGGTTCTAGATCTCACAACACTTTTCTTTATCACGACTTTCAGTTCTTCTGCTTGATTGCTTTTAGTGAGTTCATATTAGACTGGTAATCTTGTAATTCTTGATACAATGACCGGTTGTTCTGGTTTCTCTTACTTTCTTGGAATCTTCATGTTCTTCTTCATGTTTTTATTTAGCTCTTGGGTCCATGGAGTTTCTTATAGATTCCTTGCCCTAAATATTCCACTTCTTTCTTTCATCATAGGATCATGGATCTAGATGAGCAACCAAGAATGCTTTAAGGCTTCTCTTCGAAGAAGTCTTCTTTTGCGGTTGAACTGAACACGTACTATCTTTCATGGCTGCTACCATGGATATATATAATTCATAATATTCAATGGGTCATAGGATTATCTCCCTCCTAATCCTTGCTTCATGTAAGAGTGCATATAATCGGCTCCCTCCATCTAATGGAGTCCATGCTTCCATCTGCATCCTTATTGTCTTCTGTAATATATAATTGGATTTCTTATCTAATAGAGTCCACGCTTTCGTCTTGTTGTCTTTTACAAAACATCATAAGTATTTTTCTAATTTCCTTTCGATTGCTAACTTCTTTCTGTCTTTACTTCTTCTAAGTCTCTTCATGATTGATTCGGCTTAATAGATTCGACATGATTTGTATTTCATCCTTTCATGTGTATTACCTAATAATATCCATTTTCATCTTGTTTGTTTTTCCCTACGTATAGTTCTTCTTGGAACACATTATCTTCCAAGAGATAGATATACAAGATATGTACAGAGATGATGCAAACAAGATATGTACAAGAAATAAGAAGAGTGTTGTTACATTTTTAGAAGAAGAAGTCTCTTCCATCCTGCTTAGTCTTCTTTGTAGGTTCCTTTTCTTCAGAAATCGATGCTTCGTGTTTCTCCTTCCTTTTATTTAGCTCGGGACACTGATTCTTGTAGTGACCATACTTTTGATAGTTGAAGCATTGTACTTTTGAAATGTATTTCTCTTGATTTGGCTTCCTCCTTGAACCAAACTTCTTTTTGTTCCTAAAGTTCTTGAATCTTGTTGTGAAGGCTTGATCATCGTACTTCTTTTGGGGTTTCTCTTTTGCATTGATCCTTGATTCTTATTGAGCACAGCAAGTCCAAAGTTCTTCAAATGTTGGGTATTTTATGAGGATTCAAGTGGTATTTTATGTAATCCACTATGATAGTCATGTTTTTATAGTGGATTTTTCATGAGTATCATAGAAGATATTATAGTGAATTCATGTTTTTATAGTGGATTCTTCATGAGTATCATAGAAGAGATTTGTTAGGGCATCGTACAACTTCTTCGATGAGTCAAGATGGGAGATGTAGGGTATAAAGTGGTATTTTATGGAATCCACTATGATACTCATGGAATTTATGTCAACATCTTTGAACTTCTCCATAGCTGCAACGTTTTGCGATTCTTTCTCTTCTCCTTCTTCAAACTCTAGCTTCACGATATTTCCTTTCATGATATCCAGTACTTTATTCTTGGAAGGGATGAGTTCAATCCTTGTCTTCCATGCTATGAAGTTAGAGGCTCCATCTAACTTGTTCTCAGACTTCATAGAGTTAGTCATGGCTTGCTTGACTTGGTCAAACCCTAGATTTTACTAGAAATTCAAACTTCACGTCTTGGCATTCTAAGAGTGCCAGGAGATGCGCTAGGCTAGGGTGCACTGATCTGTCTGAAAATTAGGTTAATCCATTCACTTAATGTGCCTCAACAAGAGGATTAGGGTTTTTGCAACTGCTCCTACTAGTAACCCTAGCGGTAGTGTCCTGGAAGTTGCTTCTGCTATTAACCCTAGCAGCAGTTCCTCAGCGAGCTCAATATCCTAGCGGCTATGTTTCCTTCCAGCATTTAGACTGAATGAAGGAGGTGTGAGCCCATAACCTGTTAGAATATAGAATATGGTGTGCTCGTTTTACCATTGAAGATACCTTCGTCACCCAACCATAGGCCGAAGCCACCCTCCGAGCACCTTAACCTTGACTGAGAATTACTCCGGAAGCAAACCCTAGGATAGATAGCCAAACAAGGTGTAGTGCATATTCCTCCAAGGATAGCACACCAACAATAGTTGATCAGATAGTCCAAACCCTAGCCAAGAGATAGTTCAAGCCAATACTAAAACTGCTAGCTACAACAGCTGCACCTGCAGGCTCTCCTCCACACGTGCGCACCAAACTGGGAATTGTAGTGTGCACCACTTGTTGTCTGTAATTATGACCTGTTGTCAAATGAGAACTGGTGCCCTATATTTATACTGGTTCTGCTAGATTTGTTGGGGCCGACTTATCCTTCTGGATATGTGTATGTTCAGTATGTTATTATTATTTCCGGCTGACTTCTTCTCTTGGAGGCTAATAACCTAATATAAACTATCTTCTTGAGACAAAAAGACTTCTAGGGTTATTAGCCAATTCATTAGGGTTTTCTCTTGCTTTCCAGAGCCTCCTATTCTCGTCAGGTTCACATGTGGAGGTAAATACCTCCCGTAGCTACCATAATATTAACAAATCCACTGCCTGGACCATCGAGACACCCGATAAATATGAGAGAATTGAAGGTGGATTTTTTCCATATACTACTTCAAAAGGAGTCATGTGAGTAGTTGTATGGTATGAAGTGTTGTACCACCATTCAGCTAGTGGCAACCATTGAGCCCACTAATTTTGATTTTTCGATGCAAAACACCTCAAATATGTTTCCAAACACTTGTTGAAAACTTCATTCTGACCATCAGTCTGGGGATGATAAGTTGTGTTGAGATGCAATTGGGTGCCTTGTATCTTGAAAAGTTCTTGCCAAAAGTTGTTCGTGAAAGTTGGGTTGCAATCAGAAACAATAGAATGTGGCATGCCATGAAGCTTGAAGACCTGATCCATGAAAATTTGGGCCACAGTGGATGTTGTAAATGGGTATTGAAGAGCACAGAAATAAGCATACTTGTAAAGGACATAAATGACCACCATCATGACCGATTTATTGTCTAATTTAGGTAAGCCTACAATAAAATCCATAGAGATATCTCACCAAATAGTCGGTGGAATCGGAAGTGGTTGTAGTGTGCTAGGATATTTGATTGTTTCTCCCTTGTGGCATTAACACACATCACATTCAGCCACAAAATTACGAACGTCCTATTTCATACCCTCCCAGAAGAAAGAACGTTTGAACCTATCATAGTTTTTGGTAAACCCTAAGTGCCCAGTTGTGGGTGTAGCATGAAGCTCAGAAAGTATGGTGGATTTAAGTTTTGATTGTTTACTTAAATATAAATGGCCTTTGTATCGAAGATCGTCATGGAGCCAAGAGTACCCTAGGGATACTAGAGAATTGGAATGCAATGATTGTATCATATGCGAACTTTTGGGATTGTGTAGCCATTCCTGGCGAACGGCTTAGAGCCAATCTAGTATAATGAAGGAGAGAGAAAAAAGGGACCCTTCATCTTCATATTTTTAGGAAAGTGCATCCACAACCACATTGTCTTTTCCTTTCTTGTAAATGATATCATAATCATATCCAAAGAGCTTAGTCACCCATTTTTGTTGCTCTAGGGAGAAAATGTGTTGTTCCATAAAATACTTGAGGCTTTGATGATCGGTCTTAATTTGGAAGTGTTGGCCCAATAGATAAGGGAACCAAAGATCAATGGCATGCAGAATAGACAACATTTCCTTTTCATCGATTGATTTGCCCAAATTTTGTTCAGATAGTTGTTTGTTGGTAAAGGTCAAAGGGCGACCCTCTTGCATAAGGACAGCGCCAATTCCTTTTCCTGAAGCATCACATTCCAGGACAAAGGTATTTGTGAAATCAAGAAGTGCCAGGACTGGAGTGGTGCACGTGGCCATATTCAAGATTTGAAAATCCTGAGAAGTTGCTGGAGTCCAGGTGAAAGAATTATTTTTAAGGAGTGCAGTGAGAGGGGCCACAATCTTTCCATATTTCTTAAAAAACTTGCGATAATAACTTGTTAAGCCTAGAAATCCATGCAATATTTTGAGAGTCTTTGGGTGAGGCCAGTCTTTCATAGCTTCAATATTTTTAGGATCCACCCTGACACCATGCTTGCCAACGGGATGACCCAAGTATTCGACTTCTAAGGCGCCAAAAGCACATTTAGATTTTTTCAGGAAAACTTGGTGTTGAGAGAGTAGATGGAGAACTCTATCCACATGAGAAAGATGGTCTATCCAGGTTTTTCTATATATGAGGATATCACCAAAGAAAACTTAGACAAAATGACGGAGAAAAGAATGGAAGACATTATTCATGAGGCTTTGAAAAGTGGAGGGAGAATTACACAAACCAAAGGGCATGACCAAAAACTCATAGTGGCCCTCATGAGTTCTAAAGTCACTCTTAGAAATGTCTACCTCTTTCATACATATCTGGTGGTATCCAGAATGAAGATCAAGTTTAGTAAAGAACTGGGCACCACTCAATTCATCCAAGAGGTCGTCAATGACAGGAATGGGAAATTTGTATTTAATGGTGAGTTTGTTGAGGGCATGTAAATCAGAACACATGCACCAAGAACCTTATTTCTTCGTGACCATGACCACAGGAGAAGAGTAGGGGCTCATACTAGGGTGGATAACACCTACGTTAAGCAGTTCATGAACCATTTTCTCAATTTCATTTTTTTGGGAAAAGGGGTGACAATAGGGACGGATATTGGGAGGAAGGATTCTTGGGACAAGAGGAATGGAATGATCATGAACACCATGGGAAGGAGGGAGTCCCTGGGGAGTGGAAAAAACCACTTGATGTTTAGAGAGGATGGATTGGAGGTCATGTGGCACAGAGGGTGTCTCAATTGCTTGTATGGCATGGAGTTGGGCAATAACGCTCGAATGACCCTTTTTTAGCATCTTTTCCATGTGATGGGAACTAATGATCTCAGGGTAACTGACGGTGATTCCTTGGAACTTATATTATTGGCCTTCCAGGTCGAATTGCATGGTTAATTCCTTAAAATCCATAATAATGGGACCCAAAGTCCTTAGCCAGTCTGCACCCAACATAATGTCACAACCACCCATGTCGATAGAAAACATATGATATTTCAGGTGGTAGTCACCAATTTGGAGACGCACATTTTCACAATGCCCTCCACTTTTCATGGACCCGCCATTGGAAATCATGATTTGGAAATTATTGACTACACGGATATAGCAATTAGTTTCTTGGGCAATGCGGCGATGAATAAAATTATGGGTTCTTCCACTATCAACAAGAATGATGACCTTCCTATGCTTAATGTAGCCAATTAGTTTGAGGGTTTGGGGAGTAGAGAAGCCAGTGAGAGAGTTTAGGGAAATGACCGGTTCTACTTCAGGAGGGTCTGAGGGAGAGGAAATGTCAGTGGGTTCAGGTGACTCAGACACAAGGGGGGCCTCAACATCCTCTTCCAAAACATCCTCCGAGATGGCCATAAAAATATTTTGTTCCTTACACTTGTATCTCGGAAAATATTTTTCATCACAATTATAACAAAGGCCTTTGAGTTGGCATTCATCCATTTCATCCCTGGTCAATTTTTGGATCTTTAGTGGAGTAGAAGGAGGAGTGGGATTTACTAGTTTAGTGTGAGGAATAAAGGGGGTTTTCTAGTTTTGAGAATAGACAACTTGTTGTGCTTTATTAGTTCATTTAGTAGCCTCCACACAACTCTGAGACCGAGCCATGAGGACATGGGCACGATCTCTCCTTGAGGCCACTAATAAAACATTCTCGGAAAAATCATCATACATGCCCTCTGTATGAAAATCCGGTCACTCAAAAGTAGCTATAAAGTCTTCCACTATGCCAGATTGTTTCAACTTTGTCAAATGGCCTAAATGGTTGGTGTCGGTGTCAAGGCGTTCATAAAGCTCTGCCACAAAGTGTGTCCAAGCAACATACCCTTGGCAGGGAGTTTTTCTCCATTGCCACCATTGCCAACATTATTGATCTAGATGGAGAACATTATACCGAAGTGTGGCCAAGTCATCTGTAATTTCATACAAAGAGAAATAATGTTCCATTAGAGTTACCCAACCAGTGGGATCTGAGCCATCAAATTTGGTCACATCCACCCGTGGAAGGCGTAGGTCGCATTGAAAGTGATGGGGCTGAAAATTATGGGAATGAGAGGAAGTTTTAGCTTCGGTATGCAAAGGTGGGTCAGATAAAGGGGGATCTGCAAGGATATGCAGCTTGGTGCAGATCATCGAAATGAAAGATTCAATATGGGTAGTCATTTATTGTTTGAGTTCTATGATTGAGGCGTCGATGGAGGAATGCATGTTTGTATTGATGGTGGAAATATTGGCACTGAGTTGTCTCACTTCTTGTTGGGTCTCGGTGAAATTATATTGCAAGGTATTGAAGTGAGCTTCCAAGTCTTGGCTACAGGTATGGGCCATGATGAGGAGGGAACCGAAAAGGGGCGGGTGGGGTCAAAACTTTTGCTGAAAAATGATAGGTATGAATGTGATAAGGGCGAAGATATAAATACAATGGAATAGGTCTCAAATAATAGTGCAAAAATTTCTAGACTTTTACACCTGGGAATTTATACTCTAGTCTGAAGAATAATGTAGTGATAAAATGCCCAAATCCTTAACTAGGAAGAAATGTGTAGTGATTTGGCAACTCGAACACAGTTGCGCGGCAATAGATCTTGTATGTTTTATTTTTGTTTCCATCCGCAAGGGTTAGTTATTCAAGGGTTCTACAGATAAGGATTTTCCATGTGCTATATCTCTCTGATATACATGCAGGGTCCAAAAGTAGTACTCGGCCCAATATCTCAAGGCACCAATTAAGGAGGCTAGACCGTGCCCTTAGCCATACTACCCGACTACCCAGGTACTAGAGATTATATTCCCAAGTGTTGTTCTCGGTGGAACTATAGCAATCAGGCAACCGATTGGTTTATCTAAAGAGGGCTTCATGAAATCTAGGTCGATCCGTACACAGGTGTTTTCTGATGTGCTACCACTCGAAGGGGTACCAACAAGGGTTACAAGGGTGGCCAAAATATGTGCGCTTAAGTACCACTTGTATTTCCTGCCTATATGAATCCCTCAACCGTGGGTTTATGCATGTAACAACAAAGCTCTATGGCTTAAAGACGCTGGAATACGTCTCTACCCTGAAAAAAAAAATAACCCACAATTCTTTGTCGAGGAAAGTGCTTTAATACCACTTGTAATATTCTAGATATAAAAAGTATGCAAAACAGAAATAAAATGCTAGAAATGGTAGATAAACAACAATATAACCATAACAACACCACAATAACACCAAAATTATATCAGAATAACACCAGAATGAGCACTTCGATTACTGAGAGCAATGTTCACTTGCCTCTTCGAGGGGGAAACCTCTAGTTGAGCAGAACTCTATTACAATAATATTCAAGACAACAATTCTCATACCCTCGACTCCTATTTATACTAAATATGTCTATCAAAAGAACCATCTAGAGGAATATCCTTCTAGAAGCGGAAGCTTCTATTAGGTCTTCTTACATCCAACTTATTCTTCCTTATTGTTAGGCCTTATTAATATTGACCTTTATTACATTGAAATATATTATTCTACCTACGTGAGGGGTTAGGTCCCTAATAGATTGGATTGAAGAAGTACTTCAGAGTCCATGACTACTCTGAAAATTTGAAGGTTCGAATAGCCATTTTTAACCTGAATGCAAAGGCCTCCATTTGGTGGGAGGACCTTAGGAATGTGAAAGGAATCCATGAGAAGGACTTGTCATGGAAACAATTTAAGAAACACTTCAATAATAAGTATTTGTTAGAGAAATACTTTGATGAGAAGACCAAGGATTTCTATGAACTCAAGTTGGGACAGCTCACAATAGATGAATATATCAATAAATTCCTTGAGTTGATAAGGTATGTGCCCTACATCAAAGATGAAAAGGTAAAGATGCAACTATTTATTAGTGGACTGCCTCAGTCCTTCCAGGACAGAATTGAATTTGATGATTCAAAGACCTTAGAAGACACTATCTGGAAGGTAAGGTATTGTTATGAGTAGTTCAAGAATAATGCAGAACCTCACGAGGACCAGAATAATAAAAGAACTTCGGGATTCAAGAAGAAGGGGTTTAAACCCTCAAGATTCAAGATCTATGAGAAGGGTTCTAGGATGAACCTTCCTACTAAAAGTGTATACCCGCAAACTTTCCCCTCTCGGAGTGGAAATAGACCCTTTGGAGAAGCCCCAGGTAAGATTGATAACACAAAGAGAGAACCCTTGAAATGTTTGGGTTGTGGAGAAGAACATTTGTTGAGGGACTTCCCATATAGGAAACATAACAATAGGATGGTCTACAACATCCAAGGGGCTACCACAGTCAATGATGTGGCTAGGAGCATGCCACAAATTTGTGCAGCCTTGGATAATAGACAAGTCGACCACCAATATTCAGTGGTGGAGATGGAAGGTGTGATTGCCAACCATCTAGTTTCCATTTTAATTGACCCTAGTTCTAATTTGAGTTATGTTTCCCCTAAAACTGTTGAGAAATGTAAATTGCAACAAGTTAAACATGTTAGATCATGGCTGGTACAACTATCCACTCAAACCAAAATAAAGGTAACAAAGATCATACCAGCATGTCAATTCATTATAAGTGTATTACCCACCCAAGCAACCCTAAACATACTCCCTTTAAGATCTTATGACCTGTTGATTGGCATAGACTGCTTGGATACCCATAAAACCAAGTTGGATTGTTAAAATAAAACTTTGGAGTGTGAAAATGAAGAAGGGAGAGAGGTAACCCTACAAGGAATTCAAAATCATGTCTCGGTGAGAAAAATATCAGCCCTTCAAGTGAAGAATTATTGCATAAAATGATGTCCTTTGTATGCAATACAAGTGTTGGACTATGTTGAGGACAACAAACCAAACCTATAATACCATCCCATATTAAGAGAGTATAAATATGTATTCCCAGAAGAGGTACTAGGTCTACCTCCAAGAAGAGATATTGGCTTTTCAATGGAACTAGCACCAGGAGTGGCGCCAGTGTCTAGAACACCCTATAGGATCAGTACACTAGATTTGGTTGAGCTCAAGCTACAACTAAAGGAAATGATGGAAAAAGGCTACATTTGGCCTAGTGTATCTCCATGGGGAGCACCAACCTTGTTTGTGAAAAATAAGGATGGCACACTTAGGTTGTGCATAGACTATATGAAACTCAATAAGATGACCATAAAGAATAATTATCCCTTGCCAAGGATCGATGACTTTTTTGACCAATTAAGGGGAGCTACAATTTTCTCCAAGGTTGACTTGAGGTTTGGATACCATCAGGTCCTAATTAAGGATGAAGACATCCACAAAAAAACCTTTAGGACAAGATATGGTCACTATGAATTTGCGGTGATGCCATTTGGGCTAACCAATGCACCATCCACTTTTATGTGCTTAACGAATAATGTACTTAGTAAATTCTTAGACATATTTGTATTAGTTTTCATTGATGATATCCTAATATATTCTAAGAATAGGGAGGAGCATGAAGAAAATCTTAAGCTAGTACTTCAAGTACTAAGAGAACATCATCTCTATGCTAAGTTTAGTAAGTGTGACTTTTTTGCATAAATAAGTCCATTACTTAGGCCATGTTATTTATGAAGAAGGGGTGGCAGTTGATCCTGACAAGATCAAATCCATTATGTATTGGCCTACCCCAAAGGATTTATATGATATCATATCCTTTAATGGGCCTAGCAGGATACTATATGAGGTTCATAAAATGATTTTCCAAGATTGGTTTCCCAATCACATCCCTTCATAAAAAGGGAGTTAAATTCCTTTGGACTTCAGAATGTGAAGAGAGATTCCAAGAGATAAAGTGCCTTCTAACCAATGCACTTTTGCTGAAGATTGTAGATCCAAACAAGGACTTCCTTATGTGTACAGATGCCTGCAAGGAAGGAATCGGAGGAGCCCTTATGCAAGAAGAACATGTAATCTGCTACGAATCCAGAAAATTGAATGAGCATGAAATAAATTATGTGACCCATGATCTAGAATTGGTGGCCATAGTGCATGCTCTAAAAATGTGGAGGCATTACCTCCTGGGTAGAATATTTGTGCTGATGACAGATCATTGTGGTTTGAGGTACCTGTTTGACCAACCAAAACTTAATGCTAGACAAGCTAGATGGATGGCTCTCCTTAGTGAGTTTGATTTTGAAATCAATCATATCAAAGGAAAATAAAATAGGGTGGTTGAAACCCTTATCATAAGTGTGAAAATTATTCACCTGGTAGTTGTAAGAACCTATGAAATGAATGCCTGGGAGAGAGTCAAAAGTGCATAAGAAACAAATGCATTTTTCAGGTATGTAAAGTCGTACTTAGAGAAAGAGCCCACGGGGATGAAGTACGAAGGTTAGCAACTGTTGAATGATGGCTTACTAACTTAAAAAGGTAGCATGTATTTTCCAAACTATGATGACTTGAATAGGTTCATTATGGATGAACTACACAAAATACCATATATTGGTCATCCTAGTTATTAGAAGATAATCACAGCCACTAGGAAACTGTTTTGTTGGTCGAGACTTAAGAAGGACATAGTTGATTACTTGTCTAAATGTCTAGAATTTCAATAGGTTAAGGAAGAACATCGGCATCCTAAAGGGTTGTTGCATCCCCTACCAATTCCAAAATGGAAATGGGAAACCATATCCATGGATTTCATCACAGGATTACCAAAATCGGCCAAACAGAATGTCGTCGTCATGGTGGTGGTGGAAAAATTGAGCAAGGATGCTCACTCCGTTCACATCATGGAAACTTGCAAGGCAATGGAAATTTCCAGTATTTTCATGAAAGAAATATTTAGGCTGCATGCCATGCCTAAGGAGATCATATATGATAGAGATATGAAATTCACTTCAAATTTATGGAAATCTCTATTTGTTGGTTTTGAAACTAAATTGTTATTTAGCACAGCCTATCACCCTCAAACTAATGGACAGAAAGAGAAGGTAAACCAAGTGTTAGAGGATATGTTAAGTATGCATGCAATGCATTAGCCTAAGAAGTGGGAAAACTACCTACCACTAGTATATTTTTCCTACAAAAATGGCTATCAAGAGTCATTGAAGATGAGCCCTTTTGAGGCCCTCTATGGTAGACAATGCAAGATTCCAATCAGTTGGGATAACCCGGTAGATAGAATTACAATCGGGATAGACATGATGAAATAAATGGAACAACAAGTAATTTAGATAAAGAAGAATCTGAAAATAGCTCAGGATAGACAGAAAAGCTATGTAGACCGAAAGAGGACTCCTAGAGAGTTCAAAACAGGGGATCATGTGTATCTCAGAGTTAGATCCAGAAAAATCTCCTTAAGAATGGGAGCTTGTGCCAAGCTCTCACCTTGGTATTGTGGACCCTTTGAAATTTTGGATAGAGTTGGACCGGTAGCATATATATTAGCACTTCGTCCCACAATGAAGGAATATAATGTTTTCCATGTTTCATTATTGAAGAAATATGTACATGATTCTAATCATATAATTGATTGGTCTGTGATTCAGGTGGAACTAGAGGGAGAATTCCTACCATAACCTCAATGCATAATAGACAAGAAGAAAACCCCACTTAGGAACATAACCATTGCAAAGGTCAAGGTGCAGTGGAAACACTTTGGCCCAGATGAGGCTACGTGGGAAATGGAAGATGCCATGAAACAGGCATACCAATTTTTGTTTAGGTTTGTACAGACATAACACATTGGAAGATAGAACGTCAAGGACAATGTGCCTTTAAGGGGGAGGGAATTTTAATACCCATGTTTCCCCTAGTTTGTAAATATAACTACAACTATATAAGAGACTATGGGAGACTAGATGTATGTGAATGTTTGATTTGATGAACCTTTTTTTTATAAAAATTCAATGTATGTATTTTATGTTATTAATAGGAAATGGAAAGGTGTTTCATAATTCTGAAAGGGGGGGAGTTTCCAAGATATACCATGGATGTGATGAGAGAGATGCTGAGGGGAACCAAAAATGGTGGATATGACCCCCCCACCAAACCAGTACCTTACTAGATTTAATGACTCAGACTCAGAACAGTCTTCTGACCCATAAATGAATTGCCAGTCAGATTGGTAGTTGGAAGAGTCCTCCTCAAGAGTTAATGAGGAGATTGGGTAGAGTACCCATCTACAATAATTTTAGACCTAACTGCAAGCTAGGATTTGGACCCACACAACCTTATTGAGGGAGGAAAGAAAAGAGGTAATTCTTGGGAAGAGGAAAATCTACGCGAGAGAGCAGAGTCGAAAGACCAATCTCGAGAAGAGAAAAGAGTTCTTGCAACTCTCTTCTTTGAGGAAGCACTGAGAAATAAGCTCGTTTTGGGCACAAGAATTTTTTGGCATGGTTTTTGTTCCAATATGATAAATGAGGCTGGCGAGTGATTTTGGAAGTACTCATGTAGACCTCCTTGCTTGGTACAAATAAAATTGGTTGCCAAGATCCCGTGGGAGGAGGAGAGTAACCTCCATCCCTAACTGTTGTTGAGCAAGAAGAAAGAGTCTCTCTTAGAGAATCATTGTCTAGCTTGGGGATGGCCAATAGTAAATCTGTTTGGGAGTGGTTACGCCTATGGTTGGGTGGAAACAGGCACCCCTTTCAGTAGTCGCTTCATGAACTTTGGTTCTCTGATAACTATTTTCATACTCTGTGTGTTGAAATGGAAATGATGATTTAATACATATATGTTTATGAATGAGTTCTGTGTTGAATGATTAAGGTAGAAATGTGTATTGTTTGTCTATGAACCCATGCTTTGAGTGGCCTTCTGTTTACCTCAGCTTAGTGGCTAGAGAGTTTGGGACGTGATTCCACAAGAGAGTCGAGGTAGGACTAAATAGAATGCCTAAGTCCTGTCGACCTATAGAATATACCTTCATGGTAATACCAAGTTCAAACCCTATGGAAGTAGGGAGCCTCCTTCAAACCCTTCACCTATTTGATCGAGGACTCATGCCAATGTCCTTAACCCATTTGTGGCTAAATTAATTAGCATATATCCCACGATATTTTTCAAAGGACCCATGTGACCAAGGTCTGAAAACCCTGTGCTAGGCCTGAAAGGAGCTGAGGCTTTCTATCTTCAAAACTCCGGGAGTTTAGAGCTCCAGAGTATTTTCGACCTTACCATTTGTAAATCGGCCAAAGGAAACTAGTGATTATGATTATCCATAAGGTTGATCGATTCCCAGCAGTCTCCCTAACCATGGTAGATAGACCTGCCCCACTATTAAACCTTGATCCATTTACCCCTTGCAAAGTAACGTGAGCCACTGATTCGATGGTATTTGGGAGTCCCCTTGGCATTTGTATTTATGCTAAGGAAATTTCGATGAAGTCCTACTTTGGGAGGATGGAGATGCTATATCATAAAACTCCCCGAACGATGAATTTACGAAGTGTTGAGAGTCGTGGATTGGGGGAGTCTATTAAGAGCCCCTTTTAACCATTCGATCAACTAGTGGAGGGACCCGTGTATGGTACTTCAGTGAATTCCTACTTCGGGAGGACGAAGATGCTATAGCATCAAAATCCTCAAGCGCTGAAGTTATGAAGTGTTGAGAGTCATGGATCAAGGGATTCTATTAAGAGCCCCTCTTAACCATTCGATCAACCATTGGAGGGACCCGCGTATGGTACTTCAGCGGAGTCCTGCTTTGGGAGAGTGGAGAGAATAATTTCGTAACTACCAAACGTTGGAGCTGCAAAGTGATGAGGAATGTAGATCTAGGGACCCTTCGGGATCTCCCATGACCGTTAAAACTAGACTATGGTCAGCCCGCTACTGACCACTCTGGGAGTAAGGAGGAAGTCACACCACAAATCCCCCTAATGTCAAAGTTACGAAGCAACAGAGGCCATCAATCCAGGGGTTATGTGGACACACCTTGACCATGATACCAAAGGGCTTGGAAGGATACCATTCTGGGGTGATGTGGCATGCTAACGTCACCCTGGGTGACATGGACCCATGTTTAATGTGCCACCTGTCATATGGATTCATGTGGTTCACAAACCCTTTGTTCCCATTAAAACGTGACATGTTTCACCCACTGTAGGGGTCATGTGTCATCTCTACCTTGTCGCATGTCATACCAAGCACTTACTTGCTTGGTCCATTTGGTGAGAGGAGTATGTGTGACCCACCTGTAACTGCCTCTGTGTCTAGTGTGTCACCACGTGCAATGGTGGAACCTTCAGGAGTTTGGGACTTCTGGACTCCGAAGGTTTGGAATGCAGTGTCAAGGGTAAGCCCAAAGGCCCAAAGGCCAGAGACATGTGGTGATATCTTGAGCTCCTTCGGGGGAATTCACGACTCCGAAGGACATGCGTGCAGAAAGGAAAAGGGGTGTTCAGTGTCGAACATCGAATTTCCATCTAGCATGTGTGTTAGATGAGGATCAAGTTTCATCGTTGGATTGGACAGCAGATGGACCTTCCCTGCAAGAGGTAGGAACCTGGATATGGTATGAATGATTTAGACTCACGTGGGCACCACGTGGCCCTCAAGTAATAACTCCTGAGGAACTTTGAAAGGCCATAACTTGCAAACCAGAGGTCAGATTAGAGCCTAGTAGTAGTCGTTAGAAAGATACGGGCGAGTAGAAGAGGATGAAGACATCGGGCAAGGGATTCGAGGTGATTAGGGTAATAAAATTTTTGATGCCCCATCCCTAGAAAGTGTATTTAAGGGTTGGGTGTGTTACAAGGTTCAAAAACAAAAAGTTCCATGAATGGCCAAGAATATTCTTGCAAATCAAGATAGACAACTCAAATTTCTCATAGTATATTAGGTAAAAGGGGGGCCCAATTTTTCAATGTACCATGAACGATCGATATTTTATTTGAGAATGAATCTATGGCCTAGAATCACTCATGGGATCAGGATTGTTAGTGGAGTAAGGTATCATTGAATCACCATGAATGACCAATCTTTCCCCTTATAAGATAGATCATTTGTTTTGTTTCATCTACAAGAGGTCATGGAAAGGGAAGGGCCAAAAATCCATAGTGATGTGAATGGCCCAGACTCTCCCCAGAAGATAATATCAATAGCATAGGTAGCTCCCATGAGAGGTATATCAACGGATAATATTTCTCCCACTTAATTATATAAATGGTTTATGACCTCTTGCAAGAGGTTAAGCAAGGATGCCTTGAAAAAATTAATATTTTTGTGAATAGTTGATATTTCCCTTGACATGATAGATCAATGATTAATTTTCCCCCCCACATAAGGTAGATCTATGGTTGAATTTCCTCCCACAAACTAGTTCAAAAGTCTAGATTCGTTTGTGGGAGATTTGGAGGAATTAAAAGGAAAGGTCTCAAGGACCTATGAATGACTCAAATTTTCCTTTTCATCCAAGATGAATGGCCAAGAAATTATTAGTAGGGTTTACTCCTCTATTGTAAAAGATAGCAACATGGTTAATAAATATCTGCAATGGATGTTCCACTAGCTGATCTATATTGAAGGCTCACATTAAATTGATGGAAGATTCACCCCCATGGAATTCATATCTTCAC
Source organism: Picea engelmannii (assembly GCA_009831015.1). Lineage (NCBI taxonomy): Eukaryota > Viridiplantae > Streptophyta > Pinopsida > Pinales > Pinaceae > Picea > Picea engelmannii. The sequence goes on from ML795642.1 coordinate 300,959, forward strand.
AATTAATAAGATTCGGCCACATGCCACCCTCCAAATATTCATCCCTAGGAAATTTGGATCTTCACATCTAATAAGAGACTACCACATGCCCCCTTATAAATATTCACCCCTAGAGAATCTAGATCTCTACAACCAATAATATATTGACACATGTACCCCTCCAAATATTCATAGAAATGGTCTCACAATTGAATCTTCATAGCCAATCACAAGCTACCATGTGTCCCTATTAAAACAATTTGTAAAGGGATTCAATGTGCTATCACACAACCTTGTTAGAGTCTTGTGGGTTTGTGGTTTCTACCTAAGTTAGTAATTTTTCCCTGTCTTTCTCCTTTACGCTGACCAAATCTTAATTTTTCCCCCTTTAGGCTGGTAGTTTGCTCTGTGTTTTCCCTCGATCATTTGAGCAACCTTTTGTTTTGTGTAGTCATACCTGAGAAGTCTCAGCCCCAATATTTTTGTTTTGTCTGAGGTTAATCACTTCCCTTTCTACCTATGTCACTGATCCTTTTTCTTTATCGAGCCCTCAGCCAGTCATCCAAGTATTTATTTACACAGGTTGCAGCCATAAGCACAAATTGCAACACTTAGAGCGTTCTGATATGGACTCGAATCAAGCGAGCGGGAAAAATCATTTTTCAGTGGCTAGGATTCTAGGTGGAGTTTAGATCGACGATTCACGGGTATTTGGAATATAAAATTTTCCCAAAGTTTAATGCCGGGGCAAAGGCCTGAGATATAAGGTCGAGAAAAGATTTAATCTGGGCCATATATCTCATTATGAGAGATCAACGATGAATAATAATCATGGGAATCGAGAGTTCAGAACTTTGTTAAAGTTGTTCGTCAAAGATCTGAACTACCGAAACCCGAAATCAGCAGGATTTGTTCGATCCAGCAGGACGCATGGCACCATATCTGAACTGCGGAGAAAGTCATTTCAGGAAAGCTCAAGTGAGGAATGCGTCAATTCCCCAACTCCTGAAATTCTGAAGTGTCGAAGTGTTGAAGTATCGATATTTATCTATTTCGTCCGATTCAAATGGGTGTGTGGCACCTGATCCGAGAAGTCACGATTTCGCGACTCGGGGGTTTTCGCATGGAGCACGATGCAAGTTCACGAAACGCGAAATCATCAAGCACCCAAGAGTTGGGTCCATGGTCACAGCCCAAGGTTGCATGGAGAGATTAAAAGGAGTTGTGCCAAAGGTCGAAAGCACCCATGTTGGTCACAAAAGAAGAGTTGCGTGCCTTCGAGGCACCCGGATTGACTCGCAGAAGTCGTGAGCATCGCTTGGGACATTCAGGGGTGTTAGGCCTCATCCTGATCCCAATGAAAGTAGTTAATGAAAATAGGGGAGGTGGTTGAAACCTCATTTCACTCCATAAATGGAAGGTCTAGCTGAGGGGACTGAGTCGTCATCTTGTGGTACTCCTGTGGGAAAATTTTCCTGCAAAGCCAATGCTGATCTGAGCTTGCATCTAAAAAAAGAGTGCCTACACAGTCTGACAGAGAAGATGCGAATGAAAATATTTGATTGCAGTGTCCAGGTCACATTCTTGGTAGTGGCAAGTTGATTCTAAGTATAAATAGTTAGTTTTGATATTTTGTTAAGGTTGATGGTTGAGTTAGGCTCCTGTATTGTAAAGTTTTAATGAAGCCTATGGTTCTTTGGTTATGTGTTGTAATTTGATACTTCTTGTTTAATGACAGTCAACTTTCTTTTCATCTCTATTGCTTCTGATACTGAAGACTCGGGCATGGAGGATCCAGTCAAGTTGTTGTAATTGTATTGTGATGTATGTTTGATTGCAGTATTGTTATAGCGTTTTCATCTTCTCGAAGTTTTGGATCCAAGAGGATATTGTATTCGAAGATTTTCCTCCTTAGGTTGTTGGAATACCTAATGTCTATAGCAGACCTTTACATTTTTCTCCTCAATTTCTTCCTCCTACTCACATTTACTAAAACTCACTGACTAAATTTAAATCAAGACCTCACCTGCTTATGCATGTTGTTCCAGTTTTCTGAGTTAAAACGATATCATCTTGAGTTTGTGCCCATTCAACCCCCCTTTAATTTATTCATTGTGACATACAAACTAATGGGTATTGGGCTTACCTCTGTCACAATCCATAGGTGACTTCTAGTGCTAACATTTGTGGCGTCGTTGTCGAGGACGAATTGAATATTTTCCCTGGGATAGAATGACAAAGCTTATTGATTCTGAAGGTGCATCATAACTCAGTACATTGAATATTTCAATTGTGCACGTGGAGACTCCATTTATGTGAATCCGTTGTTTCAAGTGTGGCTTCCAAAGGCAGACACACGCGGTCTACCCCACAGTTGCCTCTAGTAACACCTGAAGTTGACTTGGAGAAAATTGTGAGAAGACAAAAGACCCCTCAAGAAGGTACTTTCACTGTTGAACCAGGTATTTATGACGATTTTCACCATTCTCCTTTATAAACTTCAACATCTACTTATTATTTTCCTGTTATACTAGATACTGGAGTTTCCCGAAGTTTAAAGTTTGGGAGTGTTCTTTTTGATTTCTCCCCTCCTGGTCTGGGATTGGAGGGAGGAAGCCTTGTCACTCCTATCTCCCCTGAAGTTGTGCCATGGTTTAAACCCAGGACCTCAGAATATTTTCCCACTCTGGATTTTACCACTCCTCCCCCTGTTAGAGTCATTGCATTTACAAAAATCAAAATCTTGGTTCCATCAAGCCCTATAGATTTTCCTCCAAATACTTTGTTGTTTCCCTTTCTTCCCGAAAGCTCAATTCCAATCTCCCTTGTTCAAGCTACATCTCCTCCTGGTTCACCTCCAACTATCATCCCTATGGCGGGTGCTAATCCTCCTAGGAACAGAATGGATGCCATAGTGGTTTCTATATATGCCCCTCTAATCTTACCTCAGCCAATGAATGCTCACCCTATTGGAGATTACCTAAAATACATGCCCAAATTCATAGGAGAAGAAGACATAGTTGTTGAAGAACACCTTGCTCCCTTCAACAATTATGCATACAATCCAAACATTGAAAATGAGGACATGTGGATGAGAGTCTTTGTCTAGAGCCTTGATGGTGATGCTAGGAAATGGTTTAAGGGATTGATCCTTGGATCTATTGTTGGGATTGAGACTTTAGACGATGTTTTTTTTAGACAATGGGGGGATAAAAAAGACTTTATGTATTATATCATAGAGTTCGGGTCCCTAAATATAAAAGAGGGAGACGCTATCTCTTATTTCTCTAAAATATTCAACAAAATGTATAATAAGATCCCTGCTGAGATAAATCCTACAGAAGCCTCTACCAAAATGACTTATGCTAGTGCTTTCAACCCTGATTTATGCCTCCTGTTAAGAGAGATAAGAGCTACTTCTTTGGCTCATATACAAGATGCATCCCTAGAAGTAGAGTCCAACATATTGGCAGTTGACATACTTAGGAATAAAGATGACAGAGACAGAGGAAGGGGAAGATATGAAGCCTCAACCTCTGGTTCCTCTGCATCCCAACCCCAAGTAGACAAATTTACCAAGTTGTTAAAATCTCTTTCTGTAGAAATGGAGAATATGAAGTTCGAAGGGAAGTAAAGTCATAAGAGTACCCAAAATACTGATAATAAAGGTAACTTCAGAAGACCAAATTATACCCCTCAAATACTCCCAAGAGAGCCTCAAAAAAGAGATAGGGATGATCAGAAAATCCAAGTCCCTCTCCAAAATAACCTCGTTGTTGATGAGGAAAGGGAGGAAGAAGAGCTTGATCCTGAAATCCATTGCCTTGGAGACACCTCCCCATTTCCCCATCTAACCCAATCCGCATACGAGGAGTCCTTCATCGACGGCCAAATAAATGAGATGAGTAAAGGAGAGAAGACCAATAGTAGTCCAAATAAATATAAACTCGGGTCTAAGAAGAAATAAGGGAAGTATGGCATCCCTAATCAGCCTTCCAAAGTGGAGAAGCCTGCTAAAGACGTAGTGAACGACAACAAGGAAAAGAAAACGCAGAACCCCTCACCAATAGCCAAAGGTCCTGTCCCAGAAGTGAGGGATATTCTGAAACCCCCTCATGTTTTAACTTTGAGTATGAAATTAAAAAAATTAGGATTCCTGTGCCCATTTCAGAACTAATCAAGCATGAATATTTTAAAAAATCCCTCTCTAGGTTGTTGCAGTTTGAGTCTTCATCTCACTCCTCAGATTTAGTAAATCTACAAGACAAAAATCCAGCATTCATCTTAGGTACTATGATAGAAGATAGAGATGATTTGTCCCCTCCCTTCTACACCTCACTGAACATACATGACAAGGTGTTGCATAATTGTTTGATGGACTCAGGGGCATCTCATAATCTCATGCCCAAAACTGCCATGGAAGAACTTGGATTAGAAATCAAAAAAAATTATCATGATTTGTATTCTTTTGATTCAAGTAAAGTGAAGTGTCTTGGGGTCATCAAAGATATGGTTGTGACCTTGTTTCAGTTTCCCATGAAAAGTGTGGTCATGGATATCATGGTGGTTGATGTTCCCCCTAAGTTTGGCATGCTCTTGTCAAGATCTTGGATAAAATGACTTGGGGGAACATTGCAGATGGACCTCACATATGTTACCATTCATGTGTTTGGGGGGGGAACATAGAAGACTCTAAAGAGAAGATCAATTGGCCTACATTATTAGTGACGAAGAAGACCCCACCAACCATCCTATTTTTTCACTTGACATTGATTTAGGATCCATCTTATTGTAGCTCACTAATGCTCCTAAACTTCCTCTTGAAATCAGAAAGCAGTCCATTACTTCTTGTGAAACTACTCCTCCAATCACCTTTGTTTGGAAAATGTTTTTTGATGGAGCCTCTTCTATGGAAGGTGTTGGTGTCAGAGTGGTATTTGTTTCACCATTCCAGGAAATTGTATCTCTGTCCTGCAAGTTACAATTTGAAACTACCAATAATGTGGCAGAATATGAAGCTCTTGTTTTGGGTTTGAGGGATGCAAAAGACATGGGGATTGAAGAGATATCAGTGTTTGGGGATGCTGAGTTAATTTTCCATCAAATCAAAAATATTTCTCAAGCCAATCACCCTCGGCTGAGAAGTTATAGAAATGAAGTGTGGGATCTATTTGATAGCTTTTTCTTAGATTTCAACATTTCATTTGTTCCAAGAGAAGAGAATTCCATGGCTGATTCTCTAGTTGTTTCAGCGAGTAAGTTCAAATTCCCTCTGCCGCCTAAATTCGGGTATGAGATAGAAGTGAAATATAGACCCTTTATACCTAACAATGTCAAGCATTGGAAATTGTTTGAGGATGATCTTGAGATCAAAATATTCCTGGAGATTGTTGATGAGTTTTCTGCATTACACATTGATCAAGATCACGACTCTGAAATTAATCCTCATGCTGGAGTTTTTTCTGAAAAAAATTGCTAATCATCATATTGTCCAGTTTCCCAGCAATCATATCCCAAAGGGACTAGTCCCTTTGGAAAGGATTTTTTATAGGAATGATGTAGCAGTGAAGGGTAAAGGGAAACTAAGGATGTTAATATAGCTGAGTGCAATATCGGCACAGAGAAGGATCCAAAATTTGTCAAGTTGTCAAGCAGCTTGTCGAGGGAGAAAAGGGACGAGTATACTGAGCCATTAAGAGAATTTGTTGATGTGTTTGTATGGAACTATGAATACCTCAGAACATATGACACAAGTGTCATTGAGCATAAGATCCCATTGAAAGAGGAATCCAAACCATTTAGGCAGAATTTAAGACAAATAAACCCCAGGTTGTTTCCTATCATGGAAAGGGAGGTAAAGAAGTTGTTGGATGCCCAAATCATTGTCCCTTTGATATATTTTGAATGGGTAGCCAACCTGGTCCCAGTAAGGAAGAAGAATGGGGAAATCATCCTCTGTGTCAATTTCAAGAACCTGAATAGAAGCACTAAAAAGGACAATCACCCATTGCGAAAGATGGAACACATATTGCAGAGGATGACAGGTGCATCCAAGGTTTCCATGATTGATGTATTTTCTAGATACAATCATATCTTTTTCATGCCTAAAGATAGATAAAAGATAGCCTTCACCAATCCTTAGGGAACATTCATGTATTCCAAAATGCCCTTTGGATTAATGAACGCAGGAGCAACCTTTCAGCGGGCCATGGACATAGCCTTTATAGGAGAAAGGGACACATTTGTGCTCATCTATATGGATGACATAATAGTTTTTTCCAAGTCTGATAAAGAACACTAACAACATTCGTCCATCTATCATCTATCATGATTCATCCATCTATTGTTCATATCAAGCAATCATAACCTGGATTGTGCCCACTAAATTCACTTGATCCTAAAAAAACGGTCAGAATCCTTCCTATGATTTGAATCTATTGATTATTAGTTTGTGGTTGTTTTAAAGCTACACATAGGTACCCCAAACCATTCATCCTTGGACTCTATCCTCATTTCTCACTATTCTACCTCCACCTCCATGATCATCTGAGTCCATCATTCACCTTCACATTGTTAGAATATGAAATATTGTGCTCGTTTTACCATTGACAATACCCTTGTCACCCAACCATAGGCCGAAGCCACCGTCCGAGCACCTTGACCTTGACAGAGAAGAGAATCCTGGTAGAAATCCAATAGCCAAGAGAGGCTAATGCACCAAGAAAGAAGTAACCAAGTTGATCAGATAGTCCCACCCAAAAGTTGGCGCAGTACCTTCCCCGGGATTTGCGCACAAGACTGCAACTGCACTGCACATAACTAGCTCTCTGCAACTGCTGAGAAGTGTATCAAATGAGAGACTAGCGCCATGTACTTATAGTGGTTATGGCAGACTTACTGGGGTCAACTTCTCCTTATGGGTACTAATTAATTCATATTAATTATATTTCTGCAGTCGACATCTTATCTAGGGTTTCCTTCATTTCTTTGCTTCCTTCCAGAACATTATAATCTTGTGAAAGGTCAAAATAGAGGTTCATACCTCCCGAAGATACCATAATATCAACACTCCCTCCTAGCACCGTCATTATTATCCAACTGGATAATCTCCTATGACAACTGGTACAATATCAATTGGTAAAACACAACTGTGTCTATCCACGGTAGTACACAACTACTCAAACTGTGACACATAGTCACAAATAGTGGAACATATCCACCACAGTAGTATATATCTACTATCTGGAGATAGACAGTCTCCATAACAATCATCTGATGACAACCTGCACAGAAAATATTGTTAAAATAAACTGAACCATCTGGGCCAATCTTTCACTCACATCTGTGAGATCTGAAAGAATATATGCCCTCAGTATAGAACATCAGCAATGGGCTATCTTCCCTATTCTTCTCAGACAAGGAAGAATGATTGTTTATGATTTATGAGCCTGGACCAATCCTCACCCTGGGCCATTCCTCCTACACTAATCAAAGTGCACCCTGGAGAGAATGTATAAACCCTAAGGAATGTTTGTCCCTAATTGTTGAGCCTAGACCATTCCCCACCCTAGGCCATTCTTCCTACACTAATCAAAGTGCACCCTGGAGAGAATGTATAAACCCTAAGGAATGACTGTCTAGACCATTTCCTCTATTAACCACAAGAGGAAAATATTGTTCTGTATCAACCTCCAAAATAGACCATTCTTCATGTTAACCACAATGATAAATCGTTGTCCGGCGAGACGGGCCAATCTTCTTGAGTAACCCTCAAGAAGAGAGACTTCCCTAGACCATTCCCCATGTTAACCACAATGGGAAGTCATTGTCTATGATACATCATCAATCTAGACCATTTCACATGTTAACCACAATGGGAAATCGTTGTCCGTCAAAAATCTCAATCCACTTTTTGAACAGGAAAGAATCTGTCTGAGCTGGACTATTTTTCAATAACAAAATATAAGTTTTCAATAATATTTTCAGTGCTCCCTCCCAACCTGGAGAGTCATTTCTTCCCTTTCAACTAAGGGAGTTATTTCCACGATCCCCATCTTCTCTCGGAAATATGCAAACTTTATTTTGGATAGAGGTTTTGTCAGGATATTTGTTGTCTACTCATCAGTGGGGATATACTCGAGCTTTAACTCTCCTTCCTGGACTCTATCTCGAATAAAGTAGTATTTTATCTAAATGTGTTTCAACCTTTCATGAAACACGGGATGTTCTGATAATCTTATACAACTCTGATTATCATAATATATTATGGTCGATTCTGGAATCTGATCAAATAAATCAGAGATTAACTTCCTTAACCATATTGCTTCTATGCATGCTTCACATGTTGCCATATACTCTGCTTCTTCTATGCTGAGTGCGAAAAAAATTTGTTTCCTGCTGCCCCAAGATATCATAGCGGAGCCCAAGCTGAAACACATACTTAAAGTGCTCTTTCTGTCTTCTGCACTTCCTGCCCAGTCAGAGTCTGTGAATCCATGAAGTTGGATATCACTGGATGCGGTATATCTCAAGCCATAGTTTATTGTCCCATGAATATATATTAATACATGATTTCCAGCTATCCAATGTTCATGTCTTGGTTCCACCTGGAACTGGCTTAGCGTATTTATGACAAAGCAAATGTCTAGTCGGGTATTTACCAAATACATCAATGACCCAATTAGTTGTCAATGTAGAGATGGGTCTACTGGATCAAAATCTGGATCTTTCACTTTTCTTATATCCGCATTCATATGAGTGTCCATGGACTTACAATGCATCATTCCAAATTTCTGAAGGATCTTTATTGTGTACTTTCCTTGTCCAAGGAATACTTCACCACGCTTCTGCCATACTTCTAGTCCCAAGTAATAATGCATGAGACCTAGATCTTTCATATCAAATTTAGAAGCTAATTACTTCTTGCACTGGATGATGAGAGACTCTTCACCTGTTATGAATAGATCGTCAACGTATAGTAGTAGGATTACAGGTGCATTGTCCACGACTTTATAGTAAAGGTTTGGATCTACATGACTCTTGGAGAAACCAAGTCTCATTAGATAGTTTTCCATTATGGCATACCAAGCCCTTGGAGCTTGCTTGAGTCCATATAAATATTTCTTTAATCTGAAAATGTGAGTGTCTCTGGAATGTACCTCAAACCCTTGAGTTTGTTCAATATATACTTCTTCTTCAATAGCTCCATTGAGGAAAGTTGTCTTTACATCCATCTGATGTAAGTTCCATCCCATGGAAGGGGCAAGAGATATGATAGCTCTGATGGAAGTATATCTAGCCACCGGAGCAAACGTTTCATCATAATATTCTCCCTCCTTCTAGGAGAACCCTCTAGCTACGAATCTTGCCTTGTATTTATCCACGCTTCCATCTGCTGCATGTTTGATCTTGTACACCCATTTTGAAGTTACCACCAATTTTTCTTTAGGTCTTGGTACGATTTCCCATATCTCATTTTTCATAATGGATTGATGCTCTTCTACCATAGCTTCTTTCCATTGTCCCTTTTGAACTGCTTCTTCAAATGTGGTAGGCTCTTCATCTAGAAGCTTCATCATGTATGCTTCATAACTTGAGAATCTTTTAGGTCTTTTACTCTTTCTGAATGTTCCTTATGGAACCTTGAGTCTTTTTGTGTCTTGTAAGATAGCTTCAATCCAAGATGGTATTTTCTTGGTCTTAGGTATGATATCTGAATCAATGTTTTCACATGGCTCCAAAGGATGATCAAGTAGTTCCTTTTCATCATTTTCATTTTTTGTGCTTTCTTCGTTGAGTTCTTCAATCTCTTCTTCTTCTTCTATATTTTCTTCTATGGATTTCTTGAAGGCCATCTTCTCATTGAATGTTACATCTCTGCTGACTTCGATATTGTGTTGTTCTGGAATATATATTCTATAAGCTTTGGATGAATCACTGTATCCCACGAATATCCATTTCTTTCCTGAAGGTTCTAGTTTATTCCTCTTGTCCTTGGGAATGCGATTGTAAAAAAGACATCCAAATATTCTTAGATTTTTCACATTAGGTTTCTTACCTGAGAAAGCTTCTTCTGGTGTCATGTCTTTCAATATACGATGAGGACTTATGTTTTCACATATATTGTTGTCATTGTTGCTTCTCCCCATAAGAACATGGATAGACCTTGATCATTTAGTAAGGCTTTTACGGTTTCTTCAATGCATCTGTTCTTTCTTTCTGGTACACCATTTTGTTGAGGATTATGAGGAACAGTCAGCTCCCTCCTAATCCCTATCGATTTGTAGAATGCAACGAATTCCTTTGATGTGTATTCTCCACCATTATCATTTCTTAACGTCTTGATCTTCTTATTCATGAGGTTTTCTATTTCTACTTTGAACTCTTGAAACTTGTTGAATACTTCATCTTTTGTCTTTAGTAGATATAGACAAGTCTTTCTTGAATATTCATCTATGAAGATTACGTAGTAAGAAGATCCTCCTAGAGATTTTACTGGCATCGGACCGCAAACATCTGAGTGTATCAGATCTAGAATCTTCTTAGATCTGTTGTTACTACTTGGGAATGGTTTCTTGATATTCTTCCCAAGAGCACATCCTTTGCAGATTCCTTCATGTGTAGACTACAAATCTGGTATTCCATCAACCATCCTTTTGAGAAAGGGTAATGCTTGATAGTTAATGTGAACATACCTTCTGTGCCAAAGTTCATTGGGGTTGACTTCGTTGTGTACAAGAGCTTCTTCATTTTTTTCTAGTAGTCTATATAGATTTCCTTCACGACTTCCAATAACCCTAGCATTCTCTATGCTGGAGTTTTCCATGATAACACATTTCCATCCATGAAAGCTATTATGTTTCCCTAGTCTTCTAGGCAAGATATCGATACAATATTCTTTTCTAAACCAAGTACATGTAAAACATTTCTTAAGTGAACATAGTTACCTGTTTTCATTTTGATGGAGGCTTGTCCAAATCCTTCCACGGGGTAAGTGGTTTTGTCTCCAAGCTCTACCTTGTACGAGGTCTTCTTCTCATTTAGATTTGAGAGTATGGCTTGATCTCCCGTCATGTGCCTAGAAGCTCCATTATCGATTATCCAAATGTCATATTCAATCATTCTAGTAAGTGATGAGTAGTGTAAAATACCGATCATTTCACTCATGTCTTCGATTGACTGGTAACTGGTCATGCCTTGATCAAAAAATTCAGCTTCGTCATTTCTATCATCTGAGAGAGCCAAAAGGTGCGTTGAGTTAGGGTGCATCTGAATATCTTATTTTTGAGCGAGATGCTCCATCACAAGGTGTCGTATCTAAGATTAGGGTTTCTGCAAATGCTTATGTTAGTAACCCTAGCGGTAGTGTCTTTGGAAGCTTCTCCTGCTAGTAACCCTAGCAGAAATTCCTTAGCGAGCTCAATATCCTAGTGTCTATGCTTCCTTCCAGCATTTATATTAAATGAAGGAGGTGTGGGCCCATAACCTGTTAGAATATGAAATATTGTGCTCATTTTACCATTGACAATACCCTTGTCACCCAACGATAGGCCGAAGCCACCCTCCGAGCACCTTGAACTTGACAGAGAAGAGAATCCTGGTAGCAATCCAATAGCCAAGAGAGTCTAATGCACTAAGCAAGAAGTAACCAAGATGATCAAATAGTCCCACCCAAAAGCTGGTGCAGTACCTTCCCCAGGATTTGCGCACAAGACTGCAACTGCACTTTGCAGAACTAGCTCTCTGCAACTACTGAGAAGTGTGGCAAATGAGAGACCGATGCCTTGTATTTATAGTGGTTCTGGCAGACTTACTCGAGCCAACATCTCCTTCTGGGTACTAATTAAGTCATATTAATTATATTTTTGCAATCGACATCTTGTCTAGGGTTTCCTTCATTTATTTGCTTCCTTCCGGAACATTCAAATCTTGTCAAAGGTCACAATAGAGGTTCATACCTCCCGAAGCTACGATAATATCAAAACACATACCCTAAATACTTTGTAAGCAGTACAGTTTCTGTTAAAGGTGTTTTCAGGAATTTTGGTAATGAAGAGCTCAACAGGAGGCGCCTTGCCGAGAAAAGAACTGCAGGATATTTCATACTTTGAGGCCCACCCTGAGGTTTGTGAAATTTTCAAGGAAGCTGGATGTTATATGTTCTGTCAAAAGCTACAAGGGTATTATCAGGGTAATACAGAAGCTTTTGTCGAGAGCTTTGATATATTTAAGGTTCATCTTGGTCCTGCAATAATGCAGATTGATGAGTCCAATGTTGCGGCTGCCATAGAGATGTCTAGTGCAGGAGAAAGGTGGTTTAAGACTACCTCAACCAAAGAAGTTGATTTCATATTTTTCCTCAAATAATAACATCAACATATGAAGTAGCAGAAGGATATCCCCAGGAGCTATTTGGAGGATAAATGGAAAACTTTGTTGAAGATGATCCAGGTCTACATCACCTGTGTGGGGAGGTATGGAAGAACCATGCTCTATCACTTCAAACTGCTCCTCCATTTCATAAGTAAGCAACCTCTTAACATGCCATTTTACCTTCTCAAGAGTCTTTCCAGGATGTATTCTAAAGTTCAATCCAAGCCTAGGGAATCCAATAGTAGTCTTTTCCATCATGGGTTGATCAAGTTGATAGTTTTAGAATAGCTTCGTAGGAGGAACAAAACTTTGGAATTTTTATTGTTTTGGGGAGAATTTGGGAAAGAGGTTCATCCCAAGAAAGGAGGAACTCCCTCACAGGAATTAACCTCCCCAAAAACCAGCAAAAGGAAAACAAGAGCACTGTCTCCTGTGGAAATTGCCACCAAGGTTTCCCCCTCCAAATCAAAAAAAGCAAAGAAGAAGGTAGAATTTGGGAAACGGGCAGAGGACCAAGTAAAAAATGCAGCAACAAATATCCTGAAGTTTCCATATTTTGATTCTAATTCAGAGCCCCCGACTGTAGAAATGGAAGCTGAGCCATCAGCGATGGAAAAGGAAAACCCTAAAGAAGCTAGGACACCATCAAAGAAGAAGATCAACAAACAAACTAAGGTCAAGAAGCTAAAGGAGGAAATTGATGAGTTCAAAGTGTTATAAAGACACCAGAAGAATGAAAATGAGACTCTTAATAAATCTTTCCTCAAAATTGGATCTACATTACATCAATTGGCCATCAAGTATGAAACTGCAAAGCACAAAAACAAGAAGTTGGTTAAACATAATGGCAGGTTAAAGAATATGAAAAAGATGTTGAGGTTTAAGAGTGTTCACAAAACGTTGAAACCCAAAGATCACCTCAGGATTGATACCTTGGTTGAAGTTGCCCTTGGTATGAGAGGAGGTGACCATGATTGATGAAGTAGGATTGAGGATCAAACTAAACCATTTTTTACTAAGTTCTGGAGCATTTATCATTTTCTCCAGCTAAGGGAAGTTGCAAAATCCAAAATTAGCTGTCAAAAATCAAGTCCAGGATATCGGAAACTAAATACACCATGTTCTGGTCTCTTAGTTGTCGAATTCTTTGTCATCAACAGAAAACAAAGAGATCCCTACAGATCAGGACAAACTGATTTTTCAATGATCTCCCAGATCTCCAGGATAATTTTCCAATGCCAATACATCTCCAAGATGTTTCTATCAAGGTTGATATCGAATCATATTTGGTCTTTGAAGAAATTCAAAGTTTAGCTCTTTCCTTGGGATTTATTTTTATTCTCCCTACCTTTTTGGATCCTAATCAGCAGGAAGATTTTTCAATTTTTACCCTTTTCAATGGTAAAAATCCATATATTGTAATAGACTTAGGATATATGGTACGATGTGGGAGATGAGATGAGATCTCTATTGTGATTTTGTATTAATTAGGTATTTACAGAAAATATCTATAATCAGTTATGGAGGAGATCGGATCCCCTAGTTGTAGGATCTAGATATAATTAGAAGTTATAAAAGATGGAATGTAATTTGACATAGGGGTTAGACCTAGAGGGAAGAATCACATGGTGACATACCCATCTATTGTAAATATGTCCAGCAGGTTGTAAGTGACTTTTTTGGATGAATACACAGATATTTTGTTTCCAGATTCTTGTGTCATAATCATGTGGTGAAGTGCTTCTTATTGTAACTTGTTATTATCTTGTTTTAGATACTATCTCTTTATGTATTGTTTATGAGAAGAGGATGTGCAGGATTTGTTCTTAACACCATGTACTAGCTTGAAACAATATTTATGTTTTCCTCAAAGTTTGAATGTAGAATTCAGATAAGCTCTGCTCTGCATTTGAAATGACCCCTGACATTTTTCTCTTTCCATATCACAAATTATAAGGATCCACTGATGTGACTGTTTTTCCTAGTTACATATGTCTCTGTTATTCATTCATTTAATTATATGTGACCTTTTGACTCCATTTTTCCCAATGGCCCTCTTCTGTTGTCTCAACCAAAAACTCTAAAAACAAACCCTCTATCCTCATAACTAGTCTAATATATCATCCCAACAAAGTTAAATCATACAGAGAGATCCCTCTATGAGTCTAGGATGGCTATAACCTAGACTCTAAGTGGTTTTTTGGTTACCCCTGCCGATTTTCTCCTTGGCCTAGGAAATTATAGGGTGGTAACATAATGGCGAACATACTGGGGAACTTTCTCCAGTAGTGCACTTCAAGTTCCAGATCTGATTACTGATGGTGGACAGTGATTAGACACAAGAAGGATGAGATCATTCAACTGGCGACTCCAATCTCCATATCAGTTCCAATTCGAAGACTCCGCTGGAGAAAGGACCTGAAATATGGAAAACCAATTTGGAAAGAGCAGGTATTCGAGTTCAAATTGTATTCAAGAAATTGTTGGCTTTATCTTTAATTATATTCTCTCCTACTATAATCCTGGTCAAGATTTTATTGATGAAATTCATAATGATCAGTTTCAAGCCGAATAACCTCAAAGGATTCATCATTTACCTATAGCTCTGGTACACACTCCAATATCTGTAGATAGCCCAGTGAGACACAAATCTCATGCATTATCTCCTACCACTGTTGAAATTTCAGTTAGCTATAAGCCCCTTATTTTTCCTCCTATACATACAAAAGTCCCAGACAGATACAAGCCCCTATATTTGCCTCCTATTCTCCATGACCTCCCTACCAATTACAGCAATAATCTACCCAGGTTTGATGGAGAAAATGTACAGATCACTGCTGAAAAGCATATCCAACGTCTTGAGGATTTTCTTGATCTGTTTGAGAAGGAAGATGATGATGTCTGCATCAGGATGTTTTCCTTATCATTGCAAGGTAAGGTTGAGAATTGGTTTAAGAATCTTCCTGCCCCAAGAATCGGCAACTTCCATCAATTCATACAAATTTGACTAGATCAATGGGTAATAATGGGAAATATCTTTCTCATCCTAGAAGAGTATGAGAATTTGAAAAGACGGCCAGGGGAGACAATACAAAACTTTTCATCCAGGTTCAATAAGGTATACCATGAAACGCATGTTAATATAAGGCCACCCCCAGGATTATCTCACTTGCATTACCCTGATGCTTTCGATATGGAGATGGAATTACAATTAAGAGAAAGGAACACCGCAACCCTTGAAGAAATGCAAAATGTTGCAGTTGATGTGGAAGTTAACCTGCTGAACAGAAAGGAAAAGTTAGAAGCATTGTTGAAAGACAAAATAGAAAAAGAACGGTCGATATATTCATAAATGAAACTCGACATTCTGACCGACACATTCAATGAAGTTATGCATAAGATTAGCAAGAAAGAAGAACTTTTTGTTCGAAAGCCTTATGTTCCATTAATGCCAAAAAGTACAGAGATCAATGTCCCCAAGATTTTTCCAATTCAGCCTCAGTATTCTGATCCACCCAATGATTACTTCATGTACTCAATCCACGATACAGCCAAAGACGAAATTCAAAATCAGATGGTGGTCGAGAATTCTCCTGAGATGATGTGCATGTTTGATGAACTTTCATATGTAGATGACTTTCCATGATATGATCATCAGAGTGATGATTATGTGGATAGGTTTGATGTTGAATGATCAGAGAAACCAACACTATATTCATGGGAATAATAAGTCCCATTATCACAATGCCAAGATGACAATCAAACCCTGCATTCTAGGCAAGATTGCAAGGAGGAAAATACAGAAAATTTTCAAGAAAGTGAAAACTGCTTGCCCCTTTGTTTTGCCTCACTCTTGGGAGAACATTGCAAGCAGATTGTAAATAGAAAGGATGATGGATGTTCTAAGGCATTAGTTGAAAACAACAGGGATGATACAGAAATTGATCCAAAGGTGCAGCCTTTGAGTCTTTTTGGAGGTCAACATTCAGATGAAATCACAAATCCCAGGACAGATAATGAGTTGATCCATTATGATTCCCTGCCCTTATGCTTTAGTTCATTTCAGAATTTGAGAGGGAATCTTGGTCATATCCTGGTTGAGAATCATAGTGTATGCCATGAAATGCCAGTAAAGAAAATCCCACAATCATCCAAAACATTTTATGACCCTATAGCTGATATGTTGGATAGTTTGTGTTTTCAAAGTCAGGTTTCATCCACCCCTAATGATTTCAAAAACTGTTATGATATGCATATGATCAGACAGTCTGCCCCATTTTCTAGTTCAGTAGAAATATCAATGCAAAACTCATCAGATGAAATGAAAACATATCCTGAAATGCTTGAAGACTTGAAAACCTCACGTGCAGCACAAGGTCAAGAAGTTGAATGGACTGATTCCAAACACCAAGAAATAAGTCAAGTCTATTTGGACCCTATAGATATCTATATGAAGAAATTTTTCATTACAGGGCCACAATAGATTTGCAGTAGTTTTGTTGTTTTCCAGATTGATCAAGTTTCATGTAAGGAAGATCAGGAGAGAAATATCTATCACATATCATTACCAGATCTGCATCTAAGTTTGGTGAAAAACAGTGAAAGAGCCCAGGATCTAGATCCAATTTTTGATTGGTTATATTGGATATTTCATATTGATTAAGATCGTGCATTCTCAAGTTATAATAGGATATATGTACATAAATAAGATCGTCAGATCAACATCTTTTTAATTATTAATTCACATTATGCAAATAAGCTTTCTAGCAAAGCACGTGGTTTATTTTATTTTTGTTTTATTTCAAAAATTCAGTCAAAGTCAGAATGAATAATCAGCTGGTTTCCAGTCACGAAGTTGCAGGACTGATCAAGATACAGGTTGTGGGATCATCCCAATTGGATAAGGCATTGATTTACGAATTTGGAGATCTAATATTCTTGACACCTCCTCAGGAGTTGTCATCCCCAATTGGAGCCTATGTTAGGGTCCTATGATATAGTCATTTGTTCTCCAATTATCTATTTGGGAATTTTTTTGTTCAAGTTGAAAATGTTTTCATGGTAAGGTGCTCAGGGGTAATGGCCTAGCGGTATATCCATGCTTCAAATAAAATATCCAGGTATACCTAGTGTTGTCACATGGTGAGTAGTAATTATGATGCACATTCATGATATTGTGAAGGTTTAAAGTGGTTAAATTAATTGTCTTCGTGAATTTGGTTATATCTCAATTGGGGTAGAAAGTTTGGTTTTCGACAGCTAAAAGAGTAATATCTTATAGTCGTTAGCTACCGAAAGTTAAAACTTTAGGTTTCTAAATGGATTATTCACACCCATCGTTAGCTGCCAAAAGTCCCGAATATCGCTAGGGTTTGAAAGAGTCTTGTCATTCCCAGATCGATGATTGTACACAGGTCATGATTTATTAGCATGCTGCCAAAACCATTTGCAAAAATCATTCACCCGATATCCACAAAGGAATCATGATACATCCATATATTGTTCAAATCAAGCAATCATAACCTGAATCGTGCCCACTAAATTCACTTGATCCTGAAGAAATGGTCAGAATCCTTCCTATGATTTGAATCTGTCGATTATTGGTTTGTGATTGTTTTTAAACTGCACATAGGTACCCCAAACCCTTCATCCTTCAAATCTATCCTCATTTCTCACTATTCTACCTCCACCTCCATGATCATCTGAGTCCATCATTCACCTACACATACCCTAATACTTTGTAAGTTGTACAGTTTCTGTTAAAGGTGTTTTCAGGAATTTTGGTAAGGAAGAGCTCAACAAGAGGTGCCTTGATGAGAAAGGAACTGTAGGATATTTCATACTTTGAGTCCCACCCTGAGGTTTGTGAACTTTTCAAGGAATTTGGATGTTATAGGTTCTGTCAAAAGCTACAAGGGTATCATCAAAGTATTACAAAATCTTTTGCGAAGAGATTTCATGGCTTTAAGATTCAGCTTGGTCCTTGTTGATACTGAGAGGAGGGTGAATCAGTATCAAGTACAATTTAAAAACCTTTTTCAGATTATACTTAAACCATTCAATTATATCCAATGAGAAATGAACAATAGAATAAGAGTTACACCAATACACCACAATACACCATGCACAATATATGAGAAATAATCAATAGTTTTTGTTTAAGGGAAGTAATGACTTCCAAAGGTAGCTACAGCTTCCAAATGTAAAGGGAGGGATAAACCTCTAAGAGGAAGATATGATCCTCCAATATCAAGAGAGATTTGAACTCTCCATCCTTGCCCCTTCCTTCCACCCAAGAATATATGAGAGATAATAAAACTTTACATTAAATCATCACCATCAACCAATCATCACATAGAACCTGATAATGTTTTCTGATACTTCTTCAATTTCTGCAATTTTTCAATTCTTGGAGTACTCTAATCCTGTAGATAATGTTACTCAATGTATTCTTTGAAACTCCTCTAATTTTCACTCCTTGAATCCTCCCCAAAAAGAGGTTATAGAAAGAATGGTAGACTTTATTCAATTCTGGTCTGTTCAGAAGACCCAAATTGTACAGCATGCCCCGTGCTCAATATTTAAAATCTGATTCTGAAACTCACACAAAGGAACCTACAGTCCGTAATATTTCCAATGGAAGTGGTCCCACTGCATTTGGAGTCTTTATGAAAAAGTTATGACTTTTTTACCCGGAACACCTGTTTATTGACTAGTTTCAGGACTGGTCACAAACCCTATATTCCACAGAGTGTATCTCGATAATTATAGCGAATCAAGAGCTGAACTTGTTACCATAGGTACCTTGATATGTATTCTAAATACCATAGCGATTTAACCTTCTGAATCGTTATAGAAAAAAAGTTATAGCAAAAATGGTAAGATGACCTTAAAATAACATACCTTAGAACACATCACCAAAAGACTTCATCCTCCCTTGAAATCCGGCCTTCTTTTTCTTCTTCTTCTCTCTGAAATTCGACTTGTATCAAATGAATGTATAATGATATTTATTTATACCATTTATGTCACTT